>CATNEM010000088.1:1680000-1877500 GCA_950096795.1 Macrostomum cliftonense
CAGTCGCCGCAGTGTGGGACAAGCGAGGACGCATCAACTGATTGATGCAGCGAGGCGTAGCGGTGAACTCCCCAGCAACCTCAGCCGGCTGCACCTTTTATCTGAGTCCGCGCTTTCCCGCTGTCCCTCTTTCTTCTCTTCCTTTGGGTCCCTGTTCAGCCCCGAGCTCTGCTGCTTAGCCATGCATAAGCCACTGGGCGAGGGACGCGAAAGCAATAATCCTGGGATTCTAAGAAATTATAAGTCCGTTGTTGTTAGGCGTGAAGGTGCGTAAGTGATGTGGCTCTGACTTTATGCAGCATCTCAGTTGTTGATGAAGAACTGCTCAGCCAGAAATCAATGGCCTGCATTGATGTCTGAGGACCGCATGTATTGCATTAGAGTATGAGGATTATTATCAGGACTATCGACGCTTTTATTAACACCTATTTCACATCTTCCCGTGGCACAGATCTGGGATACTGTGATCTTCTTAAATTCTTAAATTGAGGCACAACTTAGACTTTTTACTAGAAAAAACATGAACAGTGTTGGCAAGCATTTTGTGCAGCCATGCGATGAGACACACCTGGTGTCTCCATGCAATGAGACACACATGGCGTCTCCATGCAATGAGACACACCTCACATATCAATGCGATGAGACACACCTCACATATCAATGCGATGAGACACACCTCACGTATCAATGCGATGAGACACACCTCACATCCCCATGCGATGAGACACATCTCACATATCAATGCGATGAGACACACCTGGCGTCTTCACACCTGGCGTCTTCATGCGATGAGTACCGTTAGACGCCGTCTAGCGGCGCCATCTATTGGATTTCTGTCATGTCTTATTCCCAATGCTTCCTAGCAACAAAATTCATTCGGCACCTATTTACTAAATACCTCAGTACTAGTCTACAAGCTGTCAACAAGCAACCCAGCTGCTCTCAATTTCGATCGCAAGGTTTTAGCCAATGACTGACAATGACTCCGTTCTGCCTTCACCATTCCGTGAAATTAGCTCAGACACCCATTATTCAAAACTCCACGAAATATTTTTTAAATACGTAAGAGACACGAATTCGCAGTGTGCATTTTTGTAAAAAACTGTGTTTTTGTTTTACAAAATGGAAGATTCAAAGAAACCTATTTACCCCACGGATCCATAATCCTTTTTTCCAGGTCATTTTTCGTCCTGTCAATATCCCTTTTAAAGCAGCATAGTGAGTCAGCATCTTCATTAGATTATGCTAGTCGCTCGAATCATTCATTTTTATGGCCTGAGGCATATGTAAATCTAACGAAAGTGATTGCATAAAAATTCTGCCCTCATGACTACGTTTTCTTTCCTTCAATAAATCGGCAAATGAAATCTATAAATCGCCTACTCTTAGTAGCATTTCACCCTTTTGAGGGTGCCTTTGTGATTAGCGAGTTCAATATGAAGCACATATGGTGAGGCCTTTATTTCTAAAGCATTTTTCTGAAAAAAAAAGTGCCACTGAACTATCGGAATAGAAGTACGAGTTTAAGAAAAACAAAAGCGGGAACTTTTGACCATTAAGGGACAATAATGAGCGCAGTTAACTTAAGCTGACTGACTACGCAAGCAAAAAAGACAGAATTGCCTTCACTTTATTTTGTTTAATCCGAAAATTTCTTTTAGTTAATCATAAAAAATTCAAGCCACCAGCAGCATCAGGCGGATGCTTTTCAGCGCAACTTTTTGATAAGCAGTGGCGCCGACCCAGTACATGACGGAGCTATCATCCACTGGGGTGCGGTGGTACTGCCCGTTCGGATTCGACCTCGTGCAGCTCCTAAACCACCAGCCAGCGTTGCCCCGAGTCGAGGAGCAGTCATTCGAACTTTGGTCGTTGTCCCGGTCCATGGTCGAGAATTGCATTCCGTTGTTATCTTGGAATGAGTTTCCGGTCGTGTTGGAGCTGCCAATCAGGTAGCTGCCGTAGTTCATGATGTAGTTCGTGTCGGCGTTTCCCACAGTGAAGCCGGAGTATTCGCTGACGAACAGGGCATCCGACCACGTGACGGCCTCAACTCGAAGACGTTTCGAGGAGTGACCAGTCAGCTCATGAATCTTGCGTAGACCTCAATTTTTGGTGAGTGTATAAAAATATTTGTTTACAGCTGCAGTTAGCTGACGGATTGAAGAGGCCACGACACAACCTACGACCTTCTGATCAAAGGCAGATTCCCTTGCCACTAGGCTACAGCTCCTCTTCGGTTAAGCATACTGTTGCATGCATGTTTCTTCTAAATATTTTAGTGTCCCAGAAGTGCACGCATTATACAGCTTCAACTTCACCTTCAAAGTGATAACCCGCAGCTCAGTGTAAACATCCTGCAAGAGTACAGACTTCAAGAAAACGATGAAACTAACCGATCCAGAAGTCGGCGTCTCCGAAGCCGTTCTCATACTCAGTCCAGCCACGGGCGAAGCTCAGACAGCCCTCTGATCGGTGCTGGATGACGTGGAATTTGCGACCGTCGAGTTGAACGAATCGAGTTGAAAAATCTGTGAAAATTTTCCATAGTTTGTAGCCATAATGACTGTTATGGAAGCAGCTTGAAATTCCAACTCAACCAGCTACGAGCGTATATTGCTGTTTGGTCTGGGCTTAAAAGCCATCCAAATCGCATGTAGCTCGTCATTCCCAATATACCTTTTTGCACTTGAATTCGCCGAAAATGTAATTGAATTCGCGTGGCTGACGCGCTATGCACACCCACTGACCTGGCCATAGACGAACAAACAAGACGGCAATTCAATTCGCACAATCTGCCATAGATCGGCATGAGCATGGAAATAAACTGCTGTATTCCCACACCCGATTTGCCGGGCAGAAATGTCATAGAAATCGTCAATCTAGTCTAGTCTAGACAGTCTAGTCAGCCTTTTCAGCCATAGACAATCTTTCATGCAGCGGGCCGAGAAACGCGTCTCGCGTCATTTTCACATTGGATCCAATGTAATTTGGGCTCCCGGGCAGAGAAATGACGTTTCTGCCCGCCCTTGCAAATCGGGTGGGAATAGCTATACCATAGATCTTCTGAGGGCAGAAAGGGGGAGAATCCGAGGGACGCGAAGCGAAGCGGCCCGAGGATTTCCCTCTTTCTGCACGAAGAAGGTCTATGGTATTCCCACCCGATTTGCCGGGCAGAAATGTCATAGAAATCGTCAATCCTTTGCAAGTAGAAAATTGAACCATAGACAACAAGATCTATTTTTAGAATGGCAGACTGTAGATGAGATGCTTCACTTTCGCGTCACTTTCACATTAGATCCAATGTAATTTGGGCTCCCGGGCAGAGAAATGACGTTTCTGCCCGCCCTTGCAAATCGGGTGGGAATAGCTATACCATAGACCTTCTGAGGGCAGAAAGGGGGAGAATCCGAGGGACGCGAAGCGGCCCGAGAATTTCCCTCTTTCTGCCCTCAGAAGGTCTATGGTATTGGTATATTGGTATATTTCTGCGAATTTGAACTGCACTTTGTGCGAAATCAATTGCTGCGTCTGCTGACTTGTCTATGGTAGACCATTCCTTTTTGCTCAACTTTGGGGCGGCGAATTCAATTGTAGTTGGCCTACGCGTGTTAAAACGAGGTTGAAACTAACGGCAGCCCGCCCGCCGCTGTTGTCTATGGTTGAATTCCATTCAGATATACACTCACACGCTAAAAATTAGTTAATACTTATTACTTAATTAGTAGGAAATTAATTAAAGATAGCGTAGAACGTTAACATGACAAATGTATGGAAAATTGATGCTCGATACGAGCTTAGAAACAACACTGCAGTTTGCGATCGCAGGCGACACAGTTGTTGACGGGCCAACCACAGTATAGCTTTCAACCACAGGAGAAGACTGCGCTATAGGAGGAACAGAGTTGTCTGACGTCTTCCACACGCCGCAGATCGCTCTCCTCAGTCTCACTGAGCTCTCGCAGAAGTGATGCATCATCTATCTCCGACGGATTTTCCCGCTCGGCATCTATCAGTCTCTGATGTGCAGCTGTCAAGCCCGACCACTGACTAATCGCTTGACCTGGTTCGCGACGTCCAAGGCGCGTCAAAAAATCTAGCTCATCAGAGCTTAGACCGCTGATATCGTTCTCGAGTATTGAATCGTAATCCAACATGTCGAGGCAGTAAAAAGAATAGCCTGCCAAACAACACTCTTTTTCACTAAAGAATTTATTTTCTCTAAAGAACTTCAAAGGAATCGTTCTCACTTAACACCAAAGTTTTGCCAGATTTTGCCATAGACATTCTCGCCGGGCCGTGGCTACGCGTCGACGTTTTACCTCGTTTCAGCCCTCTGCAGCCTATCAATATTTGTATATTGCAGTTTCGGCGAATTCAATTGCAAAAAGGTATACTCGTATTATCCCCACTCACGTACGCTCCTGCTCCTTACCGACTTGCACAGGCTGTTTGCGAAATACGGGGTAGCTCGAAGATGCAGTGTTTTGAAGGTAGACGATTCCAATTATCTTTATTTACTGTACTTTGAGTTATCGATTTAAAATTTCAATCCTAGACTATTTTTTTTCTCGGCTTGTTAGTCGATGCGATTCATCGTAGCCAACCCCCCCCCCCCCCCTCGTATGTACGTTTAGCCTGAGCCCAAGACATCCAACGCTAGCCCCATCACCCTATTCTGCTAAATAAAAGGTTCAGTTCATCGGAGTCAGAAAGTTACTGGTTTTTCGTTATAGGCATTTGTCCGACCATCTGGAATCTAAGCAAGAGTGATTGAGTTAGTTTTTTTTTACTTTTGCCTAGTCCACATTTTGGTAGCAAGAGCGTGGTTATGTCTGACCACGAATCTTCAGCTGAGCAGCAGACTGGCTGCCCAGATAAAGAAGTAAAGAAAGAACTTGACATCGAAGATAAATATCAATTGGAAATCGAGCAGATGCGACGAGTAAAAGCGAAGAGAAAGTCAGCAGCAACGAGAACGCGCAACAGGCTTGTGCTACTTATTCAACGTGAAGCAGAACAGCATGAAGTTCGACTAGCCTGTGAGGCCGCCACGTCTGCACACGACGACTGCGTAGAACTAATCAATGAATTTGTCGAGGAGCTCGTTCGTCAGGAGGCCCCTTTGGAAGCTCGGAATAAGTTGCTGGACGAGCTAGACCAAGTTGAGCATCAGTTTGAAGACGCAATGCAGTGCGTTACTCGGTACATCAGATTGCATCACTCGACTGCCGCGACTGCCACGACTGCGGCGACTGCCGCGACTTCGGCGACTGCCGCGACTGCTGCGACTGCCGCGACTGCTGCGACTGCTGTGTTGTCGAATGATTCGGTTGGTGAGTCTGCAAGTGAAGTAGGTGCCTTACAGACCAGCAGTCATGTTGGAGACGAGTTAGCAAAGGATCTCTGGAAAATGCTAAAGCGGGTGGAGATACCAGTTTTTAGCGGCGAGAAGCAGCAGTATGAAGCTTGGAAAGCCGCCTTTGTTGCCTGTGTTGACAAGGCACCCGCTACACCGGAGTTCAAGCTGCTGCAGTTAAGGCAATATTTACGAGGTGAAGCGCTGAAGCTGGTTGAGCACCTTGGTCACTCAGCTGCAGCCTATGAGGCTGCAAAAGATCGGCTTGAGCGAGAATTCGGAGGAAGTCGCAGGCGTGTTGCATTATACCTTGAGGAGCTTGACGAGTTTCCACCCATACGTAGCAGTAATGCAAAGGAGCTCAAGCAATTCTCCAATCTGCTCGATGTCGCCGTTGTTAATCTGGAAGAGTCCGGTAAAGGTTCAGAACTGATGGATGGCTTGCTTTACGCCAAATTACAGAAAAAACTGCCAGAAGGAATGGTTGCTCGGTACCGGCGGTGGCTTTTTGAGGGACATCGACAGGAGAGCGTCAAAATGCTGCGTGAGTGGATACTGATGGAGGCCGCCTTTCAGACGGAAGCGATGGAGATAGTGCACGGAGTAGCGGGTCAGGAAAAACTCAAGAAGGAGACACGTCAGAAAACTTTTCTCGCTAACAATCAGCAAGCGTTTAAAGAAAAACTCTGCACTTCGTGCCAAGAACCCCACGAACTGTTCAGGTGTCCCAGCTTCAAGCAGCTACCGATTAAGGATCGCTGGAAAGCTGCCCAAGACGCCAGGGCCTGCTTTCGCTGTCTGTCTCGCGGTCATGCAGCACGGATGTGTCGTCAAGGTCACCGATGCGGCATCAACGGGTGCGAGAAGTTTCACCATCGGCTCTTGCATGGTGACCAGCCGGTAGCAGTCGAGTCAGGAAGGAAGCAGCAATTAGTCATAACGCGAGAAAAGAGCTCCGAACCGGATCAGAAAGTACCAGCCGTGACAATGATGGCAAAGAGTGAAGGAGCGATGTCACTTCGTACAGTGCCAGTGATACTTAGGACAGAAACACGATCGGTAAAAGTTAACGCTCTCTTGGATGATGCCAGCACTAGAACTTACGTGAACGCTGAAATCGCCGAAGTGCTGGGACTGAAAGGCAACGAAGAACAGGTGAAAGTGAGTGTTTTAAACGGGCAGACGGAGACTTTTTGGACAGCTCCCGTGACAATGACATTGGAAAGCGTTGATGGAAGGCTGAGTCGGCCGATTACGGCATTCACAACTGACAGCGTCACCGGAAAATTGAAGGCCATGGATTGGCAAGTGTTGGCCGCCGATTGGAAACACCTGGAACACATTCCGTTTCCCAAGCTTCACGCTCCGAATGTGATTGATTTGCTGATCGGAGTGGACCATGCTGAATTACATGTCTCTTATCGAGAAGTTCGAGGCAGTCCGGGTGAGCCGCAAGCTCGTTTGACTCCACTTGGATGGACAGGGATTGGCCCAGCTGTACAGGAGCAGCAGTACACGAACTTTGCCAGTACTTTTCTTTGCATCAGCGACGAAGAACACCTCTCGCCAGTGTTGCGCAAATTCTGGGAGGTTGAAGAAGTTCGACCAGCCCCAAATCAAGCATGGACAGACGACGAGGAATCAGCGGTGAAGCAGGCCAAGTCCTCATTAAAGCTGATTAACGGCCGCTATCAGGTTGGAATTCCTTGGAAGCCCGACGCCAAGATTCGAGCAAGCAACTTTGAGATGGCAGTCAAGAGATTAAATAATACGGAGACAAAGCTCAGAAAAGACCTGGAGGTAGCGAAGCAATATCAGGAGTGTCTGGAGCGCTATGAGCAGCAGGGCTACATCAGGCAGGTGCGAGCGGACGAATACTCGGATATGAGGTGCTTCCTACCCCACTTCCCAATCATTCGCCTCGACAAAGCGACAACGAAAGTACGGATAGTATTCGATGCGTCAGCGGGCGGAGTTGATAACTCGCTTAATGGTCAAGTGCTCCCAGGACCTAAGCTTCATCGGGATCTGGTCGAGGTACTGCTTCGCTTCAGAAAAAATGCGGTTGCCGTGGCCTGTGACATCTCTGAGATGTACTTACAGATAGAAATGGCACCAGAGGACAGACCGGCACATAGTTTTTTATGGCGCGACATGGATCCAAGCAAGCCATTGAAAGTTTTCGAATTCAACCGCATCGTATTCGGCAACGCAAGCTCCCCGTTTCTCGCGCAATTCGTTGTCCGCGAGCACGCTGAGCGGTTGAAAAAGGAGCTACCAGCAGCCACAGACACCGTCTTAAACTCGACCTATATGGACGACTGCTTGGATTCGACGAAGACCGAAGCGGATGCCATTCAGCTGTACGAGGAGTTAAGATCGATGTGGGAGAGAGCAGGCATGCATCCTCGGAAGTGGATGTCAAACTCTCGAGAGTTACTCAGCCGAATCCCGCCAGAAGATCGAGTAGCGTAGGTGATCTTAGAAGGAACGCCGTTGCCATCAACCAAGACGCTAGGCGTAGTTTGGAGAAGCGAGGATGACGTGTTCACATTCAAGTCGGACCACGTGAAGGATATCGCCACCACGAAGCGAGAACTCCTGAAGACTCTAGCCTCCGTGTTCGATCCGCTCGGCTTCATCGCACCCGTCACAGTGAAGGCGAAGATTCTGTTGCAAGATCTGTGGTGCGGTGGACAGGGTTGGGATGAAGTGCCGGATCCTGACTTGCTGGATAAAATCAAGAAATGGTGTGAAGACCTTGAAGATCTGCAGCAGATCCGTGTGAGCCGCTGCCTGCTAGCGATATCAGACGCAGACTCGCAGGTGCACGTGTTTGTCGACGCATCAGAGAAGGCCTATGGAGCAGTGAGTTTTTTAAGAGCTTCCAAAAACGATGCTGTCGCTTCCGTCCGATTAATAGCAGCTAAGTCTCGAGTTGCACCAGTCGCGACGGTCAGCATTCCTCGGCTGGAGCTCATGGCTGCAGTGCTTGGGCTTCAGCTGGCGATGAAGGTGGCTGCAGTGTTGAAGAAAGATGTGAAGGAGTTTTGCTTCTGGTCGGATAGCATGAATGTGCTGTACTGGGTGCGAGGAAAAGGCCGTTTTTCAAGCCGTTTGTGGCGAACCGTATTGGTACGATTCAGGCAGACACGGACCCTAATCAGTGGAGATACGTTCCAACAGAAGTGAACCCAGCCGACGTTTTGTCTCGAGGAACCTCCGTGAGCCAGTTGAAAGAAGACCAAAGCTGGTGGCATGGACCAGAGTTTCTGATGTTGAAGGAAAGCGATTGGCCCGAGAAAGTGATAGAGAAGCCGAAAAACATTGAAGAGAAGCGGTCAAATAATCTTGCTACTTTTGTCGCCATGACGGTGCAGGATGAAGTACCATCATCTGTCAACCGATTGGATCCAAAAAGGTTCTCCAGCTGGAAGAAGCTCATCCGACTCCAAGCATGGGTAGCACGATTTGCGAACAGCTGTCAGTTGCCGATTGCAGACAGAGTGCTAGGAGAATTATTGCCAACAGAGTACGAAGATGCCGAGTACAGAGTGATCAAGGATGCGCAAAATGAAGTGTTTGGTGAAGACGTTCGCTCATTGATGAAGAGCAAGCACCTGTCAGTCCATAGCCAGCTTAACGCGCTGAAGCCGAGACTCGACCAGGACGGCTTATTGAGAGCAGATAGTAGACTGCAGTTTGCCGAAGTTCTGCCGTTTAGTGCGCGCGTGCCAATAATTCTTCCGCGACATCATCACGTGACGCAATTAATAGTCAAGTATTACCATGAGAAAGTGCATCATGCTGGTACCAACCTAACTTTGACGGCTATTTCGAGTCGATTCTGGATCATTAGTGCTCGCGAGGCGATTCGAGAATGGGAAAATTCGTGCTTCGAGTGCAAGCGACGCAAGTGCAAACCGGCAACTCAGGTAATGGCTCCGTTGCCTGAAAGTCGCCTGAAGGAGCCACTCAGAGCCTTTGTTCGAGTGTCTGTTGATTTTGGTGGGCCGTTTCTGACGAAGCAGGGCCGTGGAACGAGAAGGCAGAAGCGGTATCTAGCACTTTTTACCTGCATGACAACTCGAGCAGTGCATCTGGAGGTGGCGTATAGCCTAGATACCAGCTCATTTCTGAATGCCCTTTCTCGAATGATCAGTCGGCGAGGCTGTGTACTAGACATCTATTCGGACAACGGGACTAATTTCGTCGGCGCCGAGCACGAACTCCGAGAGCTAATCAAATCTATCGATCAAGCAGAGCTGCAGCGAAGCACAGCTCACCTGCAGCTTAAGTGGCATTTCAACCCGCCAGCAGCCCCACACTTTGGCGGCGTCCACGAAAGTATGATCAAAGCCGCGAAGCGAGCGATAACAGCCATTTTAAAGAACGCAGAAGTGAACGATGAGGAGTTGGTGACGGCCTTCAGTGCAGCAGAAGCGCTGCTCAACTCGAGACCTCTCACCTATCAATCAGCGCACCCAAGCGACAACGTCGCGCTGACACCAGGTCATTTTATCTACGGACATGCTGGAGGTCAGCTAGCGCCAGAAGTGGATTCAGCTGATGCGTTCAACCCTACAAAGAGGTGGCGGCATGTCCAAAGTCTGATGACGGCGTTCTGGCATCGCTGGATTCGGGAGTGGCTGCCATCACTCGGCGCACGAAGCAAGTGGCGTCGCGAGCAACCCGATTTTCAGCCTGGAGACGTTGTGCTGCACGTCAACCCGGAGAGCCCAAGAGGTCATTGGCCATTGGCGCGAGTCCTAGAGGTCTTCCCCGGCAAGGACGGACGCGTGCGAGTGGTAAAAGTGCAACTTGCCGGAAAGACCTACGTCAGGCCGATATCGAGGTTGTGTCCGTTAATCACGAAGGGAGGCGAAGGTGGAGTTGATTCCGGTTCGAGTTGACTCCTCGTTAGGGTGTGTGCAAATTTGATTCAATCATTGAGAAGTTATTAACTATTTTTTTCGAAATTTTACCTTCTGCGATGTTAGCGCTTTTGCGAAGGATTGGTTATTGAGTGGCGCAAGTCCACAATTTTGTTATTTTGCTTTTGGCGTCTGCGCCTTAGCGATTCTAGTTCTGTCAGTTTCTGCTTCCATGCGCAATTTTTTTTGCTTCAGTTTCCCACATTTACAGTTTTGGCACTGCCCTCTCCGTAAAAAATTATATAGCAGTTTTTCTGTTTTTTTTTCTGTTTTTTTTTCGCTGCTGTTCAGAGTAGCAAATGACATTTCGGTGACGTACAATAGTTTTCTTTGCGGTGGTGGATTAATTTCTCATGCGTACATCCTAAACCAATCAATCGCTTGCTTTAAGGGACGTCCTCCTTCGTAGTTCATTAATATTTTTTGCTTCCCTGCGCTAAAATATTTACTATAATCTAATGCTAGCTAGCAATTTTTCGTTAACAGTTTTATTTTCGTTTTGCGTTCATCCTTATGGTGCTATTGCTTTAGAAGCGGGGTTTTTTGTTCTCCTAGTTTTGAATGGGGCATTCGCGTTAACCACCCACCTTTTGTCAGAAGAGATTCGGACGTTTTCAACTTTCATTGTCATCATGCGTTAATTATAATTTTTTTCCTGTGCATTGTTTTTTGCACGCAAATATTTGTTCAATTTCGCTCTTTGTAGTTCCGTCACCACTTTCTTCCAGTAGGTCTTGAGCAGTCTTTGTTGGCATGTGATCATGCCAAGAAGGGAGGGATGTTTTGAAGGTAGACGATTCCAATTATCTTTATTTACTGTACTTTGAGTTATCGATTTAAAATTTCAATCCTAGACTATTTTTTTTCTCGGCTTGTTAGTCGATGCGATTCATCGTAGCCAACCCCCCCCCCTCGTATGTACGTTTAGCCTGAGCCCAAGACATCCAACGCTAGCCCCATCACCCTATTCTGCTAAATAAAAGGTTCAGTTCATCGGAGTCAGAAAGTTACTGGTTTTTCGTTATAGGCATTTGTCCGACCATCTGGAATCTAAGCAAGAGTGATTGAGTTAGTTTTTTTTTACTTTTGCCTAGTCCACATGCAGCATCGGAGAAGTCGGCATTCGGCTCGTCTGACATCAGGCAGGTGCTCGTCTTGGGCGCGAAAGCGGTAGCGGAGCAGCACTTCAAGAGCTGCAGCTCACATTTGAGCGCGCACTCAGTCAGGCTGCCAGCTGCCACGGACGCAACGGGAGCGGACGAGCTGTGCGGAGCTTGGTCGATGGAGAACACTGGATTGGGAATGAATAGAATTTCCGTTACCATTTGGCTACCAGGATAACACCCAAAGTCCAACTTACCAGACTTAGCGCCGACTGAAGTCCAAAGCGGAAGCGAACTGTAGTACGCAAAGACCATTAAAACAGCATATGCGAGAGCCATGATATACGATAGGCATTGGAAAGCCGAAATAAGCGTTTTTTCAAGCCCCTATTTTATCCTTCAGCAGAAGTGTCTAAGTGGTTGCCACCCTTCAATATGAGGGGAAGACGTAGCAAAAGCTAAATGAAATTTCCAATTTTTCTGGGGACGGAGAAGGAATACGCGGGAAATTTTTTCTGATTTCATTGAAGCACAATCCTCTTATTCATTTTTACTGTACCTCGGTTTCACTGCTTTCTTCTTTTGCATTGTTTCAATTCCTCTTATTGTTCAAAAACGATGAAGTTATAAGAAACTCTCCAGTGATCCCACAGTTCATTGTGACGCCCACAATGAGTGTTTCATTCATTCAAAAGGCAACTGAATTGACAGTTTAGTTTCAGTGTCGAAATCTCTTTTAACTGTAGCTTTATGCTGTGGGTTGGCCCTCTCGTCTCTACAACCTTATTAGACAATGCCGCACGTCTCAGTAAGAAACATTGCTTTTGATCAATGGGCACCATTTTTGGTGTAAATAAATAAGATTGTGATGACAAATTCCCAGTTCTTTGGGTCCTCGAGTCATCAGCTGATCTGAATCAAATAAACTAAAATTGTTTTAGCGTTTCTGATAACAACAATGTTATCATTTTAGTATTCATTATCATAATAAGCCTACTGCCTTTATCGCTGAAAAAATATTCAATTAGTCTAATTAAATTTCTTGGAGCTTTTACTTGGCCATGAAGCTGCATACGTCAGTTTAGATCCGCTCTGATTTCCAGCTGTCCAGTTAGGACCAGTCGAAGCTATGGTAAAACCTTGCGTACAGGTAACTGCTTGTGTAGTGCGTAGCTAGCCAGTAGTCATTGCAACAAACTGCGGCAGGTTTTCCAAATTAAAATTTTGTACCATTTTATTTTTTACTTTGGTTGATTGCGTTCAGTCCGTGTTCTTCGTCAAGAGTTCGGCAGAGTTGAGTAGATTTGAATTTAATTCTAGTAAGTTGGTGAAAGAGAAACTTGACAGAGAGTGTTTATTAAACCTGGGGTTAGTTAGTGTGCCAACAGACATTCTGATTGATTAGGAATCAGTTTAAATCACTAAATCCCTAAAATAACAGCTATTATGTTGTGACAGAGCGGCCAGATTGATCTCTCCCCTCACTGGTGCACGATTTTAGATTGAAAGTCCTAAGCCTCAGGCACTGAGGTGCACTGAGCTAGAATAACAATATGAATACAATCAGGCGCTGGGGCGCACTGTATAAGATGTAGCCTACCCCGGCGCTGGGACGCACAGAACGCAGCCTGGGTCCGACTGGTGTTGGGACACGCAATGGACCTTCTACGTATTACTACTTAATAGTAATGGATAGGTTGACAATAAATAGTACAGGCATAGGGATGCACTGGCTCAGCCCGTAAATAATTCTTAGACCACGTACTTGCTGGCTAGTCCCACGTAGGAATTGCCAGTACTCGGATTGCCAGTGCCAATAAACGATGCGATAAATTTTGTTGTCGCGTGCAATAAATTGAGTCTTCGCAGCAAAAGAGCGCTTTTTAAGTCTCTGATCTTCTATTTAGCTTGATGAGCACGCAAGATGGAACGCGTTAGAGCAAGCGGGCGGGTGGGTGACGCCTTAAATAATGGGCCTGAGAGAGCGACGGGTCAGCTAACCATGACGCGAGACGCGCCTAAACCGGCTAGCAGGGCCGGGCCGGGCCAATCGCAAACGCCAAAGAGAAAAAACAAGCCGGCCACCCCATAAGCCTCCACCGCGCGAGCCACCGCACCACCCAAAAGGGCGGGCGCACCAAAGCACAAACATCGCCCCCACTCACTAAAGGACAGTCACAACGATTATAGCATCACGCCAAGAAAAGAGCACTTTCCTGCTTTTGTGTCTGTGTAATTTCTGTCACTTCATAAATTATAGATAATTAATCCAAACAAAAATAACTTATTACGTCAGTAATTTTTCAGATTTTCAGAACAGTTTTTGAACAGGAAGAAAATTGCCCCGTGCATAGGTGGGAGAACAATCCTAAGTACCCCCACTGTTGACACGAAACAAACTAGAGATTCTCTCTGCTCCAACTTCATCATCGAAAAAAGAGAAAAACAAAGTTAAAGTGTTCCAATTTAATTTAGAGATGGGAATGTACGTCGTAAAAAGTTTAGCTTAAAATTAAAATTATCAAACAAGAGAGGGAAAGTTGCCCTCCCACATTTCGATTGTATGAAATCAACGAACTTTCTTAATTAAAATCGTTAAAAATTATGAAAGTCACTTGAATATGAAGTAAATTAAGCAGCTTGTAAAAATCCACGTTTCACTGAATATCATAAAATACGAGGCGAATTTCAAGACAAGTTAAATGACAAGTTAAAGTAGTCAAAGAAAGAAAGAAAAATTTAAACAAAACCTATTGGGGGTTTTGAAGTCGAATAGGGGACGAGAAATAGAATAAAAAAATAATATGCGCCGTTATTTAATGTTAATATGTTAATATGGTAATATGTAATATTAAAACCACCAACACCAGTAATTTTGTTGTCAAATTGCGAGAATAAACTTATAAAATGTGACCACAGGTAGTTTTAGGACGAAAAAAGCAGCCTACGCGCCGAAAAAAGTTATAAAAATTTAAATGTTATTAATTGAAAATATGCTTTTATTGGCACACTGAATTTTGGGTGCGAAAAATTTCAACTACTAAATTAATTAATATTTTGAATTCAGTAATAATTTTTTTGAAAGTTTTCCTGATTTTCATTTTATATGCGCATGAAACTGCATGAGCAATAAAAAACTGTGAAAAAATTATTGACAAAAAATTCGGAAATTTAACTTTTTAATTCAACTTTTGTGATTAAAAAATTAATATTTTATCTTGAATATCATGTAAGGGCGCATTTCTAATTTTATAAATTACTTTTCTGCGTGCTTTTAACCACTTTCATTTCATTTCAGAAAATCTTATTATTTTGATTTAAATTTACGGAGAAAAACTTCTCTTAACACCTAGAACTTCGACACTTTCTGACCGCAGCTTCAGCGAGCTTGACGATCCCAGTCGCCGCCTCGCTGGCTGCTCGCGCGTCCTCCTGCTTGAAGGCCTCGTACGGAGTCAGACCGTTCTGTGGGTATCTTGGGTCGCGATCCAACACTTGACGTAGTTGGTCCACCAGCGGATTCAATTTAGCCTGAAGAGGCTCGTCAATTATTTCCAGGTGACTGACAAGGCTGTGAGTTCGAGCCGCCGGTTGGTTGTTAGCCAGCAGAACCGCAATCAGCGCCTTCTCCGCTGCCTGCCAGCTCAGGTAGCATGCCCAGCAGTCCCAGTAGTCTCGCGTGGCCGCAGCAGCAGCTGCCTCAGCGTCGCCCTGAGCAGTACGCAAATAGCGTTGAGCTTCGTTCAAAGATGGCGCTATTCGATCCGAGAGGTCTAAAGCGCTGCCAACTGCCTCGGCACCGCGGAAGATGCCGCAATTCTTACGAATTCGGCTAGTAGATCGCAACGAGCGACTGCGGCATCTGCTGGTAGATCTGCCACGGCTGGATCGTCCGACTTCATCGTCCGAGGACGACGCTGAACTGGGTATTCGATATGCACAAAAATCGGACCAGTCTTTCAGTTCGGTACCAGAAATGTTTTGTACGGATTGGCAACGAAATTTTTTCTGCTTTGATCTCGACGCCCTGGGCATTTGCCTCGATTCTCCATGTCCACCAGAGCGGACAAGTGGGGACACTTTTGTTTGCACCTTCGCGATGGATTGCCTGCCTAAGCCTCTTTGAATTGGCTCCTGACTTCCTGCTTGTTCAGTCTCTTGGTTATCATCTTGGCGAGTATCTGAATAGTTAGGTCCAGCTTCTGCTGCTACATATAAGTATTCGGACTCAGTGACGATTTTACGGTGAGCAATGATTTCAAACGACGTCGTTGCTGTTTGCTGTTCGATTTTGCCCGGAAAAAAATTTTCTGGTGGCGCTGGAACAGGACCTAAGTATCGAAAATTGTGTCTTTCTAAAACTCTCTGTACGGAGCAGGGATCTTCGACAGTAATTAGATCTTGAAGAATCAACTGAATTCCAGGAAAATCACTACTGATCATGGAGCTGAGGAGACCATGAATTTTACAAGCAAACTCGTTGAGCCAGAAACTTCGTTCGTCATTAACAGGACGTGCATCGAGATGTTTCACGTGAACGACGCTCTCTTTCAAGACGAAGTTTTTCTCTTTTTCCGATCCGTTAACTGGGCGTCCATTCAGGTGAAGAACTGTCTGTAGTGTCTTCCTGCAGTCGATTTTTAAATCGTCGAAAGTACGGCTCACTTTTTCCTGCGCGTCTTCAAATTTACTCGTAGTCTGACCTTGCACTATCACGCTCGAAATCCCAAGCCGAAACTCTTCTCTGTTAAGCTTTTGAGCTATATAATCGCTCACAAAGCAGCCAGTTTGTGAAGCTCCACATTTCGCACTCTCTTCCATTACTTCCGTCACCAACTGGGATAGTCTAGGGACGTTTAAGTCCTTATTTAAATGCTTTTCTAACAGTTTCTGCTCACCAACAGAGACTTTGCAAATTTCCAAATCTAGAAAATGCACGTTTGATGAGTCTCTGCCTTTTAAGCGATTAAAGTATTCTTCATTATCATTTATAACCAACTTGTTCGTCTCAAGTAGATAAAACTTCTTCGAGTTCATTGTTTCTATAGACGTTGGCAGATACCATTGAATGTCAGACGGAAGTTTAGCCTCGGAACCTGACTCCAACAGCTTAATTAATAGGCGAATGCATTTTGTCGTTGGTTCTAGCAGTGAATCTGGCAAGTAACCAGGAACAGGACTTGTATTACTCGTACATCGAACCTGTTCAAGCACCATTGCAGCCTGCTGGATGCTAGGCTTCTGGGATACCCCTAAGTGCTGAAATAATTCCTTATGTCTTTGAAATCTAGACGAGGAATAAAAAATAAACGGCGGAATAGCATCGCTTTCAGACGCTGTGCACTGCATCGGTTTCGCAAATTTCTGCAATTTTTCAACGAGAATGCAAGGCTGATGTTTTATTTTAACAAAGTGAGTAGTCGATGCAGCTGTGGAAATAAGCGACCGCATGAATGTGTAAACCTTGTCCATTACTTTGGCTCTTAATTTATTTAAGCTCTCTGGTAGAGGTCCGCAAAATTTCGAGCTACCAAGAAGGTTATCAACATGCGACCAAAACTCCGCTACACTTGGTGAGTTCCGCATGTGCTTGTTGAGAAAATGGTGCTCTTGAATGCTGGATGGACATAACAATGCAGTTGACCAGCAAATGAACCTTGCTTTGCAATTTACCATAGTTTTAATAGGCGCGAAGGCAGGATTCCTAAAGTGAACAAGTTCACACAGATCTGGCTCAGGATCAGTCACAACGAATGCAATTTCAGCCAATCTGCTGAGAAATTCTTCCTTTGTATACCTACCATCTGTTGTGTTAATGGCTTTCAAAAGGGCCTCAGATTTCTCTTTAGCAACTTGAATGCTGAGGTGAGATGTGAGCTCAGCAAACTGCAACACCTTTTCTGTCGTGCATTCAGTAACGAGACCAGCCAGTTTCATCAAATCGAGCCATTCGTCATTGCGATAATCATCGGGCAATAAATTTTCGTGTGAGATGAATTTTGAAAAAAGTTCGACATCTTTGTCGTAGAGGTTTCCTGCTTTTTCCCATAATCTACCAATGGGAACCAGTTTTGTTCCGCGCAAAGCCGATTGGAATCTCTGGCTCTCACTTTGGTCAGTTCGACGTAGACTTGCAAAATTCCAGCAAAGCTGTTTTAGTTTAGCGAGATGCGAAAGTTTGTTCCGATTTTCAAACCGGTCAAAAACTGGCAGAATGAATTCGGCATAAACCGCATAGTTGCTCATTTTCTTACAGCGGACCAAGTCGTAAAACCTCTCCAAGTTCGAGTTCTCTTTAACAAAGGCACACTGCCTGGCATTTCTCCACAAATGCATCTCGGCTGAGTCAATACTGCTTGGTATAATTACGGACTTCAAGCCATCAATTTTTAGACAACTGCCGTTCAGTTGCACGAAAATTGGCATCTTTCGAATTAATTTTATAAGCTCCTGACGCTTATGAGCTCTTTCCATTGCACCTAGATTTTCTTGCAAAAAACGGCAAACATTCGTCGCCATTTCAGCGAATGGTAGATTGTTGGGCTTGGTGGGGCTATCGGTCAGGGCGTAGTAAAGCACATGGAGCATCGTTGCAGGCTTCTTCAGTTGACCTGCTAAATCCTTGATAATTTTATTTTGGATCGTTAGTACTGGCGCATTAAGTTGTTGCAAAGCTTGCTCAACTGTCTTTCCCATGTCCTCGGGACTGCGGCTGGATTTGAGATACAGAGATGGCAAATGCGAAACCTTAAAGACCCGGTCGCATAACTGTCTTTCCGATTCTTGCATCCAAATGGAGCATGTGGGTACTATGGCAATATCCAAGACAGGTTCAAGTACATGCTGGGCTCCAGGACCTGTGCTGGAGTCATTCTGATATTCCTCTTCAATTAAGGCCCACACGTCGTGAAGCCAGTCAGCGAGCTTCGCCTCTCTCAGTTGGGGCACTGCGCGAGGAAATGCAACTTGGTAAAAAATCCTCCAAGCAAGTACGAAAGTCTGTAAGGCTGAAAGTCCTAAACAGTCCGGCCTTGAATGCAGCGGCGCTGCGATCATGCGATAGGCTCCGGTGAGGAGATGGCGGATGGAAAATCTCCAGAATCCTTCTGTGCGCGAATTGACTGAGTAGTTTCTCGTTTGCTTCGGGAAACAGACGAAAGTACTTAGTGAGAAATGGGGGGTGATTCCGATCAAAAAGGCGCAAAATTCCGTCTGCTGTTAGGTTCAAAGGTGTACCAAGAAGCATTTCAAAATCTTCGATATAGTATTGCCTTGTAAAGGGAGAGCGTTCAAGTAAGTATTCTAACAATCTAAGTACAGAACACTCTGAAACGAGAGGACAATGCTCAATAGGCATCGGTAGCAACCTACGCAGACTTAAGCAGTAATCGCCTTTCAAGAAGTTGACAAGCACTTGACGATCAAGAACTGGAATGAATTCGACTCCGCTTCGTTGAAGGTACTGAAAAAATCGCCCATCACCAACAACTAGAGGGAAGTTCAATTGGACGAGCACGTCACGAACTTCCTCAGGTAAATTTATCCCAAGAAAGGCTGCTGCCCCATGCACGGAACAGCGATCCTGGGCCAGAGGCATCCAATTCAGTTTCTTATTTATTATTACGGGGAACAAGCTTCTCTTGTTTCGAAGAATCTCATGGTAAAAATTGGCGGCCATTTTTCTCCATGGCGACTTTTCATCCTCCCCGACGCTTGGGAACATACTGTAGTACCGCTGAAATGATGCATCATTGGTTTCTTCACTTGAAAAATTTAAACGCTGTCTTAAAGTGTCAAGTAGTGTTGCGTAACACGCAGGCAAAGCAGCGGAAACCAGCAGATTGTTCCATTCTGAAGATGCGTCGTTTGAATGAGCCTCCCAAAGACTGCGGCGTGACGGATCAAGGGCGAAGTGGCCGTTTACGTGAACGGGCAAATTTGTGGTCAGTGGCAACGGGAGTAGATTGAAAACTCGATGACGCTTGATCTCAGAATCAGGATCGACCTGGGCGGCGACCCCCACTTTAGGCAGCGCTTTCCATGCACCAGAAGCAATCGAATTGCGCAATCGAAAAGATTCTCTCTTTAGAATTTCAACAGATGCACTATTGCTTGGGACTCCAAGTTGCTGAGCCACAATCCATTTGCAAGTGCGGTAGGATGGAGGTGACACAAATTTATCAACGGAAGTGAGCACCACTTCGTAAATAAAAGAAGTGCAGCAGCTCTTGCTAAGTTTGTCTAAGCTTTTA
Source organism: Macrostomum cliftonense (assembly GCA_950096795.1). Lineage (NCBI taxonomy): Eukaryota > Metazoa > Platyhelminthes > Macrostomidae > Macrostomum > Macrostomum cliftonense. The sequence goes on from CATNEM010000088.1 coordinate 1,699,649, forward strand.
TATTGCTGTAGCTGAATGCCAACTTTTTTGCATTCATCTGCGAATCCGCTTTCACTGAAGTTCACTGCCGAATAGGTCGAACTAACTTCCACCACTTTCGAAAGCTTCCCATCTTCTGATATCTCAGACAGTGTCACTGACCTGACATTCTTAAGAAAGAGTAGTGTTTCCGCCAGGTCATTTTTAAACTCTTTGAATAAGCAGCAGATTTTTTCTGAGTTCATTGTGGCTTTTGAGCAAATATTTGACCCACTCGCCATGCCTTGATTTCGCAGAGGGAGCCTGAATACAGTTGATCCGCTCAAAGACTCGCAGTCAAGGTTGAAAACTTCAAAAAAGTCTGGAAAATCATTCTTAACCGCGGTCAAACCTTCATCCTTGTACATTCCTCCAGGACTGTTGTTGCTGGCGTTGGGCATGTACTTGCAGTGAGGGTCCATAACGCACAAAACCCGCTTGTCGGAGAGAAACATCGGCACATCTGTCACGTGATACACGCAGTTAAAGCCAATGCCATACTGTCCTGTCTTCCACGGCTCGCTTCCCTTAGAGCCAACGCCTAGATTCTGGATTCCATCGATGTCTTCTGTGGAGAAAGTAGCTTCATTCACGACCAGTAGTGCTGGTCCTAGCAAAATTTTCCAATTTTCGCTCAGCACTCTTTCTGTCCCAAAACTGCGTCGGTCATTAATGAAATGTATTTTTGTTGCACCTGCGTCATCAGCGTTCTGCACAAGCTCCTTGAAGATCTCGATGCCCAGAGGATAGCCATCGAGAATGCTTTTGATTCTGTTAGTTAGTTCCTCTTTCTGGCCAAATGGTAAAGGCAGATGATGCTTCCTGAGCATCTGCTCTCTTTGGTCCGGAATTCGCAGCTTTTCACAGACACCGTACGCCAAATCTTTGTGCACGAAGCGCATATTTTCGTTGCCTGGCAACCATTGAATGCCGCCGAAACAAAGATCTGAGCATCTAGTAAGAACACCATTGCTATCTGGAGCAAAAATGCTGGATGGGTCAGGAATTTGATTGGCACCCAGTTCGCTAAGCCGCGTTAGAAGGTCAACGCTGCACTTTCTGTCTTGGCATGTCATTGCAGAATCCTTGTACTCTAATTTCATATCATTTAGCACCTTGCAGTACGCATTGGCATCGAATTTTTCAGGAACGCCGACTGCTTTGAGAAACGACCGATATTTTGATAGATGAAGACGTAGTTCTGACGGTAAATTGTGCAGATGTGGCGGACACTCTTTGTCACTCGCACTAAGCGATACCTGTTTAGGGTGCAGGTATCCCTGTTCAGAGAATAATATCGCCGGTGATCCGCTTACTTCAAAGGCCGATTTAACTTGCGCTGCAAGAGCCGTATTCTGGTCGATGATGTTGGACAGGTGTTCATAAACAGCGAGGCATATTGGTTGACTATCAGGATAAAAATTCTCCACGGCACAGCAAAGTTGCTTCCAGGCCACGTCCCATGTTACATTTTCGCGCACTTTAATGGTTCGAAGCAATTTTTCCCTTCTATTTTTATGGACTTGGTCTAGCACTGATTTATCCAGCACGGGTTGACAGAGCGAAACCAAATTTAATAACTTCGAACTATAAAGAGCGGTCGGCGCGAACAGCTTGCTCTGAGCAAGTCTGTCCGAGTACCAGCGTAGCTTACAATCAGGGGGCTTCTGCATTGCTGGCAGAAACTCCACTTCACAAAGCTGAGTCATCCGGTCCTAATGCCGCTCAAATAAATCCTTTGCTTCACTCATGTACTTTAATAAGAGTTTTATTCGATGCAGCCGACATTGATCATCAAGGTTCTTGACAGACATGACACGCTCCATTAGTTCTTCAAATGTAATCTGGGATCTTAGCCCGAATTTCACTAGTATCGGATGAATATCTTCAGACTGGAAGTCGCTGTGTGGAAAAATCGATTCTTTAGGATCATAGAGACAGGCAGCTCCGCAGAGAGGATCCAAAAGCTCCTTGACTTGACAAAGCTGGCCCATCTGGCTTGGCAGGAAATGGCAAATACTCAGCAGCTTATCTATAGAGTCAGATCTGAGCCAAAATGCTGGGTCATCTTTGCTGGGACTGGACTTGCTAAGAAATCCTAGAACGAATTTCAGAAGCTCGCAGCAGCTTTTTCGCTCCGTTTCTGAAGCACTCCAAATTATTTTAATTTGCTGCAAAAACTTTTTCATAAAGAATTCACCCGTCCAAAGTCTTTTGCCAAGAAGTTTAAGTTTAACGGCAGCCTCTTGAACACCTGGCGCAAGACCCTCTATCAGACCGCAGTCTTTCGGGGCCATGAACTGAGCAAGGCGGTGCACTGCGTCGGCTATTGAGCCAATCGCGGCCGGTCCGAGAGTCGATTCGTCCAAGAAAACAGCCCCTGACAGTGGTTTCCAGCCGATTCGGGTGGAAAATACGCATGGCGCGTCAGCAGCCTCTGAGAAAACTCTCCGGTAAAAGCTTTCCACCAGATGTCGCCAGATGCTTCCTGATGCTCTTTCTGGAAGCGGCCAAAGGTCAAGCGTCCCAGCCCAACCATCCAAAGCCAGCTGCTGAAGAGCCGCAATAAGTGCATGGCAAGCTGCTTCCTTAAGCAAGGCCGCATTCCATCGGCCCAGGTGCCAGAGGCCTTCTGATTCGTCCATAGTGGTCTCCTCAAGATGCCGTCGGCTGGATGTTACGGCGAATGTTGCGTTGACGTGAAACATGAGTGGGGTTTCAACAGGCAATGGCAGGAAGCTAAACGCAACACCTGGCTCAACTGGATCGACTGCTTTGCTAAGCATCGGATCAGTTTTGATACGAATAGCAACGCTGGCAAGAGGTGGTCGAAAAATTTCTTGTTTTCGCGAAATTTCGAGTGATTCGCCGAAACTAAGCGCTGTGCTAATAATCCATTCTTCTTTACGTGTCTCAACTTTCAGTGCTTCTATGCCTAATCTTTTTGCTAAAACGAAATTCCATCGCATCTGGATCCGCAAATGCAATTGCCCAATTAAGTTTTCTTGACTACTACCATTCTTAAGAACTTTTTGGGCAGCATCAAGTACCTGAGTTTGTTCGGACAGTTTACCGCGACTGGAGGTACCTGGAAGTGGCCGAAGGCACTCAACAAGATCGCGTTTCACCTCCAGCAACAGCTCAGTCTTTGTTCCGCCTTGCAAATGCAGCAATCTGAGGGTCGACACTGACTGTGTAAACAGCAACAGCAGGTGAGCTACTTCGGCGGTTTTGGCCAGTAATTCTTGCATTTCTTCGGGCCCGTATGCGTGCCTGCAGATTTTCGACTCCTTAGCCTGCTGAGGCGTTCTCAACGGCAGCCGGATGAGTGTACCCTTGTAAGGCTGTCGACTTAGGTCGCTGGGACAACCCATGACGCCGATGTAGGGCTGAAATTGGTCAGGAAAATCTAATAGAGCCTGTAGACCTGTCTTGCTAGAAAAGTTCAGCCTTAGGCCGGTGCTACGAGCGAATTTTCGGCGATACACCTGGACGGAAATAAATGGAAAGAAATGAAAGTATTGTTGATCTATTGATATACTGGATATATTGCTGAGAGAGATTACTTAAACTTAAAACGTACATCTTCAAGAAAGGCTTGTCCTGGAATTTCTCCATGCGGGTCGAGAATTTGCAGACGCCATCCGCTGAGAACAGAAGGCACGTCTGTTAGATCGTATACGGAGTTGAAACCGAGGCCGAACTTGCCAATTTTGTTGCTTGGTTCTCCTTGGTAGCGCCGCCAAGATTCAAGAGATTATTAAAATCAGCGTCGGTAAACTCAGAGTTGCTGTGCGCCCACAAACTCGGACCCTAAGTATTTAGTATGATAGAGATCGATGCATTTGAAATTGTATTTATCAACAGGCCTAAATTAACTTTCAGTTAAGGGCGATGAAGCGTTAATAATGATTGATTGATTCAAAAGAGACACATTAAAAAAGTTTCTCCTCTTGTTTAATGCATTTTTGAGTAATTTTTTATTACAGTGGGTAAAGGACACCACAACGCATAATACACTCTAGGAAGATATACGAATCTTTGGAGAAACGAAAATAAACTGAAAATTAATGAGCGAATGTAAAGTCTGTGTCAGTCATCCCTGAAATTTACGAGTCGAAGTGACTCGTACTTGCAATTAGTGCATCCTCTTTTAAACGAGGAAAGAATTCGACCTAACTGCTCACTACCTACAGATTTTCGATCTGGTATCAAGCCACAGAGAGAAATATCGATGCAATACTGGCTACCAGTCAAAGTATTAAAAAAGCCCCTCTCAAATTCGTTCATTACCTGACAGTCAGCCATGCTGCTGCTTATCACTGACTTCCTCCACTGTTGATTGCTCCTAGTGTCGTAGATCAGCGTCACCTTAGTAGCGCCCGCATCGTCGGCATTCTGAATGATCTCCTTGGGAATGGCCAGACCGTCAGAATAGTCTTTGAGTAGATTGCGAAGGCGCTGGGTTAGCGATTCGTATTGGCCGCAGAGTTCCATGCCGACATCGTTTTCCATGGCCTCAAGAGAGGCCATTTCTGATGGCGTCGGTGGCCCTTGATGCAGGCCGTGTGATTCGTACTTGGCACAGGTTTTATTCAAAACACAAGCGCAGTTCACGCTCCAGGAATTTCTCAATATCAATCATACATGCTTTTATTTTGTGAGAAACAAATGAACGAGAGCTTTTAAACTGTATAATGTTAGCAGGAAGCTAACTAGACTAAGGCTGAGGGCTTGAATTGCATTTATTATCTCTCTCTGCCTTGAAAAGCTCGAGTGCTTTCGCACCTAAGCAAGGTAACCAGAGAAAGCCGTCGGGGCGCCTCACTGTACAGCTTGGTTGCTTTTCTTTCTCTTCACATAGTGCTTGCATTCTATCCGCTCAGCCCAGCCTTGAAAGCCCCAGCCAGTAGAAAACCTTGTTTAAATTCCCGTGTTTTTCAAATTTCAGACCAAGACAACAAGTGTAAACGGATAAACAAGTTTCTGTCCTTTCTCAGAACTAAAATTAAACTGTACAGTAGAGACAAAAAACTCCTGGACCTCGAACGAGCCGTGCAGGGCGGTGGCACTGCATGCAGAAGCTCTGCTCGCGTTATAGCACTCGCACCTGCACTCGTAAATTTACACAAAAATATGCAGATTGCTGTTCTCAAACCCTCCTATATTTTTAGAACTATGGTTTGCAGGAAAGCAAACATGTGATCCGCATGCACTAAATTAGTGCGTGTAAACTGTAAATGCTCCACTTCTTGCACTGTATACAGACAAGTCTAAACAGCCAGAAGATAGGCCAGAAGATAAGCCTGATATCAATGTAAAGGCCTAATAATTGAATGCGTAATCAGCAATTTATTCTCAGCAATTTTAGGCTTCGATCTTTTAGCGATCTCTTCAGCACATTTGTGGACATATAGTTTCGAAAACAAATCAGAGATTAGTCACTAACCTTGCGCCAGGGGATCCATCCTTAAACCACGCTCGTCCAGATCCTCGAAATCCATTAAAAATTGCCAATATTTAACGCAACAACAACAACAACAACAACAAAATACGCGCCCCAGAGTCGCAAAAGCGCAATAGTGAGAGGCACGTCAGATGGCGCGTCTCAGGGCCAGCGCGCGGACAAAGTCCGGGCCATTGGCGGTGTCGGGCGCTCCGGCGTCGCTCAGAATGCAGTCCACGTACCTCCGGGTCCGGGCTTGGCCTCGCCTGAGCGGACCCTGCGTGGTGAGCAGCAGGACGTCCTGGACAGGCTCGGGGCAGTAGCTCTCGGCCCGGATCACGTGGCCCGCCAGCTTCAGTCTCCGCAGGCGCAGAATGGTGGACGGGCGTTGCAGCTGGGCCCTCTGATACAGGGCATCGGTCCCGACGTTCTCGTCAGCTTGGAAGGCTGCACGGAGCAACCCCGAGTGCGCCGAGTCCAGCTGCCGCTCCAGCGTTGCCGTCAGCGTCCACGTCTCGGCGTTGTACAGCAGGACGGTCTCGACCACCGCCTGCCATAGCCGAGCTCTCTGGCGGTCGGGCAGCGCCTTGGACTGGAGAACGGCTCGTATCGACCGGTAGGCCGCCCACGCAAGTCCTCTGCGCCGCCGGATGTCCTCTTCAACGGAGGGCACCAGGCCGCCGAGGTAGGTGAAACGCTGGCAGCGTGCGAGCGTGGTCGGCTGCCCGTCTGCGCCGCGGCATGTCAGCTCCGCTGGGAGATCGGCCGGCACGGTCAGCACCTCAGTCTTCAGCGTGTTGACGACTAGACCGACGCTTGACGCTACCTCGACCAGCCTGTCAATCTGGCGCTGTGCAGCTTCAACAGACGAGGACAGGAGGGCGAGGTCGTCGGCGTAGCCCAGCACGCTCAGGCGCTTCTCGTGGCGACGGCCGATGCGTCTGCGCAGCAAGAAGCCGTCGTCGGCTGAGGGGAGGGCGGTCCGGAGCACCCAGTCCAGGAGGAGCACGAAAAGGAACGGCGCTAACGTGTCCCCTTGTAGGACTCCTGATGAGGTGTCGAACAAGTCCGACAGGCCGTCCGCCGTCACAACAGCTGCGCGCGTGTCGCGATACAGCGACATGATGGCGTCAACCAGCTGCTGCGGGACCCGATAAGCTCTCAGGACGAATGGGAGCGCGGCTCTCAAAACCGAGTCGAACGCCTTTCGAAAATCAATGAAGACGATGATCAGCGTCAACTGGCGAGTGCGCGCCTCCTCGATGACACGGCGGAGTGCGAGGATCTGGGTCACTGTACCGCGGCGGGGGCGGAAGCCATTCTGCTCGTACCGCAGGAACGGATCCAGCACGGACTGCAGGCGGTCGAGGAGCAGTCGGTTAAACAGCTTCGCGGTGCAGGACATCAGCGAGATCCCGCGGTGGTCTTCTTTCCGCGTAGTCCCGGCCTTTTTCGGGATCGGCACGATGTGCGAGACCGTCCACTCGGGGGGCGCTGGGGCGCCGGCAAGCACGCGGTTCATGACGCCTGTGACTTGGGAAGCCACACAGCGGAGCCGCAGCGCCTCGACCGGAACCTCATCGGGGCCGAGCGCCTTGCCACCTGGAGTTCTCCGAGCGAATTGCACAACGTCCTCCGTGGTCACTGGGCTGGTGCGAAAATCCTCCTCAGCAGGCAGCGGGGTTTCAGCCGGCAGGGCGAAACTTGCAGGCAGCGGGCGGGCGGGCGCGTTCACAATGCCGGCGAAGAAGTCGCGCAATTCATTCCTGCGCTCCTCCGGTGTGTCGCCGGCCAGATTCAGCGCCACTCGCCTCTTGCGTCCCGTCAAAGTCCGGACGGCCGTCCACACAGCGCGGCTCTTTACGTCGGGGCCAGCTGCTGCGATGGATTGGATGGCGTCGTCAACTGCAGCCTGTTGACGCTCGTCCAGGAGACGCGCGAAGTCTTCTTCCGCTTCGCGCGTGGGCCGCCGGTTTCTCCGCAGGCGCTCGATATTCTGCCGCGCCTGCCTGATGGTCGGATCGCTCTGCCAGACTGGAAGCGATCGCTGCGCCGGTCGCATCAGCGGAACCGTCTTCTCAGCAGCGGCTCTCACGGCTGTGCAAATGTCGGCGTACTCCGTCTCGTGCTGGTAGCCAATCGCACTAGCAAAGGCGCTTGAGAACTGGCGCTTCGCACGGGGGTCCAGCAGTGCACGATAGTAACGCCGTGGGCGCTGCTTTGGGGGTCGGTAGAGCGGATCGTTTAGCCGCAGCTCACAGAGCAGGAGTCGGTGGTCAGACCGCAGTGCGAGCGGCGCCATGGTGTCGCAGTTGATGACGCGGCGGCGCTCGCGAGCACGAACCAGCGCGTGATCGAGTTGCGCTAGCCGCCTCGTGGCATTCCGGCCGCGTGCATTCCGCCGCCTCCTCTTGCAGCCCGCGAAGGTGGCCAAGCGGGCCGGGGGCTTGCGGAACAGCGTGTTCGCCGACACCAGGTCCAGCCGCTCCAGCATGTCCTCCAGCGCATCCGAGTTGCCGTTGTCGCGTCCCGTGACAAACGGTGATCGCTCGGACCTGCGCGGAACTGCGTTCAGGTCTCCGAGCACCACCAGCGTGTCGCGGTTCGGCACCTCCTCCAGCTGCCCGGCCAGAGAGTCGAAGAAAACGCGAGCCTCCTCCGGGTGGGCGGCTGTGGGCGCGTAGGCGCAGAACAGGCGGATGCAGCGAGCGCGCAGGTGCAGGTCGACCCGCAACAGGCGCGGGGACAGCGAGGCGCAGTGCACGCTCTGCCGAAGGCGCGGTCCAATCAGCACGCCGACGCCGCCGCGGCCGCGGCCGTCTGCCGACGTATGCAGGAAGGTCCACCCGGCGCCGAGGTCCTCCGTCTGAAGGCCTGGTTCTGCCACGATGGACACCTCCTGCAACATGATAAGGTCCAGCCGTAGGTCGTGTGCCAGCTGGACGAGCAGAGTGCGACGCCAGGGGGCCTTCAGGGTCCGGCAGTTCAGCGTGCCGAGTCTGAGGCGGCCACCTGGTACGGCTAGGGCCCGATGGAGTTGGGCCTCACGGTCCCCGGCGCCACCCGGCAGATCCGGGCCAGGAGCTGCAGAGGCCGGGGGCGACTGGCGCCTGAGAGCACCGAGGAGTCGCCCGCGCCGGTTGCGCTCGCGCCGTCGCTCAATGCGACGTTGTCTGCTGCGCTGTCCTCTGCGGGTCCTTGGCATGCCACCTTCAGCAGCCGCAGCACCATGGCGCGGCTCTCCGTGAAAACCTGGGCAAGCGCTGGACATTTCAGCGTCACCCGGAGGCGGCGGCATATTTGCACAGGTGTGCAAATATAAATTCACTGCAAATATAAATTCACTGCAAATATAAATTCACTGCAAATATAAATTCACTGCAAATATAAATTCACTGCAAATATAAATTCACTGCAAATATAAATTCACTGCAAATATAAATTCACTGCAAATATAAATTCACTGCAAATATAAATTCACTGCAAATATAAATTCACTGCAAATATAAATTCACTGCAAATATAAATTCACTGCAAATATAAATTCACTGCAAATATAAATTCACTGCAAATATAAATTCACTGCAAATATAAATTCACTGCAAATATAAATTCACTGCAAATATAAATTCACTGCAAATATAAATTCACTGCAAATATAAATTTTTTTATTTAACGCGATGTGCCAATATTTATGTAGGCATGGGCACGCTTATATGCATTATGAATACGTTTAGAAATATAATAACGCCCAATTACAGCACGTATTGTGTATGAAAGCAACCAAACTTACTGTTTAAATTTGCTGAAGTTAATGAGAATAATGCCTAATTATTTTGGAAGTTAAAGGTCTCATTACTTTTTTATTATAAGGCAACAGACACCGATGATACGTTGTTGTTATTAAACAACTATGTCCGTTTTTTTGTCGGCAATAATTTAGAATATAAGTGCATTACACTATTTTGAACAATATAATTTAACTTTTCTGTCTGCTAATTTCCATTTTCTAGAAAAAAAATACCTAAACACAAAATATTTTCTGTCAGGTAGGTTAAAGTAGGTTTCTCATGTCATAAAAATACTATGCAAGATTTCAAGTCTCAGCTCTGTCTAAGCGTGGCAATGGAAAGATTCTTGAATGCTAAATAGAGCGCCATTCGGAAAAATCATCAGTGTGCGAAGCATGAATCACACTCGATTTTGACTCCACGTGCAAGGAAGGGGGAAGGGTTTTAATAGGGAGAATTACATTTTTTCATGTCTTTTTGTCGGTTATAAATACAAAAAAATAAATGCTCAATCGTGAACGATGTGCCTAGCAGAATTAAGTGAAGTTTTGCTAAGACATCATCATTTCTGGACGCCTGCAGAGTCACAAACGAGTCAAACTCGTGTCTCGATCCTTGCTGCACTCCTGAGTCAGCGTGTATTATAGCATTTTGCAAGCCAATTGGTCCTTCGAGCAAGCAATTTAATCCTGAATAGAGATTTCAAGCTGCCGCAGCTCAGATTTTCGTAGTCTATGGCCCAGACTGGTGGCAATAGAGCAAGCAATTTGATCCTTCGGACACGCATTTGAGAATTTCAAGCCAAGCCCAGATCCTGACTAAAAATAGAACGGCAAGCGCCATGTCTGACGAGGATAGCGAGCAGGGCAGCGCTATATTGGAGGAAGAAGGAAGTGATGTTAGCGTTTCAATTGAAAGCGAGGGACCCAATCAACCACGGGGACCGTATCGAAAGATCAGCCATGAAAAGTACGAGCTAATCATCACCGCCATTGAGAGAGGCGACAGCCCGATCAACATCTCACGGTGGCTGAACGTGAAGAGAAAGACAGTCTATTCCATTCGGAGACGCTATGAAGAGACAGGACGCCAGGTCAGAATCCGTAGAGGTGGCGACCGAGTTTCTAAACTTGGAGAAGAACATGTGCAATTCCTGCGGACATCGTTGGACGAGAATCCACTTCTAACCCTGAAGGAATTGCGTCGCAAGCTACAGGATGAGCATGCAGGCCTAGAAGTGAGTGAAGCAACTGTCAGCAGAGCTTTGGACAAGCAGCTTATCACGATGAAGAATCTTGGTCGGGACGCGGATGTTCCAGCTGCTCGGAACAGTCCGGAGAACAGAGTTCGGAGACAGGAATTTGCCCAGTGGTTCATTGGTCTGACACCCGAATGTCATCTTATCTACATAGACGAAACCGGATTCAACATTTGGACGCGCAGGTCCCGGGGACGCAGCAGAAGGGGCCAGCGAGTCCGGCGCGTCCTGCACACTCAGCGAGGTGTGCAGGTGAATGTTGTGCAAGCAGTTGCCCCAGATTTCGGTCTCGTGCATCACAAGATTGTCAGTCAGACATTGAATGCTAACATTTTTCAAGCCTTCGTTGAGGAGCTGGTTCAAGCCGTCAGCCATCGCCCCGATGTGGGCAATGCTGACCAGTTCTGCATAATCATCGACGGCGCTCGTTTCCACAACGGGGTGAGCATTCCGCAGCAATTTGAGGCGAACTGGCGTGTGGTCGTGCTTCCGCCCTACTCGCCGTTTCTGAATCCGGTGGAGAGCGCGCATTCCTGTCTGAAGGCGGCAATCAAGCGGCAGCTATCGCAGCCAGATGTGCAGCAGGAACTGGACAGTCCGCCTCCTGAGACCACTTTGCGTGAGTGGCGAGTCCTTGTTCTGCACAGGATTGCTGAGGAGGCAACAACAGAAGTCACCCCAGTCAAGTGTGGCGGATGGTTTCGGCACATGCTGCGGTTCATCCCTGCTTGTGTTGCTGGAGTGGATATCATGTGAACCAGCGTGAACAATGTGAGCTTTGCTCATCTCGTCACTTTGCTTTAGTTTACCAGTTTGAGCGTCTGCGGCTCACCGTTTCAATTGCACCTCAGTTTCGTCATATCATTTCAATTATATCATAATTACATCTCAGTTTCAATGCATAAAGGCTTGAAATTCTCAAATGCGTGTCCGAAGGATCAAATTGCTTGCTCTATTGCCACCAGTCTGGGCCATAGACTACGAAAATCTGGGCTGCGGCAGCTTGAAATCTCTATTCAGGATTAAATTGCTTGCTCGAAGGACCAATTGGCTTGCAAAATGCTATACTTTATTTGTTGGTCATATGGTCTAAGCCAACAATTCAGAGAAGTCAACGGAGCAGGCAATTAGGAGCAAACGTTTCGTTTTGTCTATGGTAATTTATCATTTTTTCTTTTTTACTCGTTGGCTAGAGACCATATGACAGTTAAAGATCTATGGTACGAAAGTCCAACGCTGCGTTTGATGATCTCAAGGAGAGCAAAGCGAGATACTTACAGCCAAGGCTGCTCATTCTAAAAAAATTGTTTTTACCGGCGCAAAATTAGCTCAGTTCAGTAATCCGTGTTGAGTGAGTCTTTAATATTATTTGACAACCACGTATGAAAGCTTGTGAATTTCGAATTCACGGCTTTAAATTATTGCACAATGTAGTAATAAAGGATTTGTCTAAAGGAGTTAAAGTCGACTCTAGAGGGTTTAAGCTTTAGCCGTTAACTTTGAAGTGTCAGCTTTTTAGTATTTTTTAGCTCGAGGGGCTCAGCTTTTGAACAAGGGAATTTTATGCCAAACTAAATGGATCTTTGTCAATTTAGCGCTGAGCTGCACCGACGACGAATTTTGTTCGCCTATTTCGTGCTCTTAAAATCACTCTTTATTAAAGAGGCTTTCTTTAAGGCAATAAAAAATTCAGCCACACACATTCTAATCAAGATTAAGATTAAATGTCAATCTTACACTCGAGTTGCTCCAATCTTTCACAGATACCATTTTTGAGCAAAAGCATACGTTTAGTATTGCTTTTGTCAGCCTAACTGAGAATAAAGCCATCCAAAGTGAGAATCCTGCCTACGCTGACTGCGAAGGGCCTGGCTGCGTCCAGCCTTAGTCTATGGGCCATAGACTATAAAGGACAAGCAAAGTGATAAAAAGCCATCCAATGTGAGAATCGATCGCTTTTTCTTTTTCCCCCAGCTCTCTCCACTCCTCCAAGCGCAACTCCTCCTCCACTACCGCTTCTCCAACACCCACAGTATCGTTGCTTTCTTGTCTATTTATCCAACACTTAAAATTAACAGAGTTCAGTCTTCACATAGACTTTAGCGATTGACGACACAGTCACTGCTGGGAAGGCTGCCGCGCGGGACCTGCATTGTAGACGACTCTTTGGGCAGTGCATTGAGGGACGGCTATTTTAACTCTTTACTTTACTGTACTGTATCATCCAGTGTGTTCCTGTTTCCGTTATTCCGTTCAAGCTATTGGCTAATCATATGGCTCAGAAGGTATAAAAATAAAAGAATAAGACGCATAGACCAATCGATTCTCACATTGGATGGCTTTTTATCACTTTGCTTGTCCTTTATAGTCTATGGCCCATATAGTACATGGATGCAACCAGGCCCTTCGCAGTCAGCTTAGGCAGGATTCTCACTTTGGATGGCTTTATTCTCAGTTAGGCTGACAAAAGCAATATTGAGCTGCGCCGAAAACTAAAATTGTAGACCATAGACAATGAATTCAAAATTGAGCCCCGACTGCGAGAAAAGTACACAGTTTTGCAGTGTTGTAGGATTCAGCGTGCAGGAATGTCGTTCCCGCACTCTTTTGCGTGCCGGAATGCAAATGTCTATGGCAAAAACGCTATTTAAATCAAGCAGAAAATCTGTGCAGGAATGATGTGCGTTTCGTGCACTGTAAAGGAAACGGAACATCGACGATTCTCGGGCTCGTGAGTCTATCTTTGGTTTAAATGTCTATGGCCTCATATTAGTGGGGGCTCCGCCCCCACACCCCCAGCAAGGGGACTGCGTCCCCTTGACCCCTGCTTCCTACTACTCTTACTGTGTGCAAGAATGAATCCAACAACACTGCAATTTCCACACTCTGACTCGTGTGTCTATGGCAAAAAGGACTCGTGCGCTACGCGCACTCGTGCTTTTGCCATTGACGCACTCGTCAGAGTGCGGAAATATACCAATGTTTTGCGAAACCAGAAAAAACCAGATTAAAATTGGTCTAGTAGTTCAATTTCTAGAGTGTTAAAATGGGGTATCTAAACAAACTTTAAGATTTTAGTATGTTTGAATTGGAGATCCTTGGTGAGACGCCAGCAAGTTGTTAGAGACGAGTCAAACTACGACAACCGCCATCAAGTTCGCAAATAGAGTTTTCCAATTGAATTCAGCTGGCTGTCACCAGATTTTCCAGTTGTTTTTTACTTTGAAGGGTCCTTGCCATGTGCTGGCAAAGATTGGGCTTGGTTTGGTTGCGTAGTCGTCAAAGTAGTCTAGTAGTTGTCAAGAATGTACAGTCCGAATTCGGGTCGTTTGACATGTTTAGGCGGTTACTGTTGCAGCTTTGGCGGCGCATTTTGTCTGGCATCCAATGAATAATTTATTCGTTGAATATTCCATGCGCTGGCACTGGCGGACGCATAAAACTTATTCACTTACGTCGACGAAGTAACCGTATTCGGCTTTGTACCATCAAAAGACACGCACGGAATGTAGGCAATCTTCACAAAGTTGGGAATCTTATTGCAGTCGTCATAGAAGCAGTCCACGTCATGTCATTGGCTGTGAGAGAACTCCCGGCATTGGCACAGGTGCCGCATACGGCAATAACGGTATAGGTTACGGTTTTCCTTTGGATCAAGCGGCAGTGACGGAAGTTTTTGGAGCAAAATACCGCAGCTACCGTGCCTAAGTGGTCAATGACGGCCCTAATATCAGTTACGACCTTGGTTTAGTACTGCACGCCGCTAAATTTATCGCTTAACAAACCAACTATAATGCAGACTAAAAATCACTAAATCCTTAGAGGAGGCATTAATGCAGCTAAAACATTTTGATCGGTGAAATAGCGCCGGTCTTCACACTCAATAAACTATTAACAAATTGATACAAATAGAAAAATGCATCCACAGCAACTACCTTCTTCAGCAACGAGATCTCCTACTCCTGAAATAATTTAACACTAACAATTCGTCTCTCGTGCTTTGAGGCTTTCGCGAACTGCCGTTGCACAGGGGTTGGCTGTTGAGCATCATTGCTAGGGGCGGGCGAATATTCGTTGTCTCAGCCAGAGGTACCGCTTTAGGTGCTTCAACTCTAGTTGTCTTCTCTAGTTGTCAGCAACGAGATCTCCTACTCCTGAAATAATTTAACACTAACAATTCGTCTCTCGTGCTTTGAGGCTTTCGCGAACTGCCGTCGCACAGGGGTTGGCTGTTGAGCATCATTGCTAGGGGCGGGCGAATATTCGTTGTCTCAGCCAGAGGTACCGCTTTAGGTGCTTCAACTCTAGTTATCTTCTCTAGTTGTCAGTTTCGTTCGAGGCGAGCACCTTGGCTACTCCGGTTTTACTACGTCATGATATGATGTCGTCTTGCTCGGATAGAGCTAATCCAAGTATGCTTTCTTGAATTGACTAAGACCCAATTTTATTGTGGCTGTATTAGAGCCAGGACAAATAAGCTTAGCTTATTGAGTCTGTCTGAACCCATCGAGGCACTCGCCGAGCATCCAGATTTTTGAGAAGCTCGAGTAACGCTCGATACTTTCTTTCAAGCAGTAGCTCTACCAGTGATGACGCTTTTAACAGATGCCTGAAAAAAAACAAGAGTCACGGATTGATGACCGTCTCCTTGATTTTAAATAAGCACCGCAAATTACCCGGTGGTGCTTGTACCCAGGAGTTTTAACCCGAGTTACACCCACTATTTTCTAGCGTGACTCTTCATAAAAAAACTCGGACCGTTTTGAGACACGCATGATCAGCAATACCCAGCGAGCGGTGACCTTGCGGAGGCCCAGGTAGCTGTGCAGGATGGTATATGCACTGCTATCGGAAATTTTCAACTCCACAAACTCCATAGTTAATCTCAAACTCCACTCGATCTCGACCGTTAGTACTTGTCGGTCTCGCAGGCAAAGGGCCTCTACTGATTAGTTGCTTCTGGCTAGCTTTCGCTGAAGATGATGACTAGCGCTGACGATTGCCGATCGCCGACACTTATGGGGAGGTTCGCAAGCTAAGGGGGAAGATACTTGTAGAACTAGGGGCGGTTTGCTCAGTCGCACAAAACGACGGAAAGGTGTTCCGGGACAGCAAAGCGTTCTGAAGATGGAGCGCGCTCGACGGCGCCTTTAAATAGGCGCGGGATGCGCCGATTTGTTAAAAGTGGCCTCGAATTTTCTGATTGGTTAAGCCGCGTTTGTTATAACGGTCGTGCATTAATCTGATTGGCTGGCAAGCTGGTCACGTGACTCTACCCCATCGCGAGACCCTAACGGTTTCGGGGAAATCTTATCAATGATTTGGGATCTCAAAAAGATGACAGGTGGGGGTCGTAAATCATCGCAAATAGAGGTTTACAAGCAGAAATGATTTATGGCTTCTCGCCACGGAACGCCCTAGCAACAAACGACATGTATACGTTTAACAGGGGAAGAATAGGAAGAAGGAGGGGAGGAGGAGGGGGAGCACCTTAGCCGTCAAAATTGACAAGCAAAAAGCAAAAAAGAACAATAGAAATGGGCAATAAATCATCGCGTGATCAGAGATAAGGATCTAAAAGGGCGCAGTCACGTGCTTTTTCGGCGCCATATGGCACCATAAACCTGTCAACACAGAGGTCAAAGAGTCTGGGAAAAGTGATTCATGACCCTAACACCCAAGTACGCGCGTACTCAACGAACTCTTACACCCCTATATCTTCTAAGCGAAAAATGAAAAATCCCTAGAAAAGCGTCATGCTACTAACGGTAAGTAGAAGAAAAGAACTTGCCTTGGGGAGATCTGTCAGGCGAGCGACAAAGTGCGTCTGTTGTGAATGAGAAAGGCTAGCTTGTTTAGCACACGTCAAACTCTTAAGGCCAAACTGGCGGATTTCTAACTTATATATATTCAAGTCAATCGATAGCGGGGCCAGAGTACACCAGGTGTACTCAAGTCGGTGTACGCAAAAACTTAGAGCGAGCAACAACACAACATTTACCTCCCCTTCCGAAACGCGAAAGTCGAATTAACAAAAATATTGGTTAGGGATAAAAAGAATGAATGAATGACAGATTATTGAGCATCGCATGGGAATAAAACCGATTGCCATTAAATAAACGAACCGCATTGAGCAGCGCACGGCTTAAAAAACAATATGCAGCTATTAGACGCATTTCAAACTCAGAACGCAGCGTTCAAAATTCTCACTATTCAGTTACGACAGTCACAGTCAATGAGTCACCACCTCTCCGTACCACTGCGGCGGCGCTCGCGTCCTGGTGCTCTGTCGGACCGCCGCCTGAGCGTTCTGTTGAGGTCGCGGCGGCTCCACTGCCGACGTCGCTGAACTCGCAGAGACGAGGGACTCCGGTTCTGGCCAATGCGGCAGCGCTCCGGCGGGCCGCGGCACTCGCACACAGTTGTCGACATGCCATCGGGACCCGTCGACGAGGATGACGGTGGTGGCGCTCGCGATCCTGGAGATCTCCCGCGGTTCGGACAGGCGGCTACTCAGCTTGCCACGGGTGAACGGCCGCTTCACGCGCACCCAGTCGCCGACCATAAACGTTGGTGGCGGCCTCCTGGTCGCATTGAGCTGGTTAAAGACTCGCTGCTGCTTCCGCTTGATGCCAGCCGCTAGGCGGTGTCGCGCTGTTGTCCTCGGCTGCAGAGCTGTCAGAGGAGTGCTGATCTTCCGGCCCATCATCAACTCCGCCGGCGAAACTCCAGTCAGTGCATGCGGGATGGCCCTGTACGACCACAGCAGCGCCTTCACCGCCTCCTTGAAGTCGTAGCCCTCCTCCAGGTGCGTTTTCAGGCCGTCCTTGAGAAACCGGTTGAAGCGCTCCACTGCCGCGTTGCCTTGAGGGTGGTAGTGAGGCGACTGCCGATGCTGGATGCCGCAGCGCCGGAGAAAATCCTCAAAGTCACTGGACACAAACTGAGGGCCTCCATCCGTGTTGATGCTCTTCGGTAGGCCCCAGCGGCTGAACCACGTTGTCAAGGCGTCGATCACATCCGCGCTTGTGACAGTTGACATGCAGGCAGCTTCAGGCCACTTCGAGTGCAGGTCGTACAGCACCAGGATGAAGCGGCAGGAGTTCGGCGCCGCGTGCAGCTCCCCGAAAATGTCCAGCTGAAGCTCCTCCCATGGTCGAGTTGGCCACTTCGTCGGAGTCAGGACTGTCTTAGATGGCTTGAAATTCTTCTCGCTAAGCAGGCACGCCTCGCAGTGTCGCACAAATTCCTCGATTTGCTGGTCGATCTGTGGCCACCAGACGGAGTCCCGGCAGTGCTGCTTCATTCTGCTCACACCGAGGTGCCCGAAGTGCGCCAACTGCAGCGTCTTCTCCCTCAGAGATGCGGGAATCACCGCTCGAGTCCCGTTGGCCAGGCATTTGCCGTCATTCCAGACCGCCAGCTGCGCCCGGATCCGCCAGAACGGCTGTAGCTCCACTCTGAGCTGCTTGATTGATCTCGGCCATCCTTGGAGCGTCAGAGCGATCGCCTCGCTGATCACTGCGTCCTGCAGGGATGCTTCGGCCAGCTCGCTTGAGTTGACGATCTCGAGTGCAGCAGACAGCAACACGGCGTTCACCTGGGCCTCGGCCGCGTCTTCCACACAACTGTCTCCGATGGCACCGTGGCGCGAAAGAAAATCGGGCACAATATTTTTCTTCCCGGGGACATGACATACTTGAAAGTCGTACGCTAGCAGGCGGTCGGCCCAGCGGTGCAGTCTCAGGGGCCGGTGGCCGCTGCCTTGAGCCGTCAGCAACGTCGTCAGAGCCTGGTGGTCGGTGTGCAGCTCAAATCGCCTGCCGATACGCTGATTCGCGGCACGTCTGCAGAGCTGTCTGTCATGGCTTCACTTTGTACTTTTGCAGTTTGGCGCTGTTGTTTTGGGCTTGGTGTGGCGGCCAGCCAGGCTTGCACTCACTTCACTACGTTTATTGGGGTGGGTGTTGGCCTTAGCTTGCGACGCCAATGTTGTGAATGAGAAAGGCTAGCTTGTTTAGCACACGTCAAACTCTTAAGGCCAAACTGGCGGATTTCTAACTTATATATATTCAAGTCAATCGATAGCGGGGCCAGAGTACACCAGGTGTACTCAAGTCGGTGTACGCAAAAACTTAGAGCGAGCAACAACACAACAGCGTCCCCATCATATCCATCGATACACGGATCAGGTTATCAGTATGAAATTGCTCTCTTGACAGGATATAATTTGTGAGAAAATTATAATCTAAAATTTTATCTTATAGATCGATAGTTACATAGCAGTGGAAAACAAGCGTCAAATTCGTTGAAAACAGTTACAAAATGAGCGCATGTAAGTTTTCGCAAAAGCTCGTGTTAGGCTTGAGAGCCTCTATTCTGTCTCCTTTTTATCAATTTTCATCAATATTTTTCTGTTTCCAGTTGAGGCTTCTTGCGGCAAGAGGCTTGTGGATGGAGTGGGCGGTTCTCCCTCATCACAAAGGTTTCTAAACGTTACTTTGTCTTCAATGCCACAAAGCCCATTGCCTGTTTTTTGGAGGTTGTATATTTTTAGGGCAATTTGAGGGGTCTCACGGAGGAACATGCATGCAAGGCACAGGGCCTTCTGCCAGCATCTGCACCCACTCAGAAAGTGGCCGGGTTGAAAACATTTTTCTCTGGACGCCACTTGCTTAGACATTCTTGCGCATGTGGAAAATGTTTTTAATTTGTGTAAATATGTACTCTATAATATAAATTCCAGCTGCCTGACAATCTCTTTTTCAACAGCTGCGGTAAGCGCAGAGAAGCGCCAGAGGTAGAATCGGGCAGCATACCTTGACTAACGGAAAACAAGCGGGAGGAACGGGAAATGGCAAAAAAGCAAAAAAAGAAGAAAAATTGAGAATAGCCATTGAGAATAACTATTTAGGAGGCCTTCAGCCGCATCGGGCCAGCTGCTTTGTAGCAAAAAATTTTCCTAATCCCAACCTCTTTGCCGCTTGTCCTGCCTATCATTCATAAATTAACAGCTTTGAAACCATGGCAACGCAAAAAAAATTTCTCATTTGCTCTGGCACAAAGGTAAAAACGGAAAGAGCCCACAATAGTTAATCCAATTAGTTAACTCAAAATTTAAGAGCAATTTCTGACTCAGGCAAGGTCTTAAAATCCTTAGTTGGCTTGCAGAAAGATTGAAAGGAGACAGATGGCAATGCTGCTTCTGTTTGTGCTTCAGACAATCCTGTTCTGCAACATTTTGGTTGTTGCTCATTCGGGCTCGAAGTTGTCTGTCTGGAGACTGGCCGATTTCGAATGTACTCACTGCGCCTCCGAAGCTGACGTCAAGGTCCCCACCGGATCTCTGGTGGCGCAGTTCGACCGGCTCTCCCGAGCCTGCAGCGTCTTCGACTTCCAGTCGGTGTGCCGCAGCCTCACTGCCGGTCGGTCGCCAAGCTGCGCCGTGTTCTTCCGATTTCCAATCAATCACCGATCGATCAGCCCAAAGCTCAACAATGTGTGGCTGGCCGATGACGTGAGCAGACTGGAGAATGTGGTGTGCCAGGCTGACCGAGACACGAACCGGCTGAATCCGGTAGGTGTGGAGTGGAGCAGCGAAGGCGCGGTGTTCGACGGTACATCGGCCTACGCCGTGCTGAACAAGTCGAGCATCAGCTTACGCCAAGGGTCGCAAGGTGCCTGATGAGACGTTCTACGCCACCCTGAACCACAACTACGAGCTGCTCGGCTTTACCGGCTCCTACACGGGCAGCCTGGTAACCACGGCGACCGAGTACCGGCAGATCTACCGCTACAAGATCTGGTCGAACAGGTGCAGGGCCGGCCTCAGCGTTCACGGCATCTGCATAATCGGCGCTGCCGACTTGAAGCACTTCAACTCGAGGCCGGAGCTCGTTGCCAACAAGATGTACTTCGACTTCCAGAGCGACGCGTTCCGCTGCGTCCAGGAGAGGTTCTGGAACAACACGAGGGCGGACTACGACTCGAGGCTCAGCAAGAGCTTCGTTGTGCCTTGGAGCTTCTACACGGAGCTCGAGTTCGTTAAGCACCACGCTTAGTTTCGTGATTCATGTTGTTCTGAAGGCTTTGCTCAGTGTGCTTTTACTGAAGCGTTAATGAGTAGTAGTGTAAACTTTAAAGTTTGATTTTCTAAGCTTATTTAAGTTATCTTGGGGTACTTCTTATGTTCTCTGATGATTTATGCTTTTATTGATGAATTGACTGACTTTTAGTTCATTTTTTGTTTTTTCTCGATTTTCTTTTTGGCTTCAACTTTATGCCTTGCATAAATGGTAATGCTAATAATACAAGAGTCAGTCATTAAAAAAATTTGCCTTACCGGTTTTGCGATTTATTTTTCTTCTGTGCAATCATTCGCTCATGAGGCTACTGCAAGTAGAACAGCTAGCCTTGAATGATGTGCGATGTCGGCCTGAAACTGATCCTGTCTATTGAAGACAGACTGAGTGAGGACAGACTGAGTGAGGACAGGCTGAGTGAGGACAGACAGAGTGAGGACAGACTGAGTGAGGACAGGCTGAGTGAGGACAGGCTGAGTGAGGACAGGCTGAGTGAGGACAGACTGAGTGAGGACAGGCTGAGTGACTGTCTGTGAATGCAGTTTATTATTTTTGTTTTGGTGAATAACTTACCGTTATAAAAACATTGCAACATCATGAGTTGTGAGAGTTAGCTTTAATTTCGAGACAGTGAAATTTTGAGATAGTGAAAGACTTTGCTAGATTTTCGAGGAAGTGAAATTTCGGGATAGTGAAAGTGACCCATTCACTGTTCTGGCGCCCCTTTAGCGTACATTAATATCTCTGCACCCATGTAGCTTACATTGACACCTCTGGCGCCCCCTATGCTATGGCCTGCATTAAAATTTTGGCGCTTCCCACCATTTAAAAATCCTTAGCTTACACCAGGACCAGTATTAACAGTAGAACTTCCAAGGGGGGGGGAATTCCCCCCCGTGACAATTTTTTTCACTGTGCCCGAACGGGGCAACGCAGGCACATGCAATTCCAGGGCACGGGCTAAAATTTTGTTGCGCATCTGATGGAGCATCAACCGAGTCGCCAACCACCCCGACCGTCGAGATATTCAACGATTCTGCCAGAAGGGCGCCATTTTCCCATTGACTTCAATGCATTTTGGACACCCCTGTACTCCAGCCCCTCCCCCGCCCAAGCCATCGCCTTGCCGAGCCTTGCCGCGGTCTCAACACGTCAGCCACATGTGCCTGCCTCTATTCAAGCACCAGTGACCATCAGCCACCATCTGGACGGACCGTCAGGACCTTCAACAGATGCCACCAGGCGGTCCTGAAGCACCAGATGCAAAAGTGGCCAAAATTCCTGATCAAGCCTTGTCAACGAACAAGCCTTGTCCACACTGTATTTAGTAATATTCGCTGCCCATTCGATGTCATCCTGACGCCGTCGGGCTCGTCAGCGGATGCCACCAGATGGCCCTGACGCTCTTTGTGCAGATATGATCGATTTTCTGATATATTTTTTTTTGAGGCACATGATTTATGATGCAATTATTAGCTAATTAGCGGTCCACTCCAATCACAAACTTTCCGCCTTGCTTAGACAACTGCATCCGTATGCTAATCAATATAAACTTGGGCAGCTGCATCCAGCCGCAACATATAATCTATGGCCGAGAAGCACACAAAAATCAAGTATAGACAATTGCATCCAAAATCGGAAAAATGCATCCGAGGGTTGGGCAAATGCATCCGAGGGTTGGGCAAATGCATCCGAGGGTTGGGCAAATGCATCCGAGGGTTGGGCAAATGCATCCGAGGGTTGGGCAAATGCATCCGAGGGCTTGACAAATGCATTCAGGGGTTTATGTTCAGTAATTTATCCACATCGTGGGGTGAACGCCTACGGTCAAAATCAATACTGACGCACAATGTGCACACTTTAATTGATTTTTTAAGCATTAGCCAAACCACCACTACCCCGCGCTGAATAAATTCTTTGGATTGATGCATTTTCTCTTGTAAACAGTCTTTATTGAATAACCAACTGTAAACTGCCTATTCTCTTCCTAACTGCTATACTAAAATAACGATATATATTTATACTGTCCAATATCATGGATGAAAAAGAGAAAAAAGTTAAGGAAAAAGCTGAAAGGGCCAACAACCTGTTTCCGTGGCAATGGATTCAGACGAAAATTAGTGACTTGTGGACATCGGCATCCCAAAAATGCTCAAGTATGGTCGGAAAGGCGGCACTACCGGCAGAAAAGCTGCAAGATGAGACCCAATCTATCCAGCCGAAAATCACTACAAAGCAAGTAGTGCAGAGTCAGCAAAAGCAGCAGAAGCGCCATTGCGTTGATTTGGATGCATCATCTAGCGAAGAAGACGCGGATCCAAACAACAGCAAGGTCCATACAATCGGTAAGAGTTTTGCATACAAAGTGAATGCGGTGCAGTGAAAGCAAAATAGACTTGTTAGTGATGTTGAGCTTCATTCACTTTTAACTAATCTTAAGGCCGCCAAGCGCCAGTGTCGCGTTTTGGCCGTCAATACTTCGCCATTCTCTTTTCGCGAACGGGCAGCGCACAACAGTCTGATGGTACAACTGCAGCGTAAGCAAATTACTTGCCCCAGCTCATCGCAACAAGACGAACACGTCGTCATACGCACTAGCTACGATGGGGAAGCTGCCTATGTTGCCAAAGGTTGGTGCACACAATAATTTAGCCAGCAAGCTTGCCCCGGATGGTGGCGATTGAAAAAGCTTGATTGAGGATGAAAATTGGGGATACAGAAATGAACTCAATTTTTTTAATCGTGGATCCTCAATCGATTAATGTGGACACGGTAGAGGGATAGAGGAGAAGTAGAACAAAGACACAGAGGGAGGATAAAATACTCGTGATTATCAGACTCATGCCAATTTTTAAGAGGTATTATATAAAGAAACATAATTTTAATTTCGCTAAAACTTTAATCAATAAAAAATTCTTCATCGAAATCTACGTGCGCGACGAGTAAAAGGCCGAATAATATTTCTACGGACCATGTAGACGACGACTTGCTGCTGACGTCGTCCCAGGAAGCCGAACTAGTGGCTCTCACTATTCAAGCCGAGCAGCAGTGCGCAGCAGGTCGGATTCAGACAGAAATGGATCAAGAAAATCACTTTGGGTAATAAATTTATAAGAAGAAAAAGGAAAGTGGCATTATTTCATAACCAAAGACAAGAAAAGTCATGCGACACCTGATAAGTGCAGAAAAAAGTATAGAAAAAAAGTAAAAAATATAATAAATAACAAAGAGGTTAACTGTAAGTTACTTTGCTGCATGCTTCTGTGAGTTCAATCGCTAATTGAAAGAGAATCGATTCGAGAGAAAATATTTGGGTAAGAGAGAGAACAAAGAAAAAACGAAAGAGGGGAGTTTTGAGCTGAGAGCAACGGAAGTGTATAGATCTGATTGGTTTGGTGAGAGATCACTTGGCTTTGTCTTATCGGGTGCATTCTTATCAGTCCCCTTGCTTAGTAATTCAAAAGGGATTTGCGCTATTGCTCTTTGCTCATTTTGTGCTGATAAGAGGCATTAGGAGTTAATAATAATATAATTGCGATAGTAGCTTAAGTGCTCCGATATTCATAGGCGGCAGTGTGTAACTAAGTAAGAAAGTAAAACCATTCAGTTTATAACTTTTTGATATCTTTATTTACTCACTATGTCGGCTCACATGAGCAGCTAAATTAGTTGGCTTCGGTCATGGTGGACCAAGGGCGGACCAGTCATGCAGTCAGTCAGTCAGTAATTCATGCGATCAGAGTCCAGATTAAGGACTCAGCTTCGGCTGTACTTTAGTGCAGTTCGGGGCGGCGCGGCAGCCAAATTATTAATGTAACTTAATGTCATCTTTAGCGTAGTTAGGGCGCGCTTTCGGAAGAGTCTAATTGGGTCATTTCATCGCTTTGCGGCACTTAGTTGAAGCATCGAGGCTAAAAGCTGGGATATTCCCTATCCAATCCTCTTAGTAATATAATAGTGCATTTCCGAGTCCACATAATCCGATCCATTCAAGAACCCCCTGCAAAAGTCCTCTCTGAGCCTGCCTTGGTCATGCGATCTAGTCCCTGCAGTGTCCCTTTGTCGGGTATGACTTCGAGATTGACAGCTAAAAGACACTAGTTGTAGATGGAAATCAGGCCTCAATTAGTCGAGAACTTGGTTTCGATAGGGCTGTCTGGTGATGCAGTCCACACAAGTTGGTGGCGGCGGGGCTGTCAGCTTCCCTCTGGGGCTGGCGGCTCTCTACCTTTCTTTATCTCCATGTCTGTCTCTCGCTGTCTTCTCCTAGCATAGGACCTAGCCGCTCGCCACATCTATCCTGCTACACCTGGGGCTGACCTCGAGATCGGGAATGGGAGGCCAGAGTTGTCGATATAGGCAAAAAGATCGGCGCTCTGAGACTGCGTCGGTAAAACGACAAAGCATTTTAGGCAGAATTTTCGCTGGATTTTTTGATCTTTGTGTCTTCCTATTTATGATTGATTTTAAACAGTGCAGAATTGAAATACGCTCATCTAAAACAGACAGCTAATTTGTATTTTTATTGCGAGGCTCTATTCGTTAGTAGTTTTCTTTAATAGGAATGTAACAGCAAGAAAAAGAAAAGAAAAGAAAAAAAATTGCAAGAAAAAAATCATGCAAAATTGCGATGTTGGTTTTTAGGACACCATGAATAATGAAAAGGTTTGATTTAAGCATCAAGCATTAAATTCAAGTAGCTTTTAACAGCTAGTAGACTTAACTAAGCTTACAGAGTTAATGCGTCACTGCTTACGCAAAAATACACCAAAAATATTACGCAAAAATTTGCGTAAGGAAAAGAGCCATCACAATCGTTACACAAGAACTAAAAAACTTTTCGTTATTACTTATCACTATTATATCACTATATCACATATCACTGAAGATAACTTCAGTTAACCTTCTGAAATCGTTTACTGAATCTTCAGACAACCAGACTGAAGAAATCGCGCATCTCAATCTCGGACATGCTGGAGCTGGCCAAGGCCAGGGCCCTCACTGTGCCATTCAGTTTTTCGGCGCCGACTCGCATTCCCAAGTACAAGCAGATGTTGCCGTTTTCCACTGTACAGTTGTCTACATCTGGCGGTACACTGAGACTGGGCTTCGGCAAGAATGATCCGTTCAGGTAGACGTCAAAGGAGCCTCCAGCAGCGGTGAATCCGATGTTCATCCAGAACTCAGAGTTTTCAGGCATCGCCGAATAAGGAGAGTAAATGTGTGGCAGCAGGAATCCGTTGATGGCATGGGCCCTTATGAACAGCCTTCCAGGAGCGTTGTACTCGAAAATAAAAATGCCATAGACAGTTGGGGTCGTGAGTGCGCTGCAGTTCACGAACTCAACAAACGGCTGGATCTGCGGCTGCCTCTTGATCCTCAGGAGCCACGTGAGGCCCGTCGCGAAGCTGATGCTCGACTTGTTCAGCACGGCGTAGGCCGATGTACCGTCGAACACCGCGCCTTCGCTGCTCCACTCCACACCTACCGGATGCAGCCGGTTCGTGTCTCGGTCAGCCTGGCACACCACATTCTCCAGTCTGCTCACGTCATCGGCCAGCCACACATTGTTGAGCTTTGGGCTGATCGATCGGTGATTGATTGGAAATCGGAAGAACACGGCGCAGCTTGGCGACCGACCGGCAGTGAGGTTGCGGCACACCGACTGGAAGTCGAAGACGCTGCAGGCTCGGGAGAGTCGGTCGAACTGCATCACCAGAGCTCCGGTGGGGAACTTCTGATCAGCTACAGAGGCGCAATAAGTCTCCCTGAACGTGGTCAGGCGAGCGATGTACGTTTTATTGTCTTGGGGAGCGCACTGGACGTCGGCCAGTCTCCAAACTGTTGGCTTGGAGCCAGATTGAGCGATAGCGACAAGGTTGGAGAAGAAAACAATAAAAGAAACATCAGTTATCATGACTTGCAAATTTATTCTAAACATGCAAATTTGCTAAAATTAAGTAACTTTTCAAAGCTTGCTCGGGTGGGTAATTTGGGAATAATCGTTCCTCGGGGAGGCTGTATTAAGCTTCCTTTTATCGACAATTTTCAACGTTTTTTATGCCATGCTGAGTTTTTTAGTGTTAGCTGAGATAGCTGAGCTGTAGTTAAAACTGAAGGGTCCTTTTTACTGCAAAATTAATGCTAAAATAAATTAATTTCAATAGCGTTCTACGGTTGTTTAGAGTTTTGACTGACACGTGCTTGTGACCACCTGCCTGGCTACCACTCTGTTGTCTTCCTCTTTTTTGCTTCAGTTTGTCTCCCATCATGTCTTGGGATCTGTCAATTAGTTTTTTTCTGTCCTCAAAGCCACTCTTCAATTCGGTAGCTGCTTCTTTAATTAAATTGCTTATTGAGTTGCCATTGGGAGCTTCAGGTAAATTTCCAGCTTCTTCGTTGACAAACATTGGTCTGTCAGTATTGCCAATTTGAATTATATTTTTTTGGCCTTGAGCACACAGGAGTTAGGAAAAAAACTGGCATGTTAAGAAATTTACACAATTTATCTGACTGGATATGGAGACAGCGTCAGCTAGCGTGGTGCCACAGCTCCACCATGCGTGGATAACTGTCCACTCACATCAAATGCAGTAGCTGAGTTAGGACCACGGAGGTCGCCATATTGGGTTTACTAGAGGTCGCATTTGTTGCCAATGAGGTGGCCATGGGGTGCTTTCACATTCCATTTATTGCACAATCCCTAACACATGGGCCTTCACATTCCCTAAATTTCACATTCCCTAGACTTCACATTCCCTAAATTTCACATTCCCTAGACTTCACATGCCCTAAATTTCACATTGCCTAGACTTCACATGCCCTAAATTTCACATTGCCTAGACTTCACATGCCCTAAATTTCACATTCCCTAGACTTCACATGCCCTAAATTTCACATTCCCTAGACTTCACATGCCCTAAATTTCACATTGCCTAGACTTCACATGCCCTAAATTTCACATTCCCTAGACTTCACATGCCCTAAATTTCACATTGCCTAGACTTCACATGCCCTAAATTTCACATTCCCTAGACTTCACATGCCCTAAATTTCACATTGCCTAGACTTCACATGCCCTAAATTTCACATTCCCTAGACTTCACATGCCCTAAATTTCACATGCCCTAAAATTTACATTCCCTTTGAGAATTTTTATAGTCTGCACTTGGTTGATTAAGCGGAGTTAGTTGGACTTTGGATTCAATTCATCTTGTGAATAAAGTTCAGTTGGAACTCAATAAAAGTGAATAAAAAAGTGAATATCCAAAATGTCTTGATCACACGACGTACAGTCTCTAGTCCATGGCATAACCATGGCAACCTTCATTCATATTTTCATTAAGTGCGTTTATTAACATATTTTCACGGGGCAATGCTTTGAGACGGTACCATAAAGTTTCGGTCTCGAGTTCATGATTTTAAAATCACATAGAATCAGTACAGATCAGATAGTTTGAGTGCACTTTTACGCTCCTACGAGTACAATACGCATTTTATAGCTCTTAATGCGATAAAATAAATCAGCCTTGTTTTCCAGTAATAAAAACTGAACAAAAAGCAGCTGAGGAACAACATAAGCTGCTATGAGTTACAGAGAGAAATACGCACTTCAAACACTAAAGCTTACCCAGAAAAAGATTCGATATTGACATTGCGCAATCGGTCAGCTCAGGCGTTCTCATCGTTGGCGGACAGGTATTCCTCCGGCGCTGGCGGATTGTAAATCGGCGGCTGGCCTGAACCGGCCTCGCCGCTGCGACTCTCGCGACGCTCGCGCAGAAAGCGCCGCAAACGAATCCAAATTGATGTCCGACGGGCGCGTCTGTCTGCCGGTGTTACAAGCGGCGAATGCAGGTCCTCGACGCTGCTGGCGACGCTGCTGGCGGTGCTGGCGCCAGAGAATGTTAGGCGAGGTGGGGGCCGATGCTCCTCATCCACGGCGTCAAGTTCTGCAGCCTGACGACGGCGACGGCGCTTCAAAACGACAACGATAACGACAGTGGCAATGACGAGCAGTAAGAGGCCAGCTGCGCAGCCAGCCAGAATAATCTCCATCCGCTTGGTGAAGAATCCAGCGAAACAGTCGGACAGGCCGTTGAATTCAGTTAGTCTGGCGCCGCGAGCGCTGGATGGACCGGCGCAGGTTAGACCGTTGGCGCCGCCGACAATTTTGGCTCGGATGGTCTGGTTGTCGCGAAGACGTTCCCAAAACCAGTAGAGCGAGCAGTCGCATTCAAGAGGCGCATTCACCAGGCGGAGATTCTTGAACTTGGCGCTGTCAGCCAGCTGACGCAGCGGATTGATGTCGGAGCCGTTTCGGCCGCCAATTGTGGCGACCAGGGTGAAGCTGAGATCTAGGGCGGCCAGCTGATGCAGCTGGTTTACAGTTTGTCCAGTCCAGCCAGCTATTTGTGTTTGACTGAGATTAAGAAGGCTTAGATTCGGCGTCTTGGCTAGAGCGTCCTCGTGAAGCTCGGTGATGTTAGGGCTGTAATCTAATAACAGAGTCTGCAGGGAATTCAAGGAATGCAAGAGACCAGCGCTGACTGACCGCAGCTGGGCAGACCGTCTCAGATTTAGCGTCTTCAGCTGCGAAAGCTTGGAGCCGCCAATCAGGCCTTCCAGATCAGACTGGGACAAGGAGTTCTGACTAAGGTCCAGAGACTGCAGACGGGTCGACAGGCAGGACAGAGATCCCGGCTGGGCGTTTCTCAGCTTCAGTCGATTCAGCTTTAGGGAAAGCGGCTGTGCTCCGGTGGAGCCTGCTGAATTGCCGGCCAGATTGCACAGCGTGTTGTTGTCAATCGACTCGTACGGGTTGTCCGACAAAGTAAGTCGGACGAGGCCCGCGCAGTGTCGGTAGTCGTCAGGAAATTTACCATTAAGTTTGTTGCTATCCAGATGTAGGTGCTTCAGCGCTGGCAGTTGGCCGCACAGAGGATCCGGTGGACTTTTCAGCTGATTTTGTGATAATGTAAGCTCTTCTAGTGACGGTAACTTGGTGAGCCACGATTTGTTCCAAGCGCTGATGCGGTTGTCAGTCAGTTTCAAAGCTTTAAGCTTCGACAGATTTATTAAACTACTAAGGTTGCTGATATTATTGTTGCTCAAGTCCAGGTGAACTACGTCGTGCGGTAGGTCAGGCGGAATTTCCGTCAAGTTTTGACGGACGCAGGACACCTCGTTAGTTTCGTTGACGCAATGGCAATGGCACTTCTTGAAGCAGGTCGGACAATTAAAATGCTCCGTTAAACAAAATACGAAGCAGTTCAGGAGCAGCAACAGAAGTACATCCCAACGAAGGACAGATTGCATTGTTGGGCCCATAGAAGACTGCACGGTGTTTTTGCAGCTAAACAACTTTTTTTAGCGCAGCTAGTACCCTATGAGCGTAAACGCTTTTATGCATGAAATGAAAGAGGGACGCTAAAGTGGGTAGACCGGGCTAGGATAGAGAAAAAGGAATGGATTTAAAACGTACAGCCTAAGTGTTCCTCAGACCATTCACTCCCTCTTCTCTGCCGAGTGTACGCTCTTAGAGTGAGCGCTGCTATGTACTGCTCAATGTACGTTGGTGAATTTCGTTTTTAAGGGAAACAGAAATGGGGTAAGAGAGTGGACTGAACACGCCGCTGAGCGTACTTGGAAGCCAAGAAGCCACTGTCTCTCTTTCCTTGGCTAACTATTATTGTGCCTGATTCTATCTTGTACGGTACTTCGTACAAGCAGGGTATCACAGAGAAAAAATAGTTAAATTTTCTTTCTTTTTCTTCTTTCTTTTTTGGCAGGAAAATATTGAAATTGGGGAAATATCAATAGTTTCTTTATTGCCACTCAATTTTTTCGTTTATTTTCTCCTGGAAATAAATATTATAATTCTTTTGACTATTGGCTTAGCCAAAATTATGCAACTCTCATTCACTGTTCGATTACTGTAGTACATCGAGATTTTATTGATCTTTTCAAGGCCTTTCTCTACTTTTACTACTTACAATAGTATGGCTTCAAAAAATTGTCCTGTAGAGCAGATGCAACCTAATAATAGGGGAGTTGGCTTTCTTTTAGCCTTTTAAAGCATCTTAATTAAGTTTGAATCTTAATAATTCTACGGATGGATCCCTAGTCGCAGGAAAATAACATACAATCATTATTTACATTAAAACATTAACACAAAGTAATCATTATAAGAAATTAGCATGCTTGCTTTAGTTTATATTTAGACACTTGCCCCAACAAAAGTTACCAAAGCCCTAAGGGCTGGCGTATGACAAGGCGGAGGAGGGGACTTGCAGCTTCCCAAATTTTGCACTTGGGAAACAATGGGTACGCGGGTATGGGAGTACAACAAAGGCTGAATTCTTAGAATAAAAAAAGACTTTTTCAGAGAAACCCTTAAAGTTCCTTGCAAGACCAAAACCCTAGTCAGGGTAATCCAAAAAGAAAATGACACAAAGGTTAAAGTACAAGCACAGGCGATTCTGGTGCCAAAGATTTCACTTTCACTTTCCATGGTTCAAAAACCTACGTAACAATCTGTCTAAAGATGTATGTAAGACAAATATATGCACGCAGCAAGCGACATTTATCCTGTACTTTAGAAGCTCAACAGGTGGAGCAAAATTTCCATATTTTTGCTTCTACCCAGAGCGTTGCTGTGGCAACAAGCGTCAGTGGAGCAGCAATGCTAGAAATGCAGCTTATACTCGTAGATCTGCCTTGTTACAATGGCGGCGGCCTGGGAAGCTGGCAGGGCGCATTGTTACCTGCGCCCACCCCCCCCCGTTCCACTAGAAGCAGCATGGCTTGGCCCGTTACAGCTGGTAGCTGTACTAAGCGAGCAGCGCATTGAGAAGCGGACACTGCTTTCAGGTCGATATCTGGGCTCTTTCCGCCACAAGGAATCATAGTGGAGCTCTGCATCCTTCTACCTCTCCACATTCATTTTTTGCTACATTTTTCTAGCAAAAAGCTACATTGCAGAGCCGCTCCTATACTTCGCCCTTTTGTTTCTTCAGCAGCGCTCCCCGCTTCCCCATCGCTTTCTGTACAGAGCAGCGCCTCTCTTCCCCTGCATTCAGCAGTGTAGCGAATACAGTACACAGGACGGCGCCCAGATGCGGGCGGGTACCGGAGACAGTGGACAATAAAATGGGACGAAAATGGAGACGAGACGCAATAATAAGGCAGGCAGGCAAAAATGTTTGGCTCCTCATTTCTTTCCACTAGCGATATGTTTATGCGCGAGTTGTCATGGTAACGTTTCCCTCCAGTGCAGACGCGGATTCATACGGATAACTGAGCTTTCCGTCTGCAAATGAATAGAATCAAAAAGCCGCATGCATTGTGTTTTAAAAAATACTGGATAACAATGGCCTAGCAGTAGGACTCAGGACTAACAGCGCTTCAGAAAACCTGAAGACTTCTAAGCAACTCAAAACGTCTCGCTTGCTTCATTTTAGTCTGGAGCTATTTATTGGAAAAATCGATTTTTAAAGCCAGCAAAACAACTGCTTTCAGCAAAATTATCTTCTGAATAGCGATAGTATTCAAATCACAGGAACCTTAAGTCAGCCATATATTTGTATGTCACTGATCGTCGGACAAAAATACAATCATAAAAATGATGCGCAATAAGAAGCGTCTTGATTTTTCCAAAAGGGCGGGACAGTCAATGTTAAATTTCTTTTTTTTATTCAGAAATAGTGTGTCGCAAATGCATAGATTAAGAGCACATGACAAAAAAGATGTAAATAAAACTACATTACTAGCTATCGAAACGAGATCATCAGTGGGAGCAGCATGTCAGTTAAATTTTCAGTTAAAGTCCAAAAAACTATTCTTCGCCTAAAACGTTATAAAATTAAAAAAACAAATGAGACTTATAAAAATGCATGATAAATTCGAAGTCATTGCGACAAATCAGAGCTTCAAAATTGAAGAAAATTGTAAAGGTGATTAAATAACGACGACAAAAAACTTCAATAAGTACAGCGGCTTTTTAAAGAATAATCACGACGCATGAGACCAAAATAGGATGGAAGGAACTGCAGTTAAAAGATATTTAATTTTTTATGCTCTGGTGAATTTACTTTTAACTTCAATTCAGCTTACCTGCGGCCTTACCTTTCGTCTGAAATGTAACTTTAGTTGAAAGTCGTCTGCCGCTAGAACCAATAAACTAAATTATTGAGCAAGAAATTTGTAATTTTTTTACTTACTTGTCCGGTCATAAACATTTCCTTTGAAGCCATCCTTCAGTCGTTTGTCTGACTTTTGCTTTAACCTGAAACACGCGAATGTTTAAGATCGAGTATAAGCACGCAATACAGCTGACTTACAGACTGATGTCTCAGTCGTCACTTGACTGCTCGTGGGTGAATTCGCACTGGTGCTCGCACCAATACCAGCGGTGGCGGTAGAAACAGAAACGGTGGGAGGATCACTAGAAACTGTAGAACCTGTGAGTCCGGTGTTGAAAAGCGTTGTGTCCGTACCAGCAGAAGCAGTAGTGCTGGCAGCATTTGCAGTTGTATCTGCACTAGTAGAAGCAGAGCTTTCCGCAACACTAGTTGTATCAGGCAGTGTTGTGTCGGGACTTTGAGTAGTTGTTGCGTAGATTGTTGAGCTTGTTATTTCTACGGTTACAGTGGTAGAATCTGATGTTACCGTGGTCGTATCCGTAGTAGTTTCTGTTGGCGTCTGAGTTGTGGTTTCAACCACGAGTGTTGTTGTCGGCGAAGGAGTTGTGGGCGTGGTTGTTGGAGCCGCTGTTGTAGTCATTGAACAGTTGATGTAAGATCCTATGCAGAGGTCCAGTGTGTCATTCACGTAGCTGTACTGAACAGGCACCCATTGGCCACTGTCATTGCAGTAGAGAATCTGAAAGACGCTCACGTCGAGCGAACAGTTGATTAGAACTTGGCTGGCTGGCGGAAACTTACTCGAGTTTTGGTAGGTGACCCAAGTGTCTGAGAGGTTGCTTTTCAGGCCAGTCGCTATCGACTGCTCTGGGAAAAGACTTTCTGGTGACGGACAAGTGTTATAGTTGCAGCTAAGTCCCGTTCTTTCCCATTGCAGTTTTGCATCAGTTTTATTCACGGGACATCGGACCGTACTGATTTCTCCTATGCTTGTCCACAGTCTATCGCTAACTCGCGGAGCAACGCATCGAAGACCCAAGGTGGAATTTGGAGGAAATTTCGAGCTGCTAGTGTCATAGCCAGTCCATGTAGTGCTAAGAGACGCAATTTCAAGACCCATCTCAGACAGCCACGATTCATTGCGAGGACAAGCCGGGAACTCCGCGGATCGGCAGACTGCCTCAATAGTCTCGTCTAGCGTCGTTATGTTGCTATTGTTCCAAACTTGAACGTAGTTTACGCCCATGAACGTATTGGAAATTGCATACCCATAGGTGTAATCGTTAACAAGAATGCACTGAATGTTCAAAATTGGATTAAGGTTAAACACCGCACTGGTATTTGTGGTGCAGTTCACCGTCAAGCTTTCGTTCTGATTAAGGAAAAGCCTGCCTATGCGATCGTTTACCGATTTCAGATATTTGAAGTCGCTGACATTGCACTTAATTGGCTGGCACTTCAGCAGTTTTGTATCGGTAGTGGTCTTATCGCAGACCTGAATAGTGGTGCTATTGGAAAAGCTGGCTACAGAGTACGTCCAACCGGTCTGAAGGCATGTTACCTCGTTGGAGATGGCGCTGCCTTTTTCAAAGTTGTCATCGACTTTGACCAGCATTGCTCCGGGACTGCAGGAGAGCGTCATCTTGGTACCGTTGGCTATGTACGGCTTAGCGCTGCTCACAGTGGAATTATCTGCCGCGTAAACGCTGAGGTACTTCATATTATTCGGATAATTGAAATCCACAATGCTTCGCGAGTCGCAAAAATTGCTCATGCACAAGTTAGAATTCATAATTGGAGACCAAGCAGGTCCACTGCCGCTAAGGGAGCACTGTGACTGAATCATGGTAGTCTCGTTGCCCAAAAACGTTGTATTGAAGTCGATGCAAGAGAAGAACACGGCGGACTGCGTTGGAAACGGTGTGCTCAAGTCCAAGGGGCAGCTTCCGTTGAGTATATCCACGCTGAATGAAGAATCAGTTTGGTTGTTGGTGACTGTGCCGCTGATGTAGCCGAAATTGTAGCTGGGGATTCCGCTGCATCTAGTTGAGTCTGAAGTTTTTTGCGATAAAAAATGAATTTATGCTGTACCTAAAAACTAAAAATCGAATGAAAGCAAAGAATTATGAAACTTACTGAATTGACAAGCCACTGAAACATTCTGCAAACATTCTTCCACAACTAGAGATATATTTGCGGCATTGTTTATTGATGTCACCTGGATAAATACGCACTGTGCTTGATTGAAGAGCACATTTGGTGGGCGCAGCAACTGCGCAGCGAGGGCGTCGCCGACTGAGTTTTTGGTGCCGTAGACAGGTTGGTTATCCGTCCAGTTCCACGCCTGGTACTCGAATGCATTCACCCAGGCTGACTCAGTTGTTAGATGAGTATTGAAATCAGAATCTGAGCTGGAAATCTCGCGGGAATGGGCTCTACATTCATCTTCTGCTTGTTTGAATGTACGTGGGGCTACAGAGCCAACTACTGTGCCATCACAAATTAACTTAGTGCTCACGGCGACAGTACAATCCTCAGCTCTATATGTAATTGATCCAGATTTCGTTGCAATGACGCAGTGCTTTGCTGCATTAGCTGTATCATAACCACTGACTAAAGACAAATTAGCATAAGTGCTTGAATTCCAAAAAAACCGTCGCAAAGTCCCAGCAGCCTTTCTAATTCCGGCAAAATATTTTGATGAACTAAAAAATGAGGAATTTCGAGTTGTTTAATGTAAGAAAATTTAAAAATTAGTGAAAAAAATTACCCAAATATTTCAAGAATCACCTCGAACTGTTGACGACACGAAACGGCAGCAGGGCGCTCTCGCCAAGCAGCTCTACAAGGCCTTCACGCATTGGCATAGAGGAGTTGCACTTTTGCTTGGCCTGCTCGTACGAAACACCCGGATCTGGAGCCATAGGCCAGAAATTGTGGCAGTACGTGCCCTGGCACATTTGGTCGTTTGATGCCATGGCTATGGAATGGGCAGAGATAACAGTGCGATTAGAACGAAATTTCATTTTCATTGCAGAGAACGGCATTCCATTGAGTAAATTTTAAACTCACGTATGCCCTCGTAACAGATGTATTTATCCGGGTTAGCTGGGCAGGAATCCCAGGTCAAAGAGTTGCTCGCATCGATCATAGCGCAGCTATGCCTGTTGAGGTCACGGATCTTTCCAGTCGAAAAGTTCCACGTCTCCATCATGCCTAGAACTTCACTAGTCGTATTAAAAGTGTAAGGCTGCGAACAGACAAACGCGCCGATGAAATACTTTGCAGTCGATACTGGCAGGTAGTTCATGTAGTCGCTAGAATTCAAAATAAAATTTTAATAGAGGCAAGTTTGCAGAGAATAAATCTAAATGTTGAATGGGAAATTTTATTAGAGATAAGAAATCCACTTACACTAGCGCACTTTCTTCAGTAGAGTTGGCTGCAGTGGCCACTTTGGCCAAAGATTGACCTCCACAGCTTGTCATGTGCGAGCTCAAGCTAGCAGCGGTTTGAGCTACGAAGAAGCACTTGCTGATTTCCGAATAACAGAGTTCTAAATTGGATAAAAATAAAATGGCAAGAAATTAAAGTGAAATGGTAAGTTTTTTATGCCGTTGCAATTTATTTGTACCTTAATAACTAAAAACTTTAACTGCAAAAGAAAAGTACTAGGCTACAACTCCTCTTGTAAATTAGCAATGTTAAAGAATCTTGAACTAGTTAGGTATGAATGAGCGAAGCAAATTCTAGTTCAAGATTCTTTAACATTGCTAATTTACAAGAGGAGTTGTAGCCTAGTGGTACCGGCATCTGCCTTGACCCGAAGGTCAGGGTCGAGCCCCAACTCTAGCAGACTATTTATACCCTTCAGCAGGGCACTTAATCCTGCATGGCTTCATTCCTCCAGCTGAGATCGCTAGCCGTGTCGGCTGGGAAAATTTAGGGTCGGTGTTGCGGCCACTCCAGCTCGTCAGGACTGAGCAGCTGTACACGTGCCTCGGAAGATCGGGTGTCTAATTTTTTCTAATTCACTTATTAGGAGCTGTGCAGTTCATATCAAGCCACGAGCGAACAGGTACTATAATGATAGTAGGTATCTTAGGATAAAATAATCTCCCAAACTGTCAAACGAATTATACTCACTATCGCTGGCAGAAATCGTACTGCCATGGGTGATAGGAACCTCGCAGATCGCTTTGTTCGTAGCTGAATTTGGTTCAAACGAGTAGGTCAATCCAGTCGTCGCACGGGTCACTGTAGCGACCTGTCCAGTGCTGCCACCAGTGATTGGAATTGAAGCTACAAGGCTGAGGTTGTACGACCAGCAAGCGGCTATGGAAGAAGCACTGGGTGTGGACACGGCGCCTACCCAGTAGGACCTGGTCAAGAATAGACGGGTTGAATTCAGTAAAATAAACGCAATACAAACGTCTGGGTGGTCTCCCTATTAAAATATTTACTGCAAAAATGGCCCTTATTAAAACTCATCCACAAAGAGCTGATATCATGAAATGCTCCTGCTCGAGAAATTTTAGCAATGCCTAGCTACATAGAAAGACAAGCTATTTACCCATCGACAGTATTCAGCACTTCGTTGATGCGGCTGCGAAGAAGCTGGAGCGTGGTCAGATTGAGCAGCTGGCAGTTTGATGGCCGCGAGTTGCACGCAGGAGGCGTGCTGGAAACCAGATGGAACCGGTGGCACCAGTCGGTGTTGTTCGGACAGACAGAGCGGCTGCAGCTTGACCCCTCAGCAACGGAGGCAGCTGAGGCCAGGAGCAGAAGGAGAATTATTTTTAGCATGGGCAATGTCTCGGTCTGGGACATCGCAGCCGAATTTTCACGAGTATTTCTGATTTTGAAAATCACCCTTGGTAACAAAATATCAATTGGGGAAAACAGGAAAGGGCGTAGCGCCGGCAGAGAGGCAGCTCAGTTAGCGCGGCCTAGGAGCGAAGCAAAGAAGGAGCCGTGCCGCGGCTAGCGGGCCGGCTTTTTAACCTCGCCGCGCGGCGTCGCCTCATAGGGCGGCGGGTTTCTGGGGGTGGACTGAGCCGAGCGATACGCATGGGAGCTGGGGGGAGTACTGCAACTAACCTGGGGAGCCTGCATGAGGGTAGACAGGACTCAGGGATGGTGTTGCTTACTCAGATTCAAAGACAGCCACCCTTGCGTTCAGAGAAGGAAACTCCGGGGACGGCATAGGCAGACAAGCATTCATGAAGATTTGGGCATTTCTAACTCTGTTGCTAGGGACAGAAAGCATGTCAGAGGGTTGGGCAGGTTTCAAAAAAAGACCCGGATCTATCCCAGGATCCGAAATGTTTCCCAAAGCTTTTTACTTACGTGGATGGACGGTAAGTTGGAAATAATTGAGGCGCAGAGACACCAGCTGGCACTAACCCGCATGCAGCTGTTGCAGTACAATTTGCTTTTTATCTCTCTAGCCAGTTTAAACTGCTGGCTAATCGCCGGGCTTTAGTTTTGAGGCATAATCATGTTTCATTGCATTTCCAAGGCAAACAGAAACTCAGCAATCAGCCAGCTTAGATGATTATGGGAACAATATCCGCCTGAGGATAAATAACACAAGGGGGCTAGGCAGCGGTATGCTGATTATTCGCTCTAGTCTGACGCATTCATTAGAAAACGGACAACAGTCTTTCGGACCTACAGCGCGTGGGTGTGGGTGGTGTTGACGGTTGCATTGGTCTCGATCGGAAGTCTACTCACTGCGCCCCTCTGCCTAAAGCTTTGCAGTTTTGTTTCTATGACTACCAGCTTTGTCAGGAAGTAGATTCATTGAAAAACTCTACAAATTTTATTGACTGAATAGAAGCGAGTCGTTCCATTGTTTGACACACGAATTGAATTCTCAAATTCTGCTCCAAACTGAGGCTTCAACACATAAAAAAGCTGCCCCTCAAATGAAGTCGAAAACTCTCATGGCTTGCCAGCTGTGCGTCCTGTCTCTAGGACAGCCATTCCAACTTAATGGCCCTAAAAATCTATAAAATTTTCTCAAATTATTCCTGCCTGTCAAGCTAGAAATGATGGGAACGGGTTGGGGAAGCATCTAAAATTTTCCCCATTAAGGAGTAAAGAGCTAGCTGGAATAGATGGATGGAGCGAGGGATGCGGCAGAACCTGCGAAGAGCTGAATTGACCAACTCCCCCCCACACTAATGCATGCTCATTGTTGCTGGGGGATATAAAATTGTCATCCTAAAGTAGAGAGCCAATTCTGACTTTGGAGCTTTAGAGCTTTAGTTGTTACGCGAGGGACTTGCAGACAAAAAATATCTTTTGTGCCAAGATAGAAGGGAATACGCAGAGGTACATCAATCACAATGTCTGATAACTCTTTTATTTGCTTAGCTAGTTAAAACGAAGTTGAATAACTACTTTGAAGCGTCTAACATTTCCCTGACATTACGCTCGTATACGAGCGTATTCTTAGGTTGCTTTAGTTGTAAGTGACATTGTAAGAAACGGGATAGATGTTGAGCTTCATGCGAATCAATAGAATGTATTTCTGTCGATATTGGCTGAACTTCCGGAAAGCCGAATAGACAGATAACCTGGTTTCAGGACTTGGAACCAAAGCTAAGAGTCCCACATTCTCGATGCATGCAATTTTGGCGGTAAGAATTCTGCTCTCCGCTGAGGCGAATCGCATAAGCGGCGACTGATGTGGCCATAATTTGGGTCAAAATATGTTTTTCCCGCTTGAAAAATGGCCGAGTACAAAAGCAATTAATAGCAGTATGACAATAAAAATGTAGAATGCCTAGCAACAAACGGTGCAGTGGTTAGCGCGTCCGCTGCAGATGCAGAGTCCCCGGGCTCGACTCCGCGCAGCGACCAAGTCCATTGCACAAAATTAATTTCGAAAAAGTTTGAGTAACCATGGAGCTTCAACATTCAAAAAGCTTTGCTCAGCCAAAGTGTTACAAACACAAAGCGGTTTTTAGGTAGTTATCAATCCTCATCTTAGTACCTGGTACCCAAGTGCTCTGCTCAGTCAATGTCTTTAATAAACAGCCCCGAAGCCAAAATTGTACAATCTTCAGCTGCTGTTTTGGCGATTCAGTAAGCTTAAGCCATTATCGATAATCGAAAAATGAATTCCCTATTAACCACATAATTTCTAAAAGCATCGATATTACATATGTCATTAGCCAAGCAATCAGAAATATCGTCCTACGTCTGTATTATTAATTCTGCCATAGACAAAAATACATAATTTCCTTTCATTTCTACTGTCAGTAGATAAATGCAAAATATCAAAACCCTTTTTCGAAAAAAATGTGCTGCCAGATCGATTTACTGCAACAAAATTCGTTACTGTTCTAAATTCGTTACTAGAATTTTCTACAAATCGAAAATCATTTTGTTACATTCCGAAAGCAATTTTATTATTTTCTAAAACTATAAAGGCAGTGCAGAAGACAGTTAAATTCCTGAGGGAAAAAGTGAGGGTGCATTAATTTAAGACTTCGAAAAAATTCGATTTTTAGGCCTTTGCTACTATAACTCTAACAAATTTTTACAGTCACAGAAGGAATTTCCTGACGAAAAGAGAACTGATCTCAGCTCACTGAGGTTGCGCTTGCAAGATCCTGCAAATTGCTTGAGGAAATTGGAAAGTGGGAAATATAATTTTGAAAGATGCAATTCAAATTGAAAGCTGATCCGTGGATGGTTGCAAATTAGAAATGAGACGGTCTCCTGATATCGCACGATACCTCGGCAAATCTCCTAGTTCTATTCTTGTTACCTTACAATTTGAGACGATCTCCTGGGAAAAATTAGAGGAGATCATTTTCGGCAAACACCCGCGTGGCATCAGCTGTTAATGCCAATTTAGAGAGCTTATAGTCGTACCAATGGCAGTAACTATGCTTAAGTAATATCTCCTTTTTAACTCGAAACTTTTTGACAGAAAAAATTTATCCATGGCCTCTGATTAACGAGTGATATAAAGTGAATTTATTCATCTAAAATATGAGTGACAAATTGTGTAAAATCATTTTAGCGTAGCTCAAGTTACGAAGGCATGTGTGACAACTCAATTCAGTCTTTGTTTGGTTCTATGTCTACTTGATCGTATTGCTGTTAAAAAACGCTTTGACACTTGACCTTTTGACCAGATGTACAGCCCACAGCACAGCCGCAGCTAGTTGCGTGGCGCATCCGAAGATTATGGGTACAAATAGTCTCCTGAAGCTGAATGTAGAACACAGGACCTTACGGTAACAAGGCAAAGAAAAATAAATTTACACTAACCACCACGAGGCTACGACTTATTTGCACAGAAAACATTCTTGCAGTAGCTAGGAAACCTTTATTATTTCGCTTCAATAAATTGCTTGAATTCCTTAATCAGCTCTTCGTGGAAATTTATTGCAAAAGTACTAAAACGTAAGGAAACTTGAAGTCAGCAAATTAGAAGTTGATAAGAATTGGGATTGCAGATATTTGTACGTGCCAAGCAATTCCGTATTTCCTTCTCTCCTTCCTTGCTCCCTAGCGCATTGCTTTGAGAATCCACGCAGGCCCAACCAATCCCAAGCCTCGCAAAGTTATCCTCCTCCCTGCTGCAAGAGAGAAGCCTAGTCTAAGATTATTGTCAATCCCAAGCCAACCGAAAATTTCCTCAGTTACTGTAGTCCCCAAAAAGTTCATAAATTCGGCCTTAAAAAGCCAGAACTGATTGTTTCTACTCGCTTTTCTATTCTACCCGCATTGATAATCTGACCCCAGTTTAACCCAAATTTAGAAACCATCTGTGGCCGAACTTCAGCAGCGTTGGATCACCATCATCGAACGGCGCCTCCTTCTATGGGAGTGCCGGGCACCCCAGTTACTGGGGCAGCAGCAGCTGTCGGCGCATCTAATAATCGACTTCGCCAACTGGATGTTGCCCTTGACAACGCAACTGGGGTGTTTGCGCCAGGTGATTCGGTGGCTGGCCACGTCTGCTGCGATTTTGCAGAGGACGCCAGATTTCATGGTTCGTGTATGGCGGGTTATCCGCGCGGGTTGCTTTCATCGCGTCTATTAGACTGTTAGTAGATTTGCGTAGGATGGATTTTAGTATCTTGTCTGGTGTTCAGTCTTCTTGATTGCAATGATTGGTCGTCCCTTGTTGGAAGGTTCTAGAAGACGATCTAGAATGGTCATGTCTGTAGGTCATGTATAGGATTCTTGACAGGATCGCAGCAAATTATGCTTTTGACGGGTATTTGCTGAGTGTTTGAGGATGCATTATAAGATACTATGCTCGAGTAAATGAAAAGCATGGAGAAGTTTCTTTTTTAATAAGATTATCAGAGCTCATTGATTGATCCTCTATGAAAGCAAGCATAAAATTCATTGAGACTGTCATAGTTAAGTTTTCTATTGAATAATGAAATTTTACAACTTATTGGCCGAAAATCTTTTTCTCAGAGTTTTATTGAATTGATTGCAGTGAAAAAATTATTTTCACTTAAAAAATCTACGTGCGTAAATGTACGTAAATCATGTACTAAATTTATTCAGGGCTCTTTGCTACATTTCTGAGGTCTCAAATTCCATGATAAAATAATTGCTTTAGGAGCGGCTGAAATGGCAAGGAAATTCAGAATCGCTGCAGTCGAACAAACGAGTCGCCACCTGTGTTCCCCCATACTCAGGCAGAAGATTGTATCATGAGAAGAAACCAACCGCCCCACATCCTCGGAGACCCCTGGCTCACCCAGCGGAGCGCACTTAGATTGCAGGGGAAGAGAATCGATAGTCTTGAGCGAGATGCACAAGTCAGGAGAGGAGGAACACTGAGGTAGAGCGCGTGCTCGCGCTCATTAAGAACAACTTGTGAATAGTTAATGAGGGCATGAGAAATAGATTGCCAAGAGAAAAGAGAGACAGAGTGGAGAGAGAGAGTTTGAAAAAACGACATGTTTCTTGCCAAGAAACTATTAACGTTGCCATTTAAAAAATAGAAAAGTTTTTTAGTTAGTAAATTGCTGCTTCCACAGGGGAGGAGAATTTCATTGAGTCAATGGCAATGGGCATATCGGTAAATTTTCTCCAAGACCGAATCAGCCCACAAGCCTAACACGGTCGGTTTGCCCTCGGGTCACGATCTAGGACAGCGCCTCTTTGTGGCAACCCTGGTATCTAGCCTTGAGACTTGTCCCTCACCACAGACAGTCAATATCCCCAACAGTTACACGCGCAGGTCGCAAAATTAGAGCAGCAAAATACGAGCGTACTCTGGCACTTCCACAACAAAAGTGGGCACGATGAATTGCGCCACTGAACACGATAATTGAATTGCTGAATTGAATGGACAGGTAAAATCGCAGAAACGTAAAATGTGAGCACCAATTCTTATTTTCTGGCGTGACTAGAGTTGCATTTTAGGTCGACACGGCTCATTGGATATCTATTGAGCAATGCGCATATCCAAGCTGTCCAGTCTCTTTCTTCTCCGCTTACGATCTTGGGTATCCTTTTTACGACAGCAAAAAATAGATTGCTGCTATATTGACGGAGAAGATTGCGTAGCTTCAGCTAGCCAAACCAAGCGATAAATTATTAAATCTGAAATAAATCAGTCTTAGCGTCATTCTGAACCTGGATTCTCCCAGCGCTGCTAAAATTCTCAAATCCTCAGGCTGTCGCATCGGACTGACTGGCTTGGCCGAAGTCTCCTGGGTTGAAGTCGATCAGAAAGGCGACTCTCGGCCCGAGACTGTAGTGGGCCGTCAGACACTGTTCAATACCTGCAGTCAGCTCTTTGGCAAGGGTAATTCAATGATTCTAAATGACGTAAGCCATAAATTACGCTCAGAAAAAAGTGTGCAGAAACTGCAAATCGGTAAAGCCATCAAATCCATTCAAAGTAGATGAGAAATTTAAAACGACAGAAGAATAGCATGCACTTTTGGCAGCCTCTTAGAGACAGCCAAGAGGCGGTTTAAATTCTCAGTGGAGCGTGCAATATTTTTTCCACGCCTGACTATCAGTGTGGATTAGCTAATCAGATTGCGTGCAGGGTGACAGCAGCCAACTTGAGTTGGAGGCTCATTTTTAGAATCTTCTTGGGGGTCCAAACTTGAAGGACGCTGTGTACTTAGCTATCTGTAATACTAGCTATGAAATTTCACGATAAAGTTTGGCATTTTTACTTGATTTAATTTCTATTGAATTCATGCAAACTTAAAAGTGCATTTTAGATTTATTTTAGTTAAGCCACTCGACAGGTTCACGCGTAAAAATTGATTCTTTTTCAATGATATTTTGCCTTTTAATTCAGATTTCATGGAAAGAATGACGACGCTTAGATTTTGCTATTAGCCTAAGAGATCAATTTGTCATTTATTTTAAATGGTTCACTGATATCGCTACCTCTAGGCCCTGAGGAGAAAGCCACCCAGCCAGGTCACCTGATACGGGCCGGTTTTCAGCAGTTCCGTTTTCACTTTCAACTGCCTGAAAAGCTGCCGTCATCGTTTGAGCACTACTCCGACACTGGTCGGGTGAAGGCCAGAATTGCCTACAGCCTACGGGTAGATCTCGAGAACTCGTGGCGAACTGCCAGTCACAGCTGGGAGAGAAAAATTCTGGTGCTGCAATCCCGAGATTTGAACCGCAGCAAAAGCCTGATAGTGAGTCATCTTTACATGATTTCCCAAAAAATTAAGTAATTTGCCTGCTCTTTTAACTTTAAACTTTAAAGGAAGGTGTATGGCTAAAGAAAGACTCCGTAGGGACCTGCTGCTTTTGCATCAGCAAAGGTCGAATTCGCTGCGAACTTTCCCTACCAAAGAGTGGCTACGTGCCTGGCGAGACCATGGACATTGGCCTGCATTTGGTCAACAGCTCTTCCGCTTGCGTTGAGAGCACTCACATCACATTCCAGCAGCGCCTGGTCCTCAAGGCGGGCCAGCGTTCGCAAACCACTAGGGCACTGATTTTTAGCATCTCTGGGCAGCGAGTGAGGCCGGGAGCGTCCGGCTTCTACCACGATGTGATTCACATCCCACCGCTGCCACCAAGCGGCAGGCACCTCTGCCAGGTGCTCGGAATCGAATACATAGTACACGTGAGTGATGGAAATAAGCTTGATGCTGTAAAATCCACCCAATTTACATGTACTCGTAGGTAAAATATGCACTAAGATGCAGGAGCTACAGTCCATTAAAGGTAGGTTGAAACCATTAGCCATT
This sequence comes from Macrostomum cliftonense, assembly GCA_950096795.1. Taxonomy (NCBI): domain Eukaryota; kingdom Metazoa; phylum Platyhelminthes; family Macrostomidae; genus Macrostomum; species Macrostomum cliftonense. The sequence continues at coordinate 1,744,611 of CATNEM010000088.1, forward strand.
GCTTAGAAGCTTATTAAAAAGAAAAAATCCTTTAGTTTTTGGTTTGGGGACTATTGGACAAGGGAATGAGGTAATCTTGCAATCAATAAGTTGTAATAAGCAATGGATATAACCGGGGACCAGCTCCAACTCTGGGCAAGGAAATAAATGGCAAAAAGTCAATTTATTGACAGACAGTGTTTCCGCGTGTCTCACGCATTCTTGGATGCGTGACTTTACTGCCAAAATGAATATCGGAACTGGCACCGCACTATGATTGCTACTGAGAAGGGCGATGCACTTAATTCCCCGCTCAGCATCCTCAGCGAATGCGCAAATGGAATCCATTTTTCCCAAGCTCTTATAACCTGATAGTTCCACTAAGCCATTATCGTCCAAGTCACAGTTCTTGCAGACAATTTTATTTTGCGTGGAGTATTTCAAGGGCGATGTCAATAATACATGCTCGGGATAAAAAATAGCAAAATTAAAAAAATGAACATTTCAGGTGAAGATCGAAGCCGCAGGAACGCTTGGCCAGTGCGAGTCCTTGGAGCTGTCTGCGCCCATAGTCATCGGGACCATCCCGTTTGATGACTCGATTTTTGCCAACACCAACCACGGTAAGGCTAAATAAGAGATCAGCACTCTTATGGCTTCTGTTTGAGCTGTTGAGACAGACAGACAGACAGCTTTCACCTAGCTTGAGAAGTCAAACTGAAGAAGTTCTTCATATGGGCTGATTTCTGAAGTCTTTCACAAAGATTTTGATTAGTTTTTTTACCATTAGGATATGACGGTTAAAAAGCCATAAAAGTCAGTCATAATAAATTCCGAACATGCCTCTCAATTTGGGATGAAACATTATTTTTTAATCATAGATACAAAGTATACTGCTGCTAGTAGTGTTCTGAATTTGCATTGTAATCGAATTATAGGCAATAAACTTAAATTCTATTTCAGTTGTGCCCTGCTATGCTCACTTCGACTTTAACACCGGAGACATAGTTGAGCACTCTTCCATGGACCTTGAGCAGTCCCAAGGCGCTATGAGGCCCGTTTACCGCTACTACAAAACCGAGCGGCGCCTCTCGGCTCAGCAGCTATTCGAGAATCGGCCTCCTCGCCCTCGAGGAGGCCCCGACCAGTCAAGACCTGCTGGAAACGCGGGATCAGCTGACCAATGTACTCAAAATGGTGTGGTGACTTTGGTGTGACTGAGGAGTCTGTTTTGACTTGCCCGAAATCCAATGTGTTTTTTCGTGTTAAATTATTTGACAGAAGCAAATGCAGTCAAATCAGAAATAAAATTGTAAGCGCTGCTACGCTCGTAAATAGTAAGTGCAAGTACTCGTAGTTAATCAAGATGCATCAATTTTTTTGGTTCCTTTATGGGGGATTTACTACTACTACTACTACTACTACTACTACTACTACTACTACTACTACTACTACTACTACTACTACTACTACTACTACTACTACTACTACTACTACTACTACTACTACTACTACTACTACTACTACTACTACTACTACTACTACTACTACTACTACTACTACTACTACTACTACTACTACTACTACTACTACTACTACTACTACTACTACTACTACTACTACTACTACTACTACTACTACTACTACTACTACTACTACTACTACTACTACTACTACTACTACTACTACTACTACTACTACTACTACTACTACTACTACTACTACTACTACTACTACTACTACTACTACTACTACTACTACTACTACTACTACTACTACTACTACTACTACTACTACTACTACTACTACTACTACTACTACTACTACTACTACTACTACTTATTATTATTATTATTATTATTATTATTATTATTATTATTATTATTATTATTATTATTATTATTATACAACTACCATTACTACTAATGCTGCTACTGCATGCACTCTAGAGCCATGAAGTTGGCTCGAAATGCACGAGGGCTGTCAGTCAGAAGAAAGTGCATCATTAATAATTCCACAGTGCCATAATTCAGGCGAGGAAGTCAATTCGCAAAGGAATTGCGCAGCATCAGGAAAGGGGCCTGAATTGACTATCGGGTGGAATCTGGGTGTCAGAAAAATTGCTTATTTTCCGACTAACTATGTTTTTCTGTCATAATTGGCTAGCAGCGAGCATTCACTGATATGGCTGAAGCAATTTCACGCAGCACTGAGACTTCGCCAAAAAAAACACAAAATGCTTTGCAAAAAAGCAACCGACTGAGACAAAAAATGCAGATTCCTGCGCTGCTTATGCAGCAAAATTTATTGGCTTCTTTGCCGAGTCATTTTTCATCTCACAGTTTTGTGTGACGCAGGGTTTGCCAGCATTTTTGGCATTTTAATCTGCATATAACCTTCTTGGTTGGACGTTTAAGCTAAATCTAAACCAAATCTGCAGGAGGGCTGCAGGCACCTTGACGCTCAAAGCGACATCGTCCCACAACCAGCGATAGGGCATGACTGTCTATTGCGCTGACTCCTGAAGCGCGTTCAGTCACACTAAATACGGTATGCAGGCATACGAGGTAGGACACACACACAGGCCGGCACCCAGTCACGCACTCACATAGGGTGTACAAGCGGCGGTTCCAGACATGTACACTGTATACCTTCATGGGCGTAAATTGCACAACTGGCCCATAGCCCAGCCAATTAGTGCACAAGGCCCCAAATTAATGTGACCCTGGACACGAAACCACGAAATAGCCAAACCTACAACGCGGAGTCGAACCTGTAACAGTGGCACACAAGGCAGACGCGCTAGACCGCCGAGCCACTCGCCTCCTCTTGGTTGGATGTTATTGGTCTGATCTTTGTACCATGAAGGCTAGCACATTTTGTTCGTAAATATTGCGGTAGAACACCTCAGAATTAATACAGACTCGCATAGATCTTGAGATTTCCAATTATCATCCCAAAACTCTCTTTTAAAACGTCCCTCTCTCTCCCTAAAATCTCCCACCAGCTCCCTCCACAAGGAGGGAGTTGTAGCCTAGTGGCTAGGGCGCCTGCCTTATGACCGGAAGGTCGTGGGTTCGAGTCCCAGTCCCTAGAAGACAATTTGTGCCCTTGAGCAAGGCACTTAATCCCGCATTGCTTCAGTCCACCCAGCTGTGATTGGGTACCAGCATATGCTGGGTAATAACTGATCCTGAAGCAGGCCCATCTTATCCTGTCACTGTGCGGCTTTGTGAGTGAAGATTGTTCGCCAGGCAGGTTCAAAATAAAAAGATGGAGCTGGCAGTGGGTTGCCTACCATGCCCGAGAGTGTTTCAGGTGCAACGGGTGTGCAGTCTTCACCTGCATCAGCACCCGCGCTACAGGTTTACCTGTCAGCGTCTGTTATTATTATTATTACCAGCTCTCCTCTAAATCTTCCTGCTCATTGGCATGCTACTTCATTGCTAAAATAGGGTTTACTTCTCCCAAGTAAATGTGTCTTTCTCTGGGCCCATTGCTTTGGTCGAGAAACCATGCGTTCAAACTTTAAACGCAATATCAGCCCATTTTTCAGTTTATATATATATCTCTTGAACAAAATCTCCATAACACGCACTTCCTATTGGCTTGTTTTATGACTGTTTCATTTATTGCAGAACGAGATCAAATCGAAAATAAATTTCTGTGATTTTCCGTAACCTATTGTTTGCTTAGATAGAGGAGAGAGGCTGAAGCATTCTAGGAACGGCCCAGCCAATGAGAGACGGGGAAATGGCTCCAAATCCGAATCCCAATCGACATCGAGCTATATGAAGGCACGTACCAACTTTTTTATTTGAATTGTAAAACGCCTTGACTTAAACGTGTACTGCGGAATGTTTACTTATCAGTATAGATTATCAATAGGAAGTGTTTGAGCAAGAACTCAAAGATGATGTCCGACGCCACGCGCACCTTCCTCGAGGGCACCAGCATCCGCGGCGTTGGCCGCATCTTCAAGAGTCCCAGCCGATTTCTCAGCCGTCTGTGGGCCCTGTTTGTGCTCGGGTCCACCTCCCTACTGTTCTACAGCGCCGTGAACGTCACGATGGACTATTTGCAATACGACGTCAACATTCAGACCCGTCTAGACCTGGACGATGTGAGCCCCTTCCCGGCCGTGAGCATCTGCAACAATCAGCCATTCTCCAAGAATGCCTTCCGCCTATGGGCGAGGAAAACTGCTCCGTCGCCCACGGACTTCAACTGGAACCTGCGACAGACCGCGCTCCAGCTGCTCAACGACATGGACATTGAGGGGGCCTACGAGAGGCGAGTGTCCGGGCAGCGGGACGACGCCATCAGTCAAGAGTTTCGTAAAGCCGTTTACGCCAGCAAGAAAGCTCTTCAATTGAGCCTCCCGATGGACTCGTCGAGACTCTACTTTCAAAATTTAAAGGCCTCCCAAGCGGCTTCGCTGGGCCACTCTAGGAACGACTCTTTTGTTGATTGCATCTTCAAATACGGCTCCGCGCAGGTGCAGGGCACCAAGGGCTGCTACGACGACATGCTTGACGTGAAGATGTTCAGCCATCCGAACTATTTCAATTGTTACACGCTGCAGTTCAAGCCGGAGTTCATTCAGGACGTGTTCAGCCTCGCCCTCATCATCTGGCTGGGACCTGGCGAGAACTATGGGATCAGGCACAAGCAGGGATTTCTATTCGACATCTTCGAACAGGCCTACGGACTGCGCGTGGCCGTGCATGAGCCCGGCAGCCACCCAGCGGTGAGCTGAGTATTGAACAGTCTCAGTGTCTTATCTTTAGCATCTTCAATCACGTGACTAACCATCTGATGCATCTTGACTCCTTTCGCTTAGCAGCTTTTCCAAGTCTATTAAAAAATCTAGTTCCTCAGTTTAAACGAGTGAAAAGATTTTTCAACCAGGGTTTAGCTTGGTGTCTGGTGTCTGGTACTGCAGACTGTTTGGCAAATCTGACAGCCAGTCTTACCCGCAGGAAAGGCGCGTCTGATTTCCACTGGCGCACAGATCAATTCCAATAGATCACACTTGCGCCCTTAACGTCTTGACTGCTAATCTAAAGGTTTGGCTTTTCATTGTTTATCTTAGTCCCGTCTGCGTTATCTTATCGTGCTTATCCTTAAACGCTAGGCCGAATGCGCGCATCCAATGTTTGTTTACGAGCTTTGAAAAAGAATTTTAGGAACCCTGGCGCTTTTGCCGAAGCAAGATTGGATACTGAAATCTCAATAGAAAGGTTGTTTATTGTTATTTTTGCACTCAGTTGACTAAATTGCAACTTTGCCAGTCTGTCTGTCTGACTGTCTGGCAGCGATCAAAGGGTCAAGATAGTGCAGGTTATGGGCTCAATTGGAACCATAAATTGTTTAACTTTGCTCTATTGAGAAGCTTCCTGCTTTCATTTTCATCTATTTATAATTCTGAAGGCAAATTCAGTGGCAGCAGAGATTTGCTTACTTGCTTTGAAGCAACATTAGGAATACCAATTAGATTACATAGTCCATTTTTGTCCATGCGGAATTATCCAGAAGCGATCGAACCTAAGCACAAAGCGTAAAGTACAAAACTGCCTCGTGCACAAACACGACTGTTGATCATTTTTTGTTAATAATAAATGTAAAATTAAAAATCATTCAATAAAAAATTACAGTGCGATTTTCTTATTGTTAGTCTAATAGTGCAACTAAAAATATAAATTGCCGTCCAAGCTGTTATATTTGATATATGTCTTTGCCTTAACACTAGGCGTTGGGCTGCTGCGATGGCAAGCCAAGTTGAAATGAATATATTTGAGTGACTGTCACAGCTCGAGCATCTCAGAGGTCAGTGCCATAGAAAGCATAATATAAGTTATAATCTATATAAGTAAGTTCATCTACATCATCTCCCTTTTGGAGTCATTGCGCCCTAATTACTCAATAAAATTCACTTTCGGATGTCCCAGCCGACTGTACTTGAATCGAACTGGTGGGATGCCTTTCGTTGACCTTGTGCTACTCCGAAGTCTCTCTGTAGGCTCCAGATTACGCTGCCCTTGATCGTTCGTCTTAGCACTGTCGCGATCCACTGTATTCGACGATCGCAAGTCGTCAGCGGTCAATGGTAGCACTGGCCGTATGTAGACGCGGTTTCTCCGTAATATTCGGCCGCTAGCTAATTTAATCAGGTAATCGCGGTGTTTTCCAACTTCCACTACCACGCCCCTCCGTTGCCACAGCTTTTTTGTCGGATCTTGTAGAACCACAGTCGAGCCAATTCTAATTCCTAGGAGGCTTCTTTTAGACTTGTTGTATCTCTGCGTCACATTTTCGTAAGTTTCCATTGCAGTTTGCTCCATCTGTTGAATAGTGTTGAACCACTCGGAGTGAAAACTTCGTCGATGAGCAGGAAGTGAATCTCTTGCTGGGTGCCCATACAGCATGATGGAAGGAATACGCCCGTCGTACATGGAGGTATTTCTGTAAATCAATACTCCTTCTGCCATCTTGTCTTTGTCTATATCGTTGTTCTGATAATCCCAGGATACTCGAATGATTTTCTTGGCGGACTTCACTGCAGCTTCAGCTCTTCCATTACTTTGATGGTAATAGGGTGATGAAAATCTGGACTCGACTCCCCACCTTTTTAAAAAGTTGACAAAGGCACTTGCTTTGAATTGCGGGCCTGAGTCTGATCAGAACGCTTCCGGTACGGCTGTTTGACAAAAAAGTTCACGACACGCGTTAATAAGCTTGTGAACCGGAGCATTCTGTCCAAAATTCCAGATATTGATCCAGCCAGAATATCCATCCACTATCACAAGGAATTGCCTGCCGCGGTGTTCGCAAAAGTCTGCATGAACTTCTTGGAAACATCTTTCTGGCATCTTTCTCTGAATCATCGGCTCTCTAGTCTGACTTGGTCGAGTTTCTTGACAAGCTTTGCACTGTTTAATCGTGTCATCAATCTGGCGTTCCATACCAGGCCAAAATATGATCAGCCTTGCTCTTGCTTTGGTCTTAGTAGCACCTTGATGACTTGCATGCAGAGTTTTTAAGATTTCTCGTCGCAATTCTTTAGGAATGATGCACCTGCACCCATTGAGAATGATTCCATTTTCGACCACGAGCTTATGTCTTACATGCCAGTATGGTCGTAGACTGACTGGTAGATTAGCTTTGTCGTTTGGAAACCCGTTCTCGATTACTCGGATGAGCTCCTGCATTTCTGAGTCTTTCTTTACATGTTCTTGTACTCTCTTCATGTTAAGATCAATTTCGGTATCTTCCATTGCCATAATCAACAGACTCACGCTGCTTAGCGCCTGATTCTCATCAATCTGGTCCTCTTCAGTCGCATTTGCAATAGGGGCTCTGGATAATGCATCGGCGTCAACGTTGTCTTTTCCTCGAACCCACTTTGCATCATATTTATAGCGATTAAGCTTGGCGCGAAGGCGCTGTAGCCTTGGGTTCTCAATTTGGTCTAGTTGATAGCCGTTTAATATCGGAATAAGTGGCTTGTGATCCGTCACGATTTGAAATGAAGGCAGTCCTTCTAGGAACAAACGACACTTTTGTGTAGCCCACACTATTGCAAGCAACTCGAGCTCGATCATAGCATATCGCGTTTCTGCATCTGCCAAAAATCGTGATCCTGCCTGAACCATTCGCCAAATGCCATCCGCTTGTTGCTGTTTGAGAACGAATCCAAGTCCTCTTAGTCTTGATGCATCTGTATGTAATGCGGTTGGCCTCTTGTGATCATAATATGCCAATGACGGAGCCTTGGCTAGCTGAATTCGTGCTTTCTCAAAGGCTTTTTGATGCTCCTCGTTCCAAATGAATGCATTTTTTGCACTTAGAAGAGGTCTTAGCGTCGAGGTACATTCGGCAATTGAGTCGGTGAACGGTCCGATTTGGTTCACTAGACCCATGAATGCACGTAGCTCTGTGATGCTAGATGGTTCTGGAAATGGAGCAATTGCTGCTGTCATGTCCGGGTCCACTTGATAACAGTTCGGTGATAGCAAAAATCCAGCAAACTTGACACTTTTCCGGGCAAAAACGAACTTTTTCTTATTCAGTGCAATGCCAGTTTCATCACATCTTCTTAGAAATTCACGAACAGCTTGGACGTGACTATCGTAGTCGGCAATTGCGATTATGCAGTCGTCCACGATGTGGCGAGTGTCTTTCAGGTCTTGCAACACACTGTCCAGTCTCTGGTTGTAATATTCGGAAATCGAGCTAATACCGAAAGGTGCCATCCTGAACATATACCGGCCGAATGGCGTAATAAATGTCGTCAGAGGCATACTGTCCTCATGAAGCGGTACTTGATGGTATCCTTTCAAGGCATCGACTACTGTAAACCATTCTGCTTTAGACACATTGGTGCTGGCAACGACTTCTAGTGGTGTTGGTGATTGATATCGAGGCCTCATGACATACTTGTTGATTTCACGGAAGTCCACGCAAAGACGAATTTGATCCGAGCCTTTCTTCGGAGCTACGACTATCGGAGCACACCATGGGGTAAGCTCAGTAACTTTACGAATTATTTGCTGCGCTTCCAAGGCGTCTAGCTCGGTCTTGAGCTTTTCATGCAGTGGCAGTGGTAACCGACGTGGCGTCTTTACGGAGAATGGGATCGCGTCTTTTTTTAGCACGATCAAAAATTTTTCGCCCTTCATTGGTCGAATTTCTCCATCGAACACCCTCGGGAACTCTTGGATTAAATCCAGTTCTGTGCTTCTTCTTCCGTTATTCGTCAGAACTGTGCTTATCTGACTCGGGAAATCTTGGGGAATGATTCCCAGTTTTCTACAGCTTTGCCAGGACAGCACTGGTGCGACCAAGTTCTTCAACACGTGGATGCTTGTCACTGCGTGCTTCCTGTTCAGCGTTATAGTGGCGAAGAAACTGCCATTGCTCTTGATTAACTGCCCACTGGCTGATTTAGGCATTATTGGATCATGCCTCAGTTGAGGAATGGGGATGTGAAGCTTCTTGCAATCACATTCACGAATTGCATCAATATTAGATCCCGTGTCGGGCATCATTTGCAGTTGCTCCCCGTTGATCCAAACTGTAACCATTGGGGTTGCGGGTTCCAGTGTAGCAACCAAAGTCGATACTCTTGGTGGTCGCTTCTTTTCGGGCTGACCACTATTGCGATTGGACCGGCATACGGAGACAAAGTGCCCAATGCGACCGCAGTTAAAGCACTTTTTGTCCTTAGCAGGGCATTCCGAGCGCTGGTGTCGCCCTTTGCCACAAGCAGTGCACTTCTTAGTGTCTGGGGCCTTTGAGCTAGCCCTAGCTGGAGTTTTTCCTCTGTACTTTCGCACGGCCGACACTTGAGAAGCTGGGCATATCTCGTTCTTTTGGTTCTCAGATGCTTCTTCAGATCGGCAGATCGCGAGGGCAGCAGCAAGTGAAAGGTCTGGTTGTGTGAGAAGACGCTTCACTGTCTCGGGATTTCGCACTCCCAGTACAATCTTGTCTCTCAGGAGGTCCTCAGAGTGCTCACAGAACTTGCACGTACGCATCAAATCCCTTAATTGCATGACGTAATCGTTGAAGTTTTCTCCATCGTTTTGCTGTCGTTTCCAAAATCTATTTCTTTCCACAATGATGTTAACCTGTCCGAGCACGTGTTCTCTAATTGCGTCCATGACTACTTCTGGGTCCTTGAACTGCTGGTCGGTCAGTGGGAGGTTCTTGTACTTTGTGAAGGTTGCAGAAGTAAACGCATTTAACATACAAGCTCTTCGAGCTGCCATCTTTTTCTGAGCAACAGTATTGCCATCTGTTCTGTCTCGCTGGATGTTGACCGCGTCGAAGTATGCCTCTAGGGTGGCTTTCCAGGCGTCAAAGTCGTCAATCGTATCCACTGACAGATCTAAACGGGGAATGTGCAATCCAGGCAACGACAGTTTGAGCTCTGTTTGTTCAGATGCCGCTGCTGCTGCTGTCCGATCTGAGGGCCGGTCTTGTCGTGGCGGTGATGCCGAAGTGGAGCGCTGCTGCCGTTTTGGGGGCATCGTGCGGTTTCGTCACGAGCTGCTTTTAGAAGCTTGCGGTGCCTGCTTGCGATGCCATGTTATATATGATATATGTCTTTGCCTTAACACTAGGCGTTGGGCTGCTGCGATGGCAAGCCAAGTTGAAATGAATATATTTGAGTGACTGTCACAGCTCGAGCATCTCAGAGGTCAGTGCCATAGAAAGCATAATATAAGTTATAATCTATATAAGTAAGTTCATCTACATCACAAGCCCACCAAAACTAAGACTTTTTCCATTCTTTATCCACACAAAAATTCCATTAAAAACTATCGCCATTTGACTCTCGATCAGCTAAGGAATTATCCAGCTTTGCTGAATGCGATCGGCAATTCCATTTTTCTCCATCAAAATATACTTTTTTTTCTCCCCGGTGAGCCCAGATGCTTTCCTAAAGAAAGCAGAATAGAAAAAGAAATATATATTAATAACGGCCCCCCACCGAGGTTGATGAAATTCCTCCCGATTTATAGCAGGGAAGCTAACGGCCTGATTGCCTACAGGCAGCTCCTGCAACCCAATCGGCAGCAATTATTTTTTCTAGCTTAGCTCAGCTACCCTCTTCTGCTCCAAGCTTTCACAGCAACGTTAGATTTACTCATCTCCTAGGGAAAGCTAATTGACCTCCTCCTGCATCAATTCGAGCTTATGTTTGCGAGCGGCCTTGTGCAAATTCCAGCAATAATTCAAGACGCAGAGTTGTTTTAAGCATAAGTCTTGTAGAAGCCGTATTATACCAATAGTCTGGCGATCATTATGTGATATCGAGAGTCTATATTATTTTATGTGGTTATCCTCAGCTAGGGGTATCAGCTTGACTAAGCGATAATAACCCTTCGGAAGACACTTCGAACAGTAAAGTAATAGCGCAGGCGTTGGACCGAGCCAGACAATTCGAGTTAAGACTAAATCAAAGAACTTCACGAGACGCATACTGACTAGAGAGGAGAGAGGGGAGGGCAGACAGAAGACAGAGGAAAAAAGGGGGCTAAGTAAATGGTCAACCAATCAGCGCGGGCATGGGGCAGGCCTGGACGTGGAGGGCCAGACCGAGAGAGTGGGCTCAGCCAATCAGCTGCCACCCAATGGGGACACAAAAATAGGGTTGAGGCGTGCCAAGAGTCGATCAATACTAGACCGATCAATACTGGTTTGTTGATGCACACAAATAACAAAAACAGATCAAACCTATTATTGTCGATTAAAGTAGAAATACACTGGTTCATGACTATCCCTTCGCTTAAATCCTCCGGCAGATCCTGCAGCAGGGCATCCAGACGGAGCCGGGTAAGATGAACGAGATCAAGTACCAGGCGCAGCGCTTTGTCCGAGCCAACACGCCGAGGAGTCCGTGCCTGGACGCAGCTGAAATCCGTCGGCGCCGGTTCGCCGACCATGGCCAGATGTACGACTACGACCAGGAACTGTGCCTCAACACCAAAGTTCAAGAGGTTTTCCTACGCAAGTGTGGCTGTCTGTACGTCGAGTTGCCGCTTGTGCAGCAGGCGAACGCGAGTCATCCCTACTGCGGTTTCATTGACGACAAATTGTTCAGCCGGCTTGAGTGCGCCAAGAGCATCGATCAGTGACGAATTCGACAGCAATTCGAGGCCACCGACTGTTTGCCGAGGTGCACGGAGCTCAGCTATCGTAAGGAGCTCTCCGTAACTAAGTGGCGCGACACGCACTGGATGCTGCACTGGATCAAGGAGGTCTCCGAGCGTTGGAACAACTACTTCATGAAACTAATTTTGCAGCGTGATACCCCGGAAAATTTCAAGCAAAACCTTCGCCAGATTAAGGACTACCTGCGCATGACGAATATCACCGATCCGGCGTTGCTTAGCAACAATACAAACTTCCACTTTGACGAGAGGTACACGTACGTGATGGTGAAACGACGCGCAAACAACACTCTGGTGCAGCAGGAGAAAATTGTGCTGACCGTTAACGCCCTATTCAGCCGAATTGGCGGTCTCTGTTCGATGTACATCGGCCTGACCCTGGCTTTCTTCGTTGAATGCATCGAATTGGTGTACAGACTCGTGGCCGACCGGGCGAGACCCCCCAACTCAGGGGAGCCGAAGATTCAGCACCAACGCCAGCAGCGCCAGCAGCAGCAGCATCGTCAACAGCAGGGGCTTGAAGCGTCCGAACAGCCGGCCGAGCAGTTGGAGCTGCTGCTGCAACCGCCTCCGATGCAGCCTCAACCCGCAGAAAAAATTGGCGGCGGATTTTTTTGGCTGCGACAGGGCGGCATGAACGGCGGGTCCAGCTTGAGCTGACCGTCCGCTGTGAGCGGGCTAGCGGAAGAGATCTGGGTAGTTCCACAAGCCTGCATGCTAGCAGCGTGGGAGACACACGGAGAAGGGGAACAAAATGGAAAGCACCATCAATCAAGGCAAAATTTTACTCGAAAATTTGCTACGAGTAGCGCACTTATTACAATCAGCTATTGCGAAAGTCAATTCGTTCTGCAGCCTTGAATTGCTCTCCTAAATAACCGGCATATCATCTCGTGCATGCAGTTATACGAAGTAAAACTCGTATGAGTGGATGTAAATCCTTTGTAACCCTTAACAGGCAGAGAGACGGTGAGACAAATAGGTCTGCCCTATTTGTCTGACCTGTCTGTCTGTCTGTCTGTCTGTCTGTCTGTCTGTCTGTCTGTCTGTCTGTCTGTCTGTCTGTCTGTCTGTCTGTCTGTCTGTCTGTCTGTCTGTCTGTCTGTCTGTCTGTCTGTCTGTCTGTCTGTCTGTCTGTCTGTCTGTCTGCCTCTCTGTGTATCTGTCTGTCTGTCTGTCTGTCTGTCTGTCTGTCTGTCTGTCTGTCTGTCTGTCTGTCTGTCTGTCTGTCTGTCTGTCTGTCTGTCTGTCTGCCTCTCTGTGTATCTGTCTGTCTCTGTCTGTGAGGCATAGCTTGTCTGTATCTCTGACCCCTCCCCATTTGCGCCACCACGATTAATGCAACAGATAATTACAAGGAAATCTACTTTATGTACTTTCCGCATGCAACGAGCCCCAACCTTTTAGCACTTAGTTATATTTTTCTCCAAATCGCTTTAACTTTTGGTGTACTAGAAGTGCAATGTGAGTATTTGCTTGTGAGACATTTTCCCAGCCACTAAAACTGCTACCCTTCAACTGTTATACTCAAAATATTTGTGTGTCCGTACTTGTTACTTATTCTTGTATTTATAATATCAATGCGACCAAATATTTCATTTCTTATGCGGAATTGTTTCCGGAAACTATTAAACAATTATCTTCAACAATCCATCTGGTCTGCTGTTTTGTAACATATCCAAAACTGGGGGATACGAAAGCTCCAAAATGAGTAAAATTCTGGCAAAATTCGTACACCATTTTTTTCTATCGTCATTGTCCGGTGTACGAATAAGTTTGTAACGAGCCTCTGGGCCCTTAATTAAAAAATCTACTGTTTTGTCAAGAAGTTTTCGGTTTTTATTTTCCGTATTTGGAATTTGCGTAACTGTTTTACTGATTGATAATGGATGAAAAAAGATTTTCTAAGCTATTATTATCTAACGAAAAAATGTTCTAATTGAATAGAATAATGCATATATTTCTGGTTACTGATGCCAGTGCTTATACACAGTAATTTATTATGATTTTTTTGTTGCGACGATGTTGTACATGCCTGGGTAATTATATGCGTGAAATATTATCTTGTGACTAAACGTGTCAATGCTTGTGTCTTTTTTAAATCGGGAAAATTCTAGCTGCGATTCTATGGACTGGAAGACACCAATATGTGTGGTATCATATATTATACGAGGTATAGGGGAAATGGTTATAAAATTTACTTTAGTAATCAATAACTTTGCCAGTGCCTTCGAAACTTAGTACAGATGCTTGCTTAATTGCAGGGGCGTAGCCAGGATTTCTTATTGGGGGGGGGGGGGGGGCGCTTCACAGGGGGGCGCCAATATTTTAATTTTAGGAGCGCAATTTTACCCTTCTCTGAGCAAGAAAGAACTCTGAAAGAATCAAATTCCAATGTGCATATTTCATCGACCAATATCTTCACTTTTGGGCAGCGAACACTGTTAAATGAAATTGCAAAATACATGTTCGATCGTAGTCACCATTTTTTATTAATGCACTTTACGGAATTTTCAAAAGTATAAAAGCAGTTGAGAACACTGGGAAAAATAAATTAAAATGTGCGACAGCGCAAGGTTGACCTGAATCAGTCAATGATCAGTGAGAGATCATATGAGAAAGTGTGTGTCACTGCATGCATACGAATATATTGAATCGAATAGGGAATTAAAAATAGTGACATGAAGTCAGAAAGAACACAAAAAGATAAGGTGCTGAACTGATAAAAATTAGATAGGCCTGTGTGTTTGTAGTCAAATCACCTTACACGAAGCGCACAAAAGCATTGTGAATGTGGAGCTTCTTAAAGAAGCAACTTCAATCGACGAGCCGATGTGGCAAACAAGTCCAGAACCTCTGCTGGAGTGGGGCAGTCAGCTCGGTGACACTGAAGTAGAAGCACAGATTCCAAGCGTCCCTCACCCATTGTGCTCCGACAACATGTCAATGTCTGCTTCAGCTTTGAAAATACTCTCTCTGGCTCGCAGGTCGACACAGGCAGAGTAGCATAGACAGCCAGTAGGCGGTACATGTTTGGAAACTTAACTTTCCTACAGGCTCGCAAGGCTAGTACCGCTGTACCCGGACGATGTTCAGCAGCGACTGTTGACCACTGTTGTCGCCATAGTATATACTCCTGCTTTACAACAACGAACGGATCCATCAGCAGGCTGCAGTACTTCTCTGCTGCTTCTTGCACAGAGGTTAGCTGCGCGTCCAGCTTTGAGTCATCAAAGTTCACTGGCAGCAGACAGCTGAGATTGAAGGCACGCTGCTGTGGCACTCCGAACCGTAGCATGATGTCGGCTGCTATAGCATCCACTGCCGGAAAGTACACAGAAGTTCTGTAGTGATCCTCGGCACTAGTGGTGGTGGGCTGCGTCTGCGCCTGCGCAACTTGCGCCATCTGAAAACGTGCAACGTGGCGTCCTTGGCGAGGAATTCTCTGATCAATGTCAAGTTGAAGAGCGAGAGCCCGCGCTTCCCTAAACAACTCGTGAAACTGCTGCTCGTTTCGCATTGACTCCAGCGCTGACAGCAGTTCTTTTACCTCACGGACAGCTTCGACAAGCTCATTGTCTGCAGCTTGAAGTCGCCTCGACACTGGCAGTAGTAAGCCGGCAAGGTTCTCAAGGATGATCATTCCAACAATGAAGTCGAAATTGTGAACTGCAGCATGCAGAGTTGTCGCTGATCGAGCCGCATCTGATCCTTGCCAGGTCTTCATTTCTTCCAGCGCATGCACAACGTGATTGAAAAGTTGCCGAAATGTGACGATGGAAGTGTGTCGTTCCAAAAACCGCGTTTCACACAGACTCGCAAGCTGCCGCTTTGATCCGACAGTCTCATTTGACTCTTCAATTATCTGCTTTAGTAGGAATGTCTTTTTGCTACTTGACCGAAATGCAGCAACAACTTCTTGAATGACTCCGAGCGAGTTCCTGACAGTCGGGATTTTAACGGCACGCACTGCACTCAGATTTAGCCAATGGGCCATGCAGTGGAAGTAGTCGGCCTGGGGGGCTTGTCTCCGAATGTGTGCAGCAACACCCACTCTCTCACTGGCCATTGCAGAGGCACCATCATAACACTGAGCCACGCATCCAGTGAGATTAAGCCCCAGCACTTCCAGCCGGCGAACAATTGCTGCAGCGATGTTCTCGCCACTTAGTCGAACATCTTCCCATGAGTCGATACCGCCAGCGATGTCGGATACAAGGTCTAGCATTGCCACTGGGTCCTCATTCTGCTGCACAGAGCCGTCAGTAGCATCAGACAGATAGCGGGCAACAATGACAAGTTGCTCTCTCTTCTGCAGATCCATTGTCTCATCAACTATCAGAGCCCAGCATTCGGCACGTTGAACACGCTTTACGACTTTCTCACGAATTAATTTCAATGCAACATCCAAGACTTCATTCTGAATCTGTGGAGACAGATAAGTTGCATTGGCAGAAGATTGGCTCAAATGGTTAGAAAGAGCAGCATCGCCTCCTCGAGCTCGGAAACGCAGCAGCGCCCGAAAGTTTCCATCATTTTTTTCTGGCTCTCCAGCATCCAACTGCAGTGGCTGATTCTCTCCGCGGTGACCACGGAGTGCGATGTTCTGGCGAGCACACGTCAGAACAGAATCAATTATCGGGATTAGACCTGCGCGATTCTTCATGATCTCCTGCTGCCTAGCCGTTTTGAGCTGCGATCGAATGTCTTGCGCACTTTCTCCCTTGTGAGAGCGTCTCAAAAATTCGTCCATTTTTTCAGCGCTTTTCTTTTGGTACTCGCTTTTCTCATGCAGTGAAAGCACGCCCTTCTTTCCAGTTAAGTCATCAAACCTCTTCAGAGGCTTTCGAACAAGTGCACCGGCTTGCTGCCCACAACCATTAGTGCGGCCACCAACACCTGTGGCCGAGGAAAACAGAACACATGGTGTACAGAATGCTCCCTCTAGTCCAGCCACTTTACTCACCGACAACCAAGGAAATCGCTTAAGATGCACGGGCAGCAGTTCAATTAGAGTGCATCTTAATGTACATTCAAGGGCATAGCTAGTGGTCCTTGTGTACATTGTGGAGCCAGCTGTTAGAGAACGCCTAATGTACATTGGACAGCTAGTGAAGAGGCATGAATAATAATATATGTTTTAGTTAATTAAAAAATATCGTTTCATGATAGACATTAATCCGAAAATGAAAAACACAAATTATTGTATAGCTCGTAACGCGTATCTTATGAAAAATTCCCACTAAAAATTATAAAATGATTGACACAATTTTGATCCATACAATACGTGAGCTTTTTGAAATTAATCGGATCCAGAAAAAAAATAGCTCAGTCATTTTTACAAGGCGAGGCTATCTTGGATTTAAAACTGAAATAAACCCTCTTGGCAGTACAGGACCGCAAGATTAGTTAAAATTTTGCCAGCAAAAACTCGTCAACAGAAAAGAAGAAAACCATTTTTGCACCCTAATAGGCAAGCAAATTTTGTGCCATACGACACGTGCAATCGATGGGTAAATGCAGAGCTTCTTAAATTTTGTTTTTTCCCGACCCTAATAATCGGATCGGGAAAAAACTTTTCTTCGGGTGGGAGCTGCTATTTTAAGTCAGTCCCTAGCTTTTTGAAGTTAGACTTTCGTTAAAAAGAACTTCGACTACTATCTCAAGTTCCTGGCATCACTGGGTACCTTAAAATAATTTGCACTCTGCACCGCCTATCTATCTATCTATCTATCTATCTATCTATCTATCTATCTATCTATCTATCTATCTATCTATCTATCTATCTATCTATCTATCTATCTATCTATCTATCTATCTATCTATCTATCTATCTATCTATCTATCTATCTATCTATCTATCTATCTATCTATCTATCTATCTATCTATCTATCTATCTATCTATCTATCTATCTATCTATCTATCTATCTATCTATCTATCTATCTATCTATCTATCTATCTATCTATCTATCTATCTATCTATCTATCTATCTATCTATCTATCTATCTATCTATCTATCTATCTATCTATCTATCTATCTATCTATCTATCTATCTATCTATCTATCTATCTATCTATCTATCTATCTATCTATCTATCTATCTATCTATCTATCTATCTATCTATCTATCTATCTATCTATCTATCTATCTATCTATCTATCTATCTATCTATCTATCTATCTATCTATCTATCTATCTATCTATCTATCTATCTATCTATCTATCTATCTATCTATCTATCTATCTATCTATCTATCTATCTATCTATCTATCTATCTATCTATCTATCTATCTATCTATCTATCTATCTATCTATCTATCTATCTATCTATCTATCTATCTATCTATCTATCTATCTATCTATCTATCTATCTATCTATCTATCTATCTATCTATCTATCTATCTATCTATCTATCTATCTATCTATCTATCTATCTATCTATCTATCTATCTATCTATCTATCTATCTATCTATCTATCTATCTATCTATCTATCTATCTATCTATCTATCTATCTATCTATCTATCTATCTATCTATCTATCTATCTATCTATCTATCTATCTATCTATCTATCTATCTATCTATCTATCTATCTATCTATCTATCTATCTATCTATCTATCTATCTATCTATCTATCTATCTATCTATCTATCTATCTATCTATCTATCTATCTATCTATCTATCTATCTATCTATCTATCTATCTATCTATCTATCTATCTATCTATCTATCTATCTATCTATCTATCTATCTATCTATCTATCTATCTATCTATCTATCTATCTATCTATCTATCTATCTATCTATCTATCTATCTATCTATCTATCTATCTATCTATCTATCTATCTATCTATCTATCTATCTATCTATCTATCTATCTATCTATCTATCTATCTATCTATCTATCTATCTATCTATCTATCTATCTATCTATCTATCTATCTATCTATCTATCTATCTAGAAGTTTTGTAGAAAAAAATCTATGCTACCTAGAAGGTTGCAGTTTTCGACAAAATGTGTAAAACACCTAGCTCTATCAATCCCAGTAAACTTTGGTGCCATCCAGACATTTGGCGGTTGCCATAGCAACCAAAAACTGCGATTTTTTTGACCCCTTGAAAACTTTGATCCCAGAAAATAAGGATTCGTTACACTGAGTCATCAATGACCTACCTGTGATGCCGCTGCTCCCCTGTGCGTTCAAATAGTTAGTAAAAGTGTAGAGTGCAGTGTTCAATATATTTATTTAACAACTCATGCGCTAACTACCCTACTGCTTAAGTAGTATTATTAGAACTTGCAAACCAAACCCTAGAAGTACAACATGCGCTCACCTACTAAAAAAAGCACATGCATCAATCAAAAATTATGTGACTACTATTAATAGTAACCAATCAATCTTACTGTCAAAAACAACGCGAAAACAAACCAATCATGTAACCCACACTCAATCAAAAGGTCACGGAAGCGTTAATCAATCTTTTTGTGCTTCCGCTAGATTAGTCGTAAAAATCTCTATCCTCTCAAGTTGTCAAGCGATGACCTCGACTTTTGACAGAATTTTGTCACGTGTGCAATGAACGCACTCATCGAACCCGAGAGGGTCCGATTCTCTATAAATACACGAGCTCTGGAGAGCCAAAAATCAGACTCTCCTGGCCAGAGAAGAAATCTCTCTGAGATCTACAGAGAAGAAGACAACCGAGAGGAAGAAATCGAAGACGGACATGAACGCCCGGGTCTTGTGGTAAGAGTTCCTTATTTCTATTGTGAATTCCTAATTACTTATTAATTAGAAGTTTATTTTGAAGTTAGTTGATCCCTCTCCTAGTAAGCGTCAAGTTACGACTTACCTTGATCACAGACGTGTGATCACATTTATATTGATTCGGCTAGAATCGGTGAAGCGCCAGACTCGTGGTCACTCCAACCAGGGCTGGTAAGAAGGAACAGCACCACCACAAGGGTATTGGTCGACCGGATTTACGCGACGCATTTGTATCTAGATACTTTAATTCTATTGGTTCGTCGCGGTTGTATTCGAAACACAGAGAATAAATCTAATTCTCTGGTTTGTTGGATCCAGAATTCTGAAGGGCAATCGAAGCCACAAGCCAGCACAAAAGCGGCAACAACAGCTAGAAGCTACAAGGCCTACAACAGAGACTTACTGAAAGAAGATCCCGCGGAAGTCGAGAGCAACTCGAGAAGCAACAGAAAGAAGAAACCCGCGGAAGACAAGAAGCAACTCGAGACCTTCGGATAAAGAAGGTAAGATCTAAATTTTCTGAACGCGCGCTAATTACTGGGGCACCCAGCAGTTGCTGGAAGTGATAATTTCCTGAAGGCTCAGTAAGGAACTTGTCAAAAGTACAAGTATGCAGAAGAGTTCTATTTCACTTGCGCGTGCACGTTGTGTTAATTAACTCTAGCTCTGTCCATCATCGCACGTTGAATGACAAATATATATATGTACGATCTCGCCCACTACGAAGGCGAACCTTTTCTCGCACCGCAAACTAGCTTGTTGCTAAGTCATTACATTGGCGTCGCAAGGCCGAACCATGGCCTTTCTACAACTGCCGGCCCCAGGAGCCTTTAGCATCAGAGAAAACCCCCATTCCGTCAGAAAGCGTTGGCAAGAGTGGTCGGCGAACCTTCTGCACTACCTGGCGGCCACAGGCATCACAAATGAAGCACAGAAGCGACAGATTTTCCTCTACACAGCAGGCAAAGAAGTGAGCGACCTGTACAGCGAGATCACTGAGCAGTCACAGCCACCAACAGACGGGGAAGCCACGGTCGGCGAACTCATCGAGCAGTTCAGCAACCACTTTAAGGGCCGCGACAATGTAGTTTTCATCCGCTACCAATTTCGCCAGTGCCTCCAAGACGAAGGAGAGTCGATCGATGCCTGGCACAGCAGGCTGTGGAGCGCCTCATAGGCCTGCCAGTTTGAATGTCTTCGACAGTCCCTCATCCGGGACCAAATCGTGGCCAGCTGCCGCAGCGAGTCGCTGAGGAAAAGACTGCTAAACATTCCCAACGTCAGCCTAGCAGATACACTCCAGCTGGCCAGGACGCACGAGGCTGCTGAGAAACAGGCAGCCATCATGTCCAGGACAGCGGCGGCCTCCGAAGAAGTTGCACAGCTTCGTCGCCATCGTCATCTGCCGCCAGAGCCAGCGCGCGAGCCGCAGCCAGCCGGCAAGTGCATCCGTTGCGGTGAGCCGGGCCACAGGAGCTGCAACAGAGCCCAGGGCAAGCGATGCAGCAGCTGAGGCAAACTCAATCACCTGGCCAGGGCCTGTCTCAGCGGCCGCTCAAAAATCCACGCACTGCAGCCAGAGCAAGATCAGCCAGCTGACCAGTCAGTAGACGAGGTGTTCTGCACACTCAACGGCAAGGACGACGGGGCCAAGTTCCTGATCAGCATCAGCGGAAAGCAAGTCCGCACTCTCATCGACAGCGGAGCGAGCTGCAACGTGCTGGACCTGGCAACTTTCCGCAGATTCTGCGGCGGTGGTACACCGTTGGCACCGTCAAGCACCAGAGTCTTCGCTCTCGGCGCCAGCGAGCCGCTGGAAGTGGCTGGCCAGATCACGCTGCCGGTGAGAGCGAGCGGCCGCGAGCTGAATATCACCTTCATCATCATCCGCAGCAGCTGCACCCCGATACTAGGCAGAGTAGCCAGCACGAAGCTCGGCATGCTGAGAGTCGGCCCGGAGGTCAGCAAGGAGTCTGCACTGGTGGCCAGCCTGAGCAAGCCGGCAAGCAGCGAGGACCAGCACCTGCCGAAGCAGCTTCAGCTACAGAGCATCCTGACGAACTTCAGCGACTGCTTCAAGGGCCTTGGATGCGTCAAGGGAGTCAGCGTCACCATCAAGCTGAGGCCGGACGCCCAGCCAGTGTGCCAGCCGCCATCCCGCGTGCCAGTTCACCTGAGGGCAGCCGTCATCAAGGAGCTGGAAGATCAGCTGGCGCAAGGAATCGTCGAACGTGTACGCGGTCCAACGGCGTGGTGCTCCAGGATGGTGGCAGTTCCGAAGGCTCAGCAGGTAGAGGTGCGCATCACCCAGGATCTGCGCGAGGTGAACAAGTACGCAATACCGGAGAAGCAGCCGATCCCCACCTTCGAGGAGGTGACAGACGAGATGGCCGGGTCGGTGTACTTCTCAGAGCTCGACGTCGCTAAAGCGTTCCATCAGATAGAAGTTGCCGAAGAGTCCAGAGGCCTGCTGACGTTCTCCACGCCCATCGGCCTCCTTCGGCTTCGCCGCCTCTGCATGGGCTACACTTCCGCATCCGAGATCCTCCAGCGGGTGATGACCTCCATCCTAAGTGGTCTCCCCGGTGTGCGCTGGGTTCACGACGACATTCTGGTGTACGCAAAGGACATCAAAGAGCACAACGAGCGCCTGCGAGACTGTCTGGCTCGGCTGAAGGCCAATAACATCACCCTGAATCCCAGAAAGTGCCGCTTCGCTCAGCGGGAAGTCGACTTCCTCGCTATGCGACTGTCGGCAGCCGGCATCCACCCCAGCAGCGAGAAAGTGGAGGCCGTCAGCAGCTTCAAGCGGCCGACAAACGCAACTGATGTCCGCTCATTCCTCAGCCTCGTCACCTTCGTCGCGCGCTTCATCAGCAACCTTTCGGACAGGGCTCGGCCGCTCCGGGAGCTGACAAGGCAAGCCGCTGAGTGGACGTGGGGCGAGCAGCAGGAAGCCGCATTCAACGACATCAAGCAGACGATCGCCAGCAGCCAGGCGTTGGCATTCTTTAACAGCGAGCTGCCGACCCAGCTGATCGTGGACGCCAGCCCCACGGGCGTCGGTCCCATCCTCGCCCAAGTCCAGCCCGATGGATCGACGCGGCCGGTGGCCTACGCAAGCCGCAGCCTGAGTGAAACGGAGCAGCGCTACTCCCAGACGGAGCGGGAGGCTCTCGCAGTCAAATACGGCGGCCTGAAGTTTCACCACTACCTCAGCGGCGGCGGACAATTCAAGGTCATCACAGACCACAAGCCGTTGATTTTGCTGTTCAGCCCGGGATCTCGACCGCCGCCCCGCATCGAGCGCATGGCACTTCGGCTCCAGGACCTCGTCTTCCAGGTGGTATACCAGCCCGGCGCCAGCAACCCGTCCGACGTCCTGAGCCGCCAGCCGCTGCCAATGCCTGCGAACAACGTCGGCGAGAAGGAGGACGCGATTTACGTGGCCACTGCAGTCCGGGCAGCCACGCCAGTGTCCATCAGCCTGGCCACCATCAAGGCGGCCTCCGCCCAAGACGCCACCGTCCAAGCAGCGCTGCATGCCATCCGTAGTCATCGGTGGGACAACAACGACGCGAGCCTCCGAGGACTCCACGGCGTGGCCCATGGACTGTCTGAGCAGGACGGCCTGCTGCTGCGCTGCAGTCAGCTGTACATGCCAACGACTCTACGATACAGGTGCCTGCAGCTGGCGCACGAGGGTCACTAAGGCATCCGAAAAACACTGGACCGTCTGCAAGCAAAGGTCTGGTGGCCTGGCATGCGAGCAGCCGTAGAAGCGCACGTGGCGGCCTGCATCAGCTGCCAAGCCTGCACCTGCGAGACAACGCCGAATGCCACGCCGCTCAAGCCGACCGAACTGCCGCAGGGCCCCTGGCTCGAGCTGGGAATGGACCTCCTCGGACCCATCAACGGCAAGTCGCTGCTTGTCTGCACGGACCATTTTTCCAGATTCCCGCTTGTGGAAATCCTACCCAGCACTACCGCCTCCGCCGTCGTCAGGGTGCTACGCAAGTGGTTCAGCGTCTTTGGGCAGCCAATGAAAGTTACGACCGACAACGGCCCGCCCTTCGCATCAGCCGAGTTCAGCAGCTTTCTGGCCGACCAGGGCGCCAGTCATCACCGGATCACACCGCTGTGCCCTCAAGCCAACGGCGCCACTGAGAGGTGCAACCAAGGCCTCAACAAGGCCATCCGCGCAGCGATTGTCGAAGGAAGAGACTGGACGGTGGCCGTGGACGAGTAACTGGCAGCCTATAGACGCACCCCGCACTGCGCCACAGGTGTCGCACCGGCAGCCTGCTTTTCGGCAGGCAGATCAACGACACGATCCCGAGCCTCCAGCATTCGCAGCCCGTCGACGCGACAAGAGACGCCATCGCCGACCGAGACCAGCAGGCCAAGGAGAAGATGAAGTGGCACGCAGACAGACGCTCCAGGGCTGCAGACCACGGCATCCGTGCAGGCGACCGCGTGCTGCGACGCATGCAGTCCCGCCAGAAGACTGACGCCTTCTACGAGACGGCACCGTGGACCGTGTCCGAGGTGCATGGCGACTCCGTTGTCATGCAGCGAGACGAAGTCACCTGCCGGAGGCACGCAACGCAGGTCAAACGACTGCCGGAGCAGCCGGAGAACTCCAATGATCAGCCACGGCAGCCGCCTAGCACTCAGAGCGACTCCAGCGAGTCCGCGGACCCGATCGCCACCCGACCGCATCCTCGGCAGGCAAAGGACCCAGGCAGGAACTACAAAGAGGCTGACTTGCGCAGAAGCTAAAAGACTGTAATTGACATTTTCTAGGGCCTGTCCTGGACTTGACTTTGCTTTCGTTTTTCTTTGCATTTGCTGCACGTTTTATTCTTATTATTTTTAATCCATGTGAGAAGGAATGTGATGCTCAATGTGATGTTCAAATAGTTAGTAAAAGTACAAGTATGCAGAAGAGTTCTATTTCACGTGCGCGTGCACGTCGTGTTAATTAACTCTAGCTCTGTCCATCATCGCACGTCGAATGACAAATATATATATATGTACGATCTCGCCCACTATGAAGGCGAGCCTTTTCTCGCACCGCAAATTAGCCTGTTGCAAAGTCATTACACTACCCCAGTCGATTAGGGCACCAATACTCTACAAGATTATGATTGGTCTTTTTCCCCTATTCTGTAGTCTTTGTACTAAAAGTGCGAAAAAACGTATTTCAGAGTACTGAAAAATGTGTATTTTTTCAAACTTTGAGTTGCCGCCTTACGACAAGTGCACCTAGGGCTTTTCAAAGAGCGGAGACTTTGAGACCTGCGTGTACTTTTACTAAAGTACACGTGTACTTTAACTTTGCAGTTGTGTATGGTACCTCTTTGAACGATTTTTTGGATACAAGACTCGTACAGTAAAGAGACTTTTTTACTCTGATCTACTCAACTAAGTGTCCTCTACAAGTTTGTAATGTATTTCGAGTCGCCACAGCCTATCGCCTCGGAGCCATGGGGCCCAAAAGTAAAAAATCGTGATTTTTGCCATTTTTCGTCACTTTCCGCGCCGGAGAAGGCCTCGAACATTTACATTTTTTGTGTTACGCCTTGGCAAATACATCCAACACGTCGACAACACCTAGGCGCACAAAACTGCTATCTCGAAATTTCGTGCGAACCCTCCGTGGCTGTACAGGGTGCACTTTTGTGATTTTTGGACACCTCAGGGGGTCGTACATTTGACATACTTAATGGGCTGTAACGACGGAACGGTATAACGTAAAGATATTTGCTTGGTACCATCGAACTAAATTTTGCATGGCCTTTCAAATGAGACGAGAATTGAGTTGCTGATGGTACTTATAGTACAAAAGTACACGTGTACCTTAGTCATTTAGATACATTAGTTGCATTTTGATGCTTATTTTAGCCCAGAATATAAGCCAGAAATGGCACAAAATGCGCTTCATTTTTTAGAACTATGTGTTTGCTGCAAGTTTGTACTGCATTACAAGATTTCTTAACGTAATGGTTCGTCACCAGACGGTCCGAAAGCTAAAAAACGTGATTTTGGCCGAAAATGGCCCGTCCTGACCTAGTCAAGTGCGAAAATTTATCTCGCATCACCAGGAGGTTTTATGCGCTTAACAGGCTCAAATGACTGACAGATACGCGCAGAAGGCTATAATCCTCGATAGTGAGCGAAAACTCATAATTTTTATACGATGGTATTTTCCCATTTTAGGGGGGTTAAACTTGGGCGAAAAAGTCGATGCATTTTGTTTCACCACCCTCGAACAGAACAACGCCTGGACTTGAGTGAGGTGTCAATGAACTAAATTTTTGCTGGCCTTTTTACAACTCCAGATTTGCCGCAAAACTCTGCACTGATGGGCGTCCATGACCCCAAATGTACTTTTATCTGGAAAAAATGCTCGAAAGTAGGAATAAACTTTGGCCAATGTTACCAAAAATAATTTTAAAAAATGGTTTAGAACAACGCAGCAAAGTGTTATCTAAAACTTTGTACTGTATCACTTTTCGTTAGATAACGATAGTTGCAGCCTGTGAGCCGACAAAGTTAAAAAACGTGATTTTGGCCATTTTCGGACCTATTCTAGACAGTTAAATGGGTCAAACATTTACGAAATGCTATGATATGCTACACCAACAACGGTAAAGTGTAGCCATGAATGTTGTGAATCGAATGAGCATAGTGGTTATTTGGGAAAAAATCGGGAAAGCTGTTAAAATCGAGGAGAAAGAGGAAAAAATGCGAAATTTTTGGCAAAATTTTCGCGCGTAAAATTTTGAATTTCGACAATAACAAATTTACAGCCGAGAATTTTTATTTCTGTATTGTTAGCCGTTATTGTTTGAATGTTTTGAATGTTCTAAATAAAAGTTTTATTGCTTTTTATTCAGACAATTTGTAGGTTTAAATTTTTAACGAAAAAAGATGAAGTGATAGTTTAACGAAGTGTACTAATTTGCTCGGTTATAAATCTATGTAGCATAAAATTTTGCAGTCATGAGACGAGCGACATGGCTGATGTGCAAATATTAACTAAAAGGCAGTTAAATTATTTGATATTTTGTGTACTATTTGAGTCATCCAGATATGTTAAGCAACTGTGAGCTTTTTAGGTAACTGAGACATTATTAGCACAATCTAAACATTGGAGCTTAATCATGTTGCCATCTATATAAATTAGAATTAAGTTTTAACACTAAATTTGTTGATTATTTTTTAATACTCAAATTTAGAAATCGAGTATATGGCCTTTAATTTAACTTTTTTATTTTAGGTTGCAAAAAATGATATTATTATCAAGAACATCTTAAGTAGTAGGACGTGACATGGGTGTTTCTTAGAAGAATTTTTTAAGGCTGATTTTGCGCGAAAAATACACTAGCGACTAGCGAGATAGGAAATTTTCGGTGTGCGGTCATTTCGTCTGCCGCCTTTTCGTCTGCCGGCAGACGAAACGACTATTTTAAAAAAGTATGAGAACTGTAGAAAAATATTATTCTGAAACATTTCTGTCATATTGCACGAAGTGTATTTATGATGATAAATGAAGTTAGCGAAACAAACTTATACAATTTTTGTTAATAGCATTATTCATAGAAATATTATCCGAATTTTGAAACTGTCTTTTAAGAAGAATATTTTACGTGTTACGTGTAGTTCAGCATTTGTTGAGGAATTCTTCTATCCTATAAATGCTCCATTGTAGACAAAATATACACACATACATAATAAAGTATGCACATGTCAACAAATAAATCATGCACATACACAACTTATGCAAAGTTATGCAATGCTACGAAATAAGTCGTAAAAACGAGGTGGGAAGGAGACTAAACGGTTGGAAATGTTCGGTGCTGGCTTTGTGTATTTATAGGCTACTTATTAGCTCTGGAACTTTCCGAAAAATCCTAGCATTATAACAAATTATAAATTATAAGACATTTACATGTACATCACATTTTAATACGCAGCTTAATGACATAATTAGTTATTCCGACTAATGCCTACGTTATCATATATTGGCAGACGAAACGACTATATCGTATATTGGCAGACGAAAAGGTGGCAGACGAAAAGTGGGCAGACGAAATGACCGTCAACCAAATTTTCATGTTTTTCAGCAAAAAGTAGGTGTCCTGTTGTACAGCAGCGTTAGTTTTTTATAAGATTTTTTAATATGTTGTCACAAACTCTTCATTCTACAATATAAAAGTCCTGTTTTGGGGCTGTCAAATTAAAGTTAATTTAACGAAAATTTGAGCTTTTTTTAATTTCGCTTTCTTATTATACCACTCTATACTTCGACTGTATGTATATAAATTTTTCTATTATTGTTATTGCACATTATTTCGCTTGAATAAAACAGGTACTTATGTGTACTTATTATTTCATATCTTATAGAATATTTGCAAGGTGAATATTCATTGAATTAGGCATATATAGGCCCTGGCATATAGCCTTATAGGCCAAGATACACTCAGCAACATTGAAAAGTTTCCACCCTCGCGCTTGCTGTGTAGGTAAGAGTTTCGTAAGAGTAAGAGTTTCAAAACTCTGGTTTTTGTCGCCAGACTTGTGCCATAGACGATTGATGATATCGTCAACATGCATTTGGGCCAAGGACAAAAACTCGGGTCAATCCATGTGGCCAGCCGGGAACAATGGGCAATGCAAGGGGTCCACTGGAGGCAGCAGCAGTGGCGGCGAGTGATTTTCACATGAGAGCCGCTTTCGATTGTTCCGTGCCGACGGTAGCCAGAAGATGCTGCCGCAGCACGTGCAAAGCTCTAAGAGCCAGTCAGCTTCTATTCACATGTGGGCAGGCATCACAATGCACGCGAAGACGGAGCTCGTATTCCTGGATGCGACTGTGACTGCCGAGTCGTACGCCAACCTTCTACAGACGCGCCTGCTGCCCTTCATTGATGCTTTATGTGGTGGCGTGGAAAACAGCGTCCTTCAAGTCGATAACGCCCCACCGCATCGCGCAGCCCATGTGGCGCATCTGAAGGAGCTGCTGCACCTGCGAACCTTGCGCTGGTCGTCCCTATCACCGGATATGAATCCCATAGAGCATATTTGGGATTGCCTGAAGCGCTCGATTCGGTGCGAAAATCCGCCGCAAAACGTTGCCCAACTGCGCGAATCACTGTCTACGGCATGGCAACAACCATGCAAGTGTAAACTGCAATATCCAACTGTCTAAGTGATTGTGCTGCATGCAAGTGTAAACTGCAATATTTAACAGGCTGTAGCTTGCAGTATGAAGTGTGAACTGCAATATCCTACTGGCTGTAGAGTGCCCAACTGCGCGAGTCACTGTCTACGGCATGGCAACAACTACCGCAAGATTTTCTGCGACGCCTGGTTCTAGGGATGCCTCGGAGAGAGCGCTCTGCTGCACGCACGTGGCTGCTATACGCGTTATTGACCCTGTTCTGGGCAGGTTGTCACCCATGCTCGCGTACTTTGTATCTTTGCTGTTCCTTTGCTTCGTTCGAATCCGGATTATATCAATATATTTGTCTATGGCTCAAACTTTAAATATCTCCACCCACCAAAACGTTAACCCTTCGGTCCCTAGGGTGGAAACTTTTCAATGTTGCTGAGTGTATTTGGAAATACACTATTTTTTTATTTAACTTGCCTTTATGTGCTTTTTCTATTAAGAGTAAGATAAGAAAGTAAGTCTAAACAAAATTATATTAGATAGGCCCTAAAATTTTTGGGCACAATCATAAATTTATTTTTTACTAGCTCTTTAGCCAGTTTAGGCTTATTGGGTACTCTTAGTCTTGGAGACTGATATTTATTTTTTAGAATAGTAGTTATATTTATTTTTTCTTGCTTCAGACTTACTTTAAGCATATATAGATTTTGGCTTATTTCAGGGATTCCTGGGTCCGTTTCACTAGGAAGAGGGCCCAGGAGTCCTTGCTTATTTCTACTAGCACATTCAATATGAGATAATTAGTTAAAATAAAATTTATACTGCTAATTCATTTTGCTGTAGAATAGAAATATGCTACCTATAAATTTGCTGTACTGTTGTGTATTTTTTGGTCAAATTCTACCTCAATATCCATGTATCCTTTTTGCAGTATAATGGCATCACGAGGTTCCAATCTACAAGGATTGCCATCTATCAGTGTGAGCTCTGAGCAACACCTATTGTGA
The DNA here is from genome assembly GCA_950096795.1 of Macrostomum cliftonense. Classification (NCBI taxonomy): domain Eukaryota; kingdom Metazoa; phylum Platyhelminthes; family Macrostomidae; genus Macrostomum; species Macrostomum cliftonense. The sequence goes on from CATNEM010000088.1 coordinate 1,774,240, forward strand.
GCCCATATGTATTCCTATACAACATTTTTCAAGAAACCTAGCCTTCACCAGATGCCTAGTGGACACAGGTCAAAGGTGCTGCTTACAAGCTCAATAATGGAAATTCCTGGTTGAACAACCATGAAATGGATATTACATTCAGCTGGCAACCCAAAACTGTCATTGGAAAGTGCAATGGAGACCTTCATCAAGCATACTAAGGACTTTGAGCTGGTCCTGCTGCTTCTACAAGTGGTTTGAGTCGATGCATCTATGACTGTTAGTTGCCTGACTGAGTTAAGCTTACTAAAAAATCACAAACCTATCCAAATTCATTACTTGCATACTTTGCTATAGAAGTTATGTGTTAAATTTTAGCCAAAATATATTGGATTAAAGTTGCTTTTCTATGTAAATAAGGCACAAATTTTCAATTGATACATTGTAATGTATTTTTTGCTTTTGCTTTCCTCTGGGTGGATGACTGGGTGAAAGGGAGATAAGTGGGGACTTCTGTGCTTTAAGAAGTGCCTGATGATGGTGAGGCTCAGTCTGAGGCACCACCTGTTATTACTATGTAGTGTTTTGTCGGTCTATTGGCAGTGTTTATGTAGCCAATGCCATCAAGGGCCTTCTAGTGGTTCTTGGTGTAACATTGGATGGAATGAATTATCAGCCGACAGTAAATCAGTCTCCAAGACTAAGAGTACTAAATAAGCCTAAAGAGCTAGTAAAAAATAAATTTATGATTGTGCCCAAAAAATTTAGGGCCTATCTAATATAATTATGTTTTGACTTACTTTCTTATATTACTATTAATAGAAAAAGCACATAAAGGCAAGTTAAATAAAAAAATAGTGTATTTCCAAATATCTTGGCCTATAAGGCTATATGCCAGGGCCTATATATGCCTAATTCAATGAATATTCACCTTGCAAATATTCTAAAAGATATGAAATAATAAGTACACATAAGTAGTACCTGTTTTATTCAAGCGAAATAATGTGCAATAACACTAATAGAAAAATTTATATACATACAGTCAAAGTATAGAGTGGTATAATAAGAAAGCGAAATTAAAAAAGCTCAAATTTTTGTTTACTTTAATTTGACAGACCTAAAACAGACTTTTATATTGTAGAATGAAGAGTTTGTGACAACATATTAAAAAATCTTAAAAAACTAATGCTGCTGTACAACAGGTCAGCTACTTTTTGCTGAAAAACATGAAAATTTCCTATCTCGCTAGTGTATTTTTTGTGCAAAATCAGCCTTCAAAAAAATTTCTAGGAAACACCAGTGTCACAGCCTACTACTTAAGATGTCCTTGATTATTATTTTATTTTTTATTTAAAATTGAAATGCTTTTATAGCAAGGAGGGGAGGAAATGGGGTATGACATAATAGCAAGGAGTTTAGTAGAGAATACTGTTTGATCTCTTTTAGAGGTCAAAAGCTATTTTAAATGGTAAATTATTCTGTATTTAGTTTGAGAAATTTACCTAGTGGACAATCTTTTGGACGCCGTCATTGGTTATTTCCAATCTGCATCAATTAATTAAATTATTGTTGTAAAAATTAACCATCTTGGCTTTACAGTGAATATAAATTCATTCTGGCTCATTCATACCTAGATGTAAGACACAGTCTTCATTAACTAGTTAAAAGACATCTTGTAACTAATGGTAACCAACCCAAGCCCATACAAGCCCTACTGACCAGGTCAAGGAGAATTGGAGGCTCACTGACAAGGTCAAACAGTATAGGAGGCTCACTGACAAGGTCAAACAGTATAGGAAGCAGCTCATAAACAAGGTCAAGGAGAATAGGAGGCTCACTGACAAGGTCAAAGAGAATAGGAGGCTCACTAACAAGATCAATGAGAATAGGAGGCTCACAAACAAGATCAAGGAGAATAGGAGGCTCACTGACAAGGTCAAAGAGAATAGGAGGCTCACTAACAAGGTCAAGGAGAATAGAAGGCTCAGACAGATTCCCCATTCCTAATGCCTCGATTCCCCATCCCTAACACCTCGATTCCCCATCCCTAACGCTTCGATTCCCCATCCCTAATACCTCGATTCCCCATCCCTAACGCTTCGATTCCCCATCCCTAACGCCTCGATTTCCCATCCCTAACGCCTCGATTCCCCATCCCTAACGCTTCGATTACCCATCCCTAACGCTTCGATTACCCATCCCTAACGCCTCGATTCCCCATCCCTAACGCTTCGATTACCCATCCCTAATGCCTCCATTCCTCATGCAATGCGGGGCTGCAAAAAGGGGTGTCCAGTTTGATTGACATTATCAAAGCTTGTTGCTGCTAAATTAGCGAGAAAAGATGTCCGCTTATTGATTGCCCGACTGATGCTTGACCTCCGACAGTTTGACACTCGGCAATGCTTTTATTTATCTAGGCCTACGCCTACACCAGCGTCCAGCTGCTCGACTGTGCCAGCATCCCGGCCGCCCTCCCAGATCCTCAGGCTTTGCCTCCATCCTCCCAGATCCTCAGACTTTACCTCCATCCTCCCAGATCCTCAGGCTTTGCCTTCATCCTCCCAAATCCTCAGGCTTTGCCTTCATCCTCCCAGATCCTCAGGCTTTACCTTCATCCTCCCAAATCCTCAGGCTTTGCCTTCATCCTCCCAGATCCTCAGGCTTTGCCTTCATCCTCCCAGATCCTCAGGCTTTGCCTTCATCCTCCCAGATCCTCAGGCTTTGCCTTCATCCTCCCAGATCCTCAGGCTTTGCCTTCATCCTCCCAGATCCTCAGGCTTTGCCTTCATCCTCCCAGATCCTCAGGCTTTGCCTTCATCCTCCCAGATCCTCAGACTTTACCTCCATCCTCCCAGATCCTCAGACTTTACCTCCATCCTCCCAGATCCTCAGACTTTACCTCCATCCTCCCAGATCCTCAGGCTTTGCCTTCATCCTCCCAGATCCTCAGGATGGGTCTCCATCATTCCAGATCCTCAGGCTTTGCCTCCATCATCTCAGATCCTCAGGCTGGGCCTTAATCCTCCCTGATCCCCGGGCTTGTTGTGAATCATCCGATATCGAAAGCAATCAGTATAGATATCGCCTTCAATGCTGCTAAAATTCTAGTTTAAGTTTCATTAGAATCAATCTAGTTAATTGATACGCTATTCCGTCATTTTTTATAATGATTGATTTGCCCTGATGATTTTATTTCTTTAATTTTATTACGAAGCTCAGATTTGTGTGGTGCTGTGTATGGAAAAATTCTGCCGTTGGAATCAATCTCATTAGGCACCGTGCTTTATTGATGTTGCGTCTTTATGTGTTTGATTTTATTGAATAAACAGAGTGCAAAATCCTATTTTATCTGTTTGCCATTTTATTGTTAGATAAAATCTGTGGACTTTAAAGCAGAAAATTTCTCATAAACATTAAGTGAAACATCAAATCATCTACTGCCATGGCGTTTTATAAAATTTCGGTGAAATTTTCGGGATTTTGCCATATTCTGTGCAAAAGAAGCAGGCAGAAATTTATTGAAAACAAACAAAGAGCAACATGAAACCCACGTTGATAGTCTCCATTGGTGTAGCTAGTGGCACCAGGTCTCTGTTTCAGACGGTTGATAAGTAACTGCAAGAGTTGGCATTTCTTGCCGTTTCGATAGCCTCGCCACTCCTAGAAACAGAGACTGTTACGTTGAGCTTTTGGCTAAAAAAAATTGTGTAGTCATGCATCTATCTCGAGTTTTTTTTACTTTCGATCAGACATCTTCGACACACAGGGGTCACTAGTCTGCGAAAATCTTTCCTGTGCCTTCTGTAGGCAAAATTTTGAGCTCACCAAAGCACGCGTCTTCGTCGATCAGGATCGAACAGAATCAGAACTTCTTCCTGATTTGGAAGAAGCAGGACTGCGAGTTCGTTGCGGCTAGCCACAGTTTCGAAGCCATCAGAACGCTGGTATTGGCCACGAGTTAGTAAGCTGCTGTCCCAAAAGACAAAGGCCCTTACGTCAGCGTCTACTGCTTTAAGAATCACACCATCCGATGGGGGCACCAAAGACTGCGACATTTTTTCCGAGGTACAAAGTCTGTACAGCGGGCGTCGTCTGAATCGTGAGGGGGAAAAACTGACCTCTTGAATGGTGAAAATGAGCTTCTTCCTTTTACAAATACAGAACAGGATAAATAAATATATTGCTATAAATGCACAAAAAAATTTCAAAATTGAATTCAAAATTCACACAAATCAGTGCTCCGAGAAAACCGATCTCCGTCGATCATTTGCACCGTTTCACGCGGCCTATGGCTTCCGCAGATGATGTACGCAGGGACACACACGGAGCTGTGAACATTCGCTGATTGTCTTATCGTCAGGCAGGGCGCGCACTTATGCCGTCGCGAATGACCCTCATAAGTGTTCACATCAGGCAGTGCAGACACTTATGCCGTCGCGAATGACCCTCATAAGTGTTCACATCAGGCAGTGCAGACACTTATGCCGTGGGGAATGACCCTCATAAGTGTTTACATATCACTCTGCATGAAGCACAAATGAAAATTTGTTGCTTGCGATCTCACTGAGGACATTCGTCACGTGATCAGACATCGGCAGTTCGGTCGTGTCGGCGCAACTACATTAATGCACCACATTAATGTCTTCACACGATGGCTCGAACCCAAGAAATTTTGGTGCGCATATAGCGAATGTAAATGTCTTAATCGAGGTGTGTTGGTATCTAAAATTTGTTTTTAGTCTACACAAGTATGAATATGTAGATCAGTGCCCCTACTTGGAATGAATAATGGATAACACTTTTTTGGGAGCTGTTGATGAGGTTAGAGGGGCCTGGGCTTGTTATTGTAATACTACAGGGTGCAGCCAAGGACACTTAAGAAGATGCTACAAGTGGTCATTGACTACGTCATTGTTTCAGACATCATTGATATTTTAGCGAAGGGAAGACAGAGCAAGCCGTGCTGCAGGGTATTGCGGCTCGATGATAGCTTCCCCATACAATTTTAAGAGTTTCTAAAAAGGGATTTCTTTGAGCACGCGGATGACCTCTTCTAGTTGAACTTTACACCTGATGCATACAACCAGCGATGACATTGACGGTCCCGAAATGCGTGACCCGAATCTCATTTAGTAAGCCTGTGAGGCACCAAGTGCTGGTCAGCAAGGGAAATTGGTTCTACAAAAAGTACCATGGAGTCACTGCTACTGGCTTGCCTGATTGCGTTCGCAAATGCTTCAAGGAATGCATGGAAAAGGTTGCGAATGCTTAGCACAGGGCTGTTGCGGGCAGGCCGTCTTTATTCGGCCGAGGGCTGAGCCCACAGCAGATTCGTGCTGTTTGGCCACTCCGAGAGCAACTTGCAGACCATTCATCCTAGAAGGCGGGACTATCACGGAGGTGCGCACCTCCTTGCATTCGAGCAATGGTTGCTTGCGAGCTTCACAATCTCGCTGGAGGACATTGGTCACGTGACCAGACATCGTCAGTTCGGTCCTGTCGGCGCAACTACATTAAGTACTCGATGAGGAAGGAGTCTTAACTGGCGCGCGTTTGCCATGCGTTGAGTCGTCGCGAACGTTGGTCTGGAGTATGTGGACCTTCAGCATCCCGTCAGCTGCTACTCGTACTAAGGTGGACCTGCTTCCAAAGTTGGAATTGATGGAGCATTGAGCGATTGTTCTTTGTCATGGCAACAGAATTGGCTTGAAAAAAAACATTTTACATTACAGTTTTACATTGTAAGTCGGCCGCAATTTTGGTTCAAGCGAACTTGAAATCTACAAAATGTTTATTTTTTGGAAATGCCATCGCAGAATATTAGTGGAATTTTGCTTACTGAATTAATTTTGCATTCCATTCTTAATCAAGCACGTTTTATCCAAGTTAAAGCATAGTTTCTTATCAAATATTTGAATAAAAAAGAAAATTTAAAAAATATTTTTCTCCGTGTCATGCGCATTCTTCAGGTGGTTATAAAAGTTACAGAAAAACAGTAAAATTCTTCAGCTCATGCTCAACCCCTTCAATATCGAAGCTGTCTTGACAAAAATGTTATTGAAAGCGCTGCTTTCCTTAGCCATTCTGGCCTCAGCAGTTGAGGCGGACGCGGTGGCGGATGTCGCCGAATTTGCAAGTGAGTTGGTTTTCCATGTTACGGCAGACACAGGCAACTGAGCCATATTTTTGAAATTAATTATTGTCTAACAATGTTTCAAGTCTTCAAATTTTTATCTGCTATCTCAAAAACCCAGACAGTCATTCATCTTTACGTCTTTTCAGATTTTTTACCACTCGGCTGCTACAGAGACAAAGAAAATGACAGAGTAGAATGCAAGACGGGGCTTTCAGGACAGACCTTTTTTACGTCCATCATTATCTACATTCTTTAAGTTAAATATGGTCACATAAATAATGAAAATTAGGGGGTGTGATAATGAGCCAGTTAAGAAATGATATCGAAACTGACTTAAAAAACTGAGCAAAAACTAAACATTTAAACTTAAAATGATTTCTTTATAGCTTTTTCGAGTCTTAGTCATTGCATATAAAACAGTCATACACAGCTCACCGCAGATATCACTGGTAAGCCCCTGGAGAATAGTCTGAGCGGTAGATTTTTGGAACTCCCATATATTCCCTTAGCTCATCAGGAACAGCTGTCCCATCTATCTCTTTTTTCTCTGACAGACGAGCAGGAGCTGGCAGCCGCCGAGAAACGCACCGTGGAGCTACCCGGAGACATAAACTGCTGCCTGAAACGCATCCCTAGCTGCTGCCGGCGTAAGCGACGATCCGCGGAGGTTGAACAGCCGTTGAGCTCCAGCTCTGAACTGAAGGATTTGCTGCTGGCGTCAAGGGCCGCCTGTCGCTGCTGCCGCCGAAGTCAAGCCGCATCGCTGGCGCCGCTGCCCGCCTGCTGCAGCGCCTGCAGTCGGTTGATGAAGCAGCTCCGGAGCGGGCTGGTGCGCTGAGACAGCTGAGTGACCTCTATTGACCTCTCGAGTCTTATACGAAATGCTTAAGCGTGTGTTATCAGCCGCTGCCGTCTTGTGTTGCAATACACAAATATTCAATAATTTCGTTGAGACTTGTTAGTTTTTAATTATGAAGTCATAAATTGATTTAACAAACTGAAGCGCTTCAACAGACAGTGTCAAGCTTTCGAGTATATTAATATGTTCCTCGGGTCAGTGTGAATTCTAAGCGGATCTGCAGCTGCTTTTTCTACACTTCCCATCATCACCGCACCAATCGCCGTTCCACTTGGAATTATTGGGGCCTCGTGTGGTTTCATATCAGCGGTTACAGGAGCTCTTACTCGAAACAGACGCTAGAAGCTAAAGCACGTGCAGGAAATGCAGGCAAAACAGAAAAGCATCCAGTCTTCCATCACCGGGTACATTTTAAAAGCAATAGAAGACAAGTTCATTTCAGAGGACGAGTTTCAAAGCATTCAAAAACTTTATGAGCAGCTAATTGTACGTCTGAATAGCATTGATGACATGATGATATCGAAACTGTCTTCAAAAACTATGCAATCAAACACGCTTCGAAGGAAAACTAAAAAAAACAAACATTTAAACTTAAAATGATTTCTTTATAGCTTTTCGAGTCTTATAATTAGTCATTGCATATAAAACAGTTATACACAGCTCACCGCAGATATCACTGCTAAGCCCCTGCAGAATAAAGTCTGAGCGGTAGATTTTATCATTTTTTAAATATTCCCTTAGCTCATCAGGAACACAGCTGTCCCATAGCTATCAAAGTAGTAGTACTTATGTTTTCTTTTTGGATCAATCACCCAGCAAACCCAGTGAGACCCTGTAGCGTACATTCGACAGGCGACCACCTTCGACGTACGAGAAGGTGTCCTTGAAACGGTCGATGAGCCGTCGAATTCGCGGATCGCAGTTGTCTGGATACGCCAGGGAGACGGCGAAGGTTTCGAGCTGCAGGCTGGCGACAGGCAGAGTCTGCGTGTGCAGCTTGGTCTCTGGATCCACCAGGCGTCGTGCCTTGCAGTCAACTAACAGGCCGTGGCGCGACAAGAAGTCGTAACCGAGGATGGGTTGAACGGCGTCGGCGACGCGGAACGTCCACTGAAACGATCGGCGAAGTCCGCGGATGGCGACGGCGAGAGTCACTTCTCCAGAGACCGGAATGGATACGCCGGTGGCGGTGATCATTCGGTAGCCGGTGGGCTGGAGACCCTGCAGGATATACTTCGGTGGGATGATGGACACGGCGGCTCCTGTGTCGACGAGGAAGGAGAGACATCGGCTGCTGAAGGTGAGCTTCACGATAAGGAATTGCTTGGTTGCCGCGTCTTCTTGCTTGGCGCTGTTCAATGCGGCGGGTTGGGCAGCGCCGACCAGTTTCCCGAAGACTGATTGCTGCGCACCGGAGACGAAGACCGCGACTGAGCCGGAGTCGCCTCATTGTTCGGGAGAATGTGCGGAATATGCCCCGGGGCCTTTGGAAACTGACACCAGCGCCGGCAGGTGCGGGCTTGCAGGCCGTAGAACACGTGCGCACGGCAGATCACGGCGTTGACCCGGCTTAAATGGCTTAAAACCGTCGCGATGGGGCTTCTGCGACCTGCTATGATTGTCGCTTGACCTCGCTCGGACGGCTGCGGCGACCTCCGCTGGCTGCGCCGAGTTGACCCTGCCGAACGTGCTCTGGACGGCGAACATAGAGTCGGCGATTGAGGCGAGCTCGGCTGGGGTCTGCTGCTGGAATCCAGACAGGGCGATGCGGAACTTGCTTGGTAAGCAGCGTAGCAGCGTAGCTTTGACCATGTCCGGGCAGGTGTTCGGCTGGATGCCGCATTGAGCCATCTTGTTGGTGAGCCGTTGCAGGAATATTGATGGCTTGTCGCCGCCGAGGTCCGACGTTGCCAGGAGCTCGTTGATTTTCTCCTGCTTGCTCTTCTGCACCATGTTGCAGACGCGGGACTTCAGAGCATCGTAGTCGGCTGGAGTATCGGCAGACAGTAGCACTGACGCAATATCCTCGGGCAGGTTGGACACCAGATGGTGGTACATGGTCTCCTGCGACGTGATGCGGGCCAGCTTGAACTGCGACTCCAACGTCTGGAACCACGCGTCGGGGTTGTTCCTGTAGAACGGGGGTGCCTTGACGCTGGCTGCCATGACCGCGGGCTGCAGAAACGGCATCGGAGCTGGAGGCGATGGCATGTTGGACTGGCTGACCGTCGGAAGAGTGCCGGAAGCAGCTGGCTGGCTGACGACAGGTGGTGGGGGATTTGCTCCGTACTGTCGTCCTGTGGTGGAGGTGGCGATACCGTTGAATCCGTCATGATGGACGCCTCACCGGACCAGTTGTAACGATTTGGGAATGAATGTAGAGCAAAGGCGGTGGTTTTTGTTTTTGTCAATCGTAGGATTGAGGAAACGGTTGAAATAATGCGTGTATTTATAGTGTAAAATAAGGATGACCGGAAACTTCTGGAATATTCGACGAATTATAACAATGTTAATGACGCATGCTATTTATAGATGACGAGGGACGATTAAAGAAATATGAGTATGCTATTATTTATTTGTTATTTAAAATATGGCAGGATAATAAATGAATAATTACTTTGGAGAAATTTCTAGAAAATGATAGCAAATTTGACTTCGCGATTTTGGTCGAATATTCTGGAAAATTACTAAATATGGTAATTCGATACGGTAAGGTAAGTTAGCTAAGTTACAGTACAATGTTACAACCCTTGTTTCTCAGCAGTGTCAAAGTTCATGATGCCACATTCTTCAATGCCACATTCTGTGTGTTGCCAGGATTCAGGTAATGTATCCCTTATAAAGACACCTCTAAAGTTTGGGATTTCTAGTTCTTTTGCCAACTGTTCTAAAAAAATATTTGTCGTCATTATTTTTTTTGTCATAATTTTTAAATTTAGTCTACGTTTTAAACCATACACTTCAGTCTCCAGTGCTTAAATGGAAGACTCGTAACATTGTCAAGGTAAACCCTCTTATTATCTGCCCCTGACAGTCAAATCTTTTTCTGGTTTATGGTAAAAATATTATGGTTCTTAGACTGAAGCTTCACAAACTCGTGTAAAGTTTTCTTATTATGTAACATAGCATCTCTGTAGGCCTCTTCATGCAGGGAGTTCTTAACTACATGCTTTGCATGGAATTCCCTTGGACTTCTTAATGAGTGTATAGCATTTTACAAAGTAGGATTTTGATCGCAAACCAATGAACTTAGAGATGATGTCACCTGCCTTTTCATCTTTCATTTTACCAATTACTTTTTTATTGGATGGGTCGAACACTTGATCGGATTTCAAAGTTTTAAATGATTATGGGTACTCTGACAAATCGTAAGGGTCTTTTTGTTCAAGCATGCCGTGATAGAAGTCCTCAGTCTGAATGTTTAGAATTAGGGAATCAGTGTCAGTGTAAAGAAGTTTTAACCGAGTGTCGCCTGTGACCGAGCTCCGATCCCCATATTGTCGTTTCATGTCATAGAAGAAACTGTACATAAGACGCTTCGATTCATCGAGTACAGTGACACCTGTAAAGATAGGTTTGCAGAGTGCTGTTTTCGTCTTATAGAATAGAACAGCCCCTAAGTAATCGTTGAAGACGTGAAGTTCTTTAAAAGTCGGTTTAGAAATAAATAAATAATAAATATTTCTCTGAATGATGTCACGCTCATGAACCGTCACAAGTTTTAGATTCGTTCTGTTTCGCTCATTTTCAAGAGTCTTGCCGTATACAGAGTTGTTTGCCAGCTTGAACAGATCCTTGTCAAATTTGTTGGTTGCTTTGGCTCTGAACTGGGTGTTCTTTTCTATGTAGGGTTTCATCCATGCTTCTTCTGTAAATTTGAGGGCCCTATTACATTTGTGACCCTACAGCCTAAGGATATGAAGTACTGTAGCAGCTTATAATGAATTTTGTAGCGAGTCTTGTTGTGTAGGTTTTGTGTAAGTTAGCCAGTGTTGGGCACGATACTCAAAAAAAGTATCGGTTGAAAGCGATGCTCCGATACCCTCTCTGAAAAAAGTATCGGCCGATACCTTGAAGTCCGATACCCAAATTTGAGTATCGTCGATACCATAGCTCGTACTTCCGATACTTCTTCCGATACTAATTTTTTCAAAAAGCTGTGATTAACAAATCTAAATGCATAATTTAAGCTTCTTATCTATTCTGCTAGATTTTTTATGTGAAGTAAGCATACTTTATACTTTGTATTGTTGTTTTAGTAAAGAAAAATTCAGTCATTCACTAAATCTGTAAATCCAGAATAATAAAGAAAAAATTATAAAATAACCGAGTCACAACCAATTCCTGCTCTCGAAAACGACAAGTAAAAATAAAAATGAATTAACACTGCAGTGGTACTGGTACTGACTGTACTGTAGTAGTAGTTTAGTTTTAGTCACTAGATGCTAGATCACACTAAGATCAGTGAGCCTCTTCATTTCGTCGGTTCTGGTTCTAGAACCAGAACCATTTTGCAAAGTATAACTTTTCATCGGCGAATAGGCTGCGATTTAGGATTCGGTTTATTTGTTTTCAACAACTAAAATTTACCTATAGGTAGCGTAAATTCTTACAATAGATTTAAGACTTACGAAAATGAAAAAATAGTGTAATTTTTTGTTAAACTGCGATATTTCTTGTAATGCTCTGGTTCTGGAATCGCTTCGTGAAGAGGCTTAGTGACTCAGTACCAGTAGTTACTTAGTTATATTTATAATTTAGTTATAATTTATAGTTAGTTATATTTATAAGAATATCGCATGAATGGATTATATTTATCAATAAGTTATTGAGTCGTTTGACTTTAGCCTTTTGTACTTTATGCATTAAGCTGCGTTCTGCTACAGCCTACAGACAGACTAAGACTACAGTGCTCCCTGTATTGTGCTGTACATTACATTATTTTATTAATTATTTTATTACATTAAAGTGATTAAACACAAACACAATGTTCAACAGACAGCAGTTTGAGTTAATAAATACGAAATATTAATATACTAAATATGAATACTGTAGTCTATAGTTTATAGTTCACTAGTTGATACAAATTGACTCAAATTAAATAAGTATAAAACTCGACAAACTGTCAAGTAGTAGATAGTCAATGGCACGTGGAATGTGGGTGGGTGGGAATGGGACTGGGAGTCGGGAGTCGGGACTAACTATAAGTTCTATCTTCTATCCTTCCATCCATCCAACTATACTAAAATCTTAAAGTTTGTCTGTCTGTCTGTATGTAACGCTCTAGAGATTGCAATCTTTAATCAATTTTGATCGCGTTTTTTGCAAAAGATGCCAAATTTCCTGCAATCGGTGTCACTAAAATTTCTTTTATCAGCTTCAATTTTAAAGGGATTTAATATTCGAAAAAAGAGTTTTTTCCTATCCATTTAATGCTTTGAAAACAAAGGTCAAAAGTCTAGCTGCGTAAAAATGAATTTCAATAAGCATTGCATCGTAGCTGCTGTTTGATTTTCCCTGTCTAGAGTACACTGTTCCACCACCGAATGAACTTGGCGAAGAGGGCATAGATAAAAAAAAAGCTCAAGTATTCTAGCTCGTGTACATTCATCACACTTTTCTCTCCGGCATCGATCACATTCGAAGCTTAGATCAGGTTCGCAAATTTGTGGAATCGAATTCTACGTCCATTGCACAATCATCACCGCCAGCAGCAACTGCTATCAATGCTGCGCAGCTGAAGCCACAAACAAAGTTGCGTTCCGCTGAAAGCGCCTGCTGCAAGTTCTGTGGGTCCCGCCATCAGCGCGGAAAATGTCCAGCCTATGGCAAACAGTGTCTCTCCTGTGGGAGAAAAAACCACTTCTCTTCTGTCTGTCGGTCTATTAAGGAGTTACACCAAGCAGAGGAGTCTACCGAACCTGGTTGCGCAGAACATGAGACAGTCATGCACTTGACTGTTACGGATGCAATAAACTCTATTGATGCTCGAACGAGCGCTATTAAAATTAACGAGAAGCCAGTGGTCATGCAGATTGACACTGGAGCTTCAGTTTCGGTTATTTCGAGTAAGATCTGGAAGCAGCTGGAGTCTCCTGTGCTCACCAAATGTACTACACGCCTAGAGGCCTACGACGGTCACGCCATGCGCTCTCTAGGAAAGCTTGAAGCAGTAGTCGAAATCGATGGCAAGCTTCATCCGGAATCTATCGTGGTTGTTGAATCAGGAAAGTCTTACGGCCTTCTCGGCAGAGATTTGCTGTCGTCTCAGGAACTATTTAGTGCAACTATCCAGTCCCACACTTATCTTCCCACGATCAAAGGCGTCAAGGCGCACATGGAGCTGGTCGAACATTCCACGCCGCAATACTGCAAGGCCCGTCCGGTACCTGTTGCCATGGAATCAAAGGTCAACGCCGAGCTGGATCGTCTCGAAGCACTGGGAGTGATTGAGCCGCTAAGAGGTCCCGCTGAGAATGCATCACCAGTTGTTTGGGTAATGAAGAAAGATGGATCTCTACGGATGTGTGCTGATTATAAGGTTCACGTCAACAGCAAAATCAAGTCGGAGTCGCATCCAATCCCGAACACTGAATTCCTTTTCTCAAAGCTGAAAAATGCAAAAAAATTCGCTAAAATTGATCTATCCTCGGCCTACTGGCAGATCGAATTGGATGAAGGGGCGCAGAATCTTTCCGTCATCAACACCTCTCGAGGATTGTATCGTGTTAACAGATTGCAAATGGGAATGAAGAACGCCTCGTTCATCTTTCAACGCACCATGGAGAGCATCTTGTCTGATTTAAAAGGTCTGCTGATCTATCAGGACGACGTGCTCGTTTATGCAGTGAACAAAGATGCCCTCAAAAAACGCCTCAATGCCGTCAAGACCCGCCTGGCCGAGAAACGAGTGACGATCAACGAAAAGAAGTGCATTGACCTCTGCGATGAGGTAACTTTTCTGGGATACAAGATCTCAGCTGCAGGGATTGAGCCTGATGCACGCCTGGTCGAGAAGATTCGACAGGTGGCCCCTCCTCGAAACAAAAAAGAAGTAGAACAATTTGTGGGCTTGGTGAACTTCTTTGGTCGTCTCATCCCAAACTTTTCGGTGAAGATTCAGGTAATAAACAACCTGAGGAAAGAGTCCACAAAGTTTGAATGGACAGCAGAGTGCCAGCATGCATTTGAAGCGTTGAAGCACGAAATATCATCTCGACCGATTGTACAGCCGTACAGTCTAGAGAGGGAGGTGACCCTGACTACGGATGCATCCCAAGGAGCAATCGCTGCTGTAGTAACCCAAGAAGGTAGCCCAGTAATTTTCATCTCTCGCTCTCTTTCGCCCGCCGAAAAGAATTATTCAAACATCGAAAGAGAAGCACTAGCCATTGTATGGGCCGCTCGAAGGCTGAAACATTACCTGATGGGTCGCCACTTTCGGATTCAAACAGACCATCAACCACTGATAAGCTTGTTCGGCGCCAACAAAGCACTCCCCACTGACTCTTCCACAAGAATCGCACGTTGGGCCCTGAGCTTAATGCAGTTTAACTACCAAATCGAGTACCTACCTGGGCATCTCATCAAGCACGCTGACGATCTGTCTCGACTCCGCTTCAACAATGCAAGTAATGATGCTGATCCGCCAGCCGTGTCAAAAGCGATTAACTCCATCTGTTTTGCAGCGCCACTTCTCGACCACAGACAGTTACAGAGGGAACTGGAATTGGACGCTCTTGGCCAACGAATTATTCAGCGCGTGCAGTCTGGACGTTGGTCGCACTGCACGGCCGCAGAGCTTGCATTCAAACGGAGAGCCCAGGAATTTACCATTGAAAACGGCCTACTCTACGCGGGTCGGCGCGCATACATTCCTCCTCGACTTCGACGCGCCGCATTCGACGCAGCGCATGAAACCCATGCTGGATCGGCAGCAACGCATGCTCTGTTGGAGATCTTGCTGGTGGCCAAACATGCGCCGGGATGTTGAGCATTTTGTCGCGCAGTGCCCGGCCTGCTACGTCATCCGACCTAGGCCCGCCGCCCACGTGGACCAATGGCCTCCAGCCTCGGAACCCTTCCAACGCATACATATCGACTGGGCGTACGTAAGAAGCGCAGGCAATGTTTTAGTCGTTGTGGATGCCTTTTCCAATTGGATAGAGGCCTTTGCGTTGAAAGATCGCTCCGTCGATGGGGTCATCTTCAGTCTGCGCACAGGTTTTTCTCGCTTTGGAGTGCCGCAGGTGGTCGTCTCAGACAACGCGCCAGAATTCACAGCTGCAAAACTCGTCGGTTGGCTCCAGGCAAATGGTGCTAGCAAGTTAGAATCGCCGCCATATCATCCGAGGTCCAACGGAGTCGCGGAACGCGCAGTCCAGACCGTAAAGCATGGTCTACAGGCTTGGACGCAGCAGCTCACACATATGGATTTCGCGTCATTTTTACTGAAGCTGCTGTTCCATCACCGAAACTCCGCAAACTACAACAAGGGCAGATCACCGGCCGAGATGGTGTTTGGAAGAAAGCTCCGCATGCCCATATTTTCGACGTTTAATCAAGGCGAGAACATAATCTATCATCCAAACGCCAACGCCCCTCCACAGCAAGCGAAATTTCTCATGACAGTCGGTCCAAACACATTCTGGATTCTGCACGAAGACCGACTTTGCTTTGTGAGCAACACCCAGATTTCGATGTCTGGCTCTGGCCAATCAAGAGGCCAATCGAGCGCCCTGGCACGAACTCACGAGGCAACTGCTGCAGACTTGCCCTCGACCAGCAAGTCAGAGTCAGAGGACCGGGATGACAGACAGCCCGAAGAGATCCAAGCCGGAGCAGGCGAGCCCGATGGGAACAGGCGACGTGGAGAGCGGCTGCGCCGCCCACCTGACCGCTACTCTCCATGATTGACTGACAAGACCACTAGTTTGACACGATAGAAAAACCGAACTTAACAGTCCAATGCTGATTTCCCCTTGTTTATTATTCGCGCACCTATCCCGCCCCACTTGTTATTCAATCGTTCCTTAACTACGTGTACCTGTTTTTTAAGCCTCTGTAAAAGGGGGCATGACGTAGTCTATGGCTAAGCCCTCTACCCTTGCTTGCAGTTGCGTTACCTAAACCAGATGGAAAGGAAATACTTCTTGTAGCAACGTTGGTTATTCGGAAATAAAAGCCATATATGAAACACGGAAGGCTATCCGCTGGGACAGCATTACTGAAACATGTCACAGATTTTAAGAAATGGTATTAGAATTCGTCTTGCCAAAAAAATAGGAAAAATTTTCCTATACACTTTACAAATTGCTTTATTACAAATCTCAAGTCTCACAAGCTAAGCGTTGTTGTCAAGTATTAGTGTTCTTTAATTAACTAAAGGGGGTTGCTGTATGCTGTGTGCTTATACTGAGAAGGTCGCAAATCGATGCGAGAGTTGTTAACTTGCTGACGGATGACTGTAAGCATGCTGAATGCTGATTTCTTGCTTTCAGTGTGAATTGTTGAAGTACTGGAGGCTACATCCTCAATGCAGAGGGGATTTTGAACACGCTAAAGGCTGCTCGCTCAATGGCAGGGAGAATTTTAAGCATGTTGAAGGCTGACTGCTCATTTGCGGGGGGGTTATAAAAAATCCGAATGGTGATCGCTCATTTGTTGAAATACGACTTTTAACGCGCTGAAAGTTGACAGCTCGCCCTCACTAGCAGAGGGGATTATTAAAATGCTGATTGCTAAGTCAGCTGAAGATTAAATTGCTGAAGACTGATTGCTCACTGGCAGGGGGGTTACTAAAATGCTGAAGGCTGATTGCTCACTTGCTGAAGGGGCCTATCAACATGCTGAAGGCTGTGCTGAGGTGCTGTGCTGAGCCCAGGGACTACTAAATACTTAGTATTTACTTAGTTTAGTGCTGAGCCAACTAAGCTATTAACCAAGCTAGCATAGAAATCGCTAGCACAGAATTATACGTGACACTCAGGGAACTTAAATCAGATAAATTTAAATGAAAGCTACCTAAGAATCATGTCCGTAGCCGACAGTTACGTTAAATCGCAAATTTCTGAAGAATGCGGAAATTTTTGTCTGGTTCCTAAACGTCGAAAAATTATTTACAATTTTTTGCATTCTAAATCATTAAAATTTTCTTATAAGCTCTCTAACAGCTCCCCAGTGAGGGGGCTAAGTGGCTGCTCATATTCTGAAAGGGATTTTTAAAATACTGAAAGCTGATTGCTCACTTGCGGAGTAGGATTGTTTAAATTTTGAAGGCTGATTGCTCACTAGCTGAACTGGGACTTTTGAAACTCTGAAAGTTGACATTTCAACTTCACTAGCAGATGGGGTTGTTAAAATGCTGATTTCTAAATCCTACTTGCAGGGCGGCTATTAAAATGCTGAAGGCTGATTGCTCATTTGCTGAAGGGTTATTACCTTGCAGAGGGCTGCTTGCTGATTTGCAGAAAGGGAATACTTAAATTTTAAATTCATATTGCTTCTTTGCTGGAGGGATTGTTAACAAGCTGAAGGCTGTGCCGAGGTGCTGTGCTGAGATTTCTAAGCTAGCAAACAAGCTAGCATAGAAATGTATGCCAGACTTATGTGACTGTTTCCCGATTTAAATTCGAAATATTATTTACAAAGCTAGCTAAGAAGCATTTCCGTAGCCGATAGTTACGGTACATCCCCAAATTGTAAAGAATGCGCTAATGTTTGACGCTGATTCTTAATTGTATGTACTTTATTTGATAGAATAAATGGGCAATTTTGTACACGACTCAAATTCGCTCAAAGGCTCAGAATTTCGAAAAAAATCCAAAAACTCATGTCCCTGACCTTTTAGCGACATAAGGACTTGCTAAGAACTCCTCAGCGGGTGGCTCAATAGCTGATTGTTAACTTGCAGAGGGGGGGTTGTTAACATACTGAGCGCTCATTGCTAATTTGCTAAAGGGTGTTGCTTAAACTCTGAAGGTCCACTGCTCACATTCTGAAGGGGATTTTTAACATACTAAAAGCTGATTTCTCACTTGCTGAAGGCGAATGTTAGAAATTGCTCAGTTCCAGACGGAATCGTTTTATTACGAGTATTAAAGGCTGATTACTCACTTGCAGAGGGGGCTGTTAAAATATACATTAAAGGCTGATTTCTCACTTGTTGAAGGCTTATTGTTAACATGCTGAAGTCTAATTGCTCATATTCGGGTGGGGTTTTTTATGTCACTGAAGACTGATTGCTGAAGAGAAGCTAAAAAGGGATCGCTTTCATGCTGAAGGATGACTTCTTACGTGCGGAAGCAGGTTGTTCATATAATTAAAAGCTGTTGTTAAATTGCCTTGTGGGGGTTGCTTAGAGCTCCCCAGCGGGGGGCTAAATGGCTAGTCTACTATACTAAATGTCTAATGTGGCTGCTGGGTGTGGAACGATGTAGAGCTCGAACGGCTCAACCGATTTTGATCAAATTTTCGCCAAAAGATTGCAAATTCTTCGAGGATGAGACCGTGAAAGTTTGCAAGCTCTGCTCCAAGTGGAAGGGGATTAAATATTCCAAAAACGAGTTTTTCCTATGCTTTCAATGCGAGGCCAACAAAGGTCAAAGTCGGCCCTGGCAGAATGATGATTTTATTTTAGATTGCGTCATAAAGTTTTGTGCTCAGTTAAAATTCGCGGGCCAATAATTCTCAAACTCTGCACTGTCTAATTTTTTATTTGAAAAAGGTTGCGTCATAAAGCTAGAGTACACTTCTCCAATTCGCGGGCCAATAATTCTCAAACTCTGCACTGTCTAATTTTTAATTTGAAAACGTTGCGTCATAAAGCTAGAGTACACTGCTCCAAGATTACCTAGCTCCAAGATTCCCAAGCTTTGGGACTGTAAAATACAAGCAACTGTTATTGTACTGTACAGCCATGATAGAAAGCATTGTGCTCTATGCCTCTGAGGCCTGGGGTGCATTCATTTCTTGGAACCTGGGACCTTGGGACCGCAGCCTTATAGAGCGAGTAAATTTTAGGAGTTGCAAGGCCATACTCCAAGTCAGCAAAAATACAGATAACAACGGGGCACGTTCGGAACTAGGCCGGTTACCCCTTTTATACAATATCCAAAGGAGAAGCTTGCAGTACTGGGCTTCTGTAGCAAAGCGTCCAGATTCTATAATAGCTAAATTGATGGCGGACCCAGTATACAGTGATGTTGGCCTTAGATCAAAATTCAGCAGCCAAGTAATGCAAAACTGCAATGTAACTAGCATTTCAAAGGCGTTCAAAACACATAGAACCAATTTTGATTCCGAGTTCAGAAGGCATTGGGCACAGAAAATCGAAAATGCTTCCAAATTGAGCCACTTTTTCTATTCATTTAAGGAAAACTACTCTCCCGAAAAGTACATTAAGAATATTAGAAATCCAAAGTACAGAAGAACTCTGGCATCATTTAGATTGGGCAATCACAAACTTGCCTGTGAAACGCTGCGAACAGCTAGGCCGAAAATCCCTTATGAAAACAGATTGTGCCCCAAGTGTAAAACAGAAGTGGAAAATGAAATCCACTTTCTATTCAAATGTCCATGGGTTCAGTATCGTATGGCCCGGGAAGATTTTGTCACAATTGTGTCAAGTAAAATAGCAAATTTTCAGTTTTTAAGAGATGAAGACAAGTCATTCTATTTAATGACACAGGAAGACATCTCCGTAACGGAACTGCTGGCTCAGTACATCATAAGAATGAGCGAAATTAGAAAGCAGCTGCTCTAATCCCACAATAGGTTATTTAGGATATTTTATGATTTCTTGTACCAGTGCTTATTCTTTTTTTTATTTTCGCTATTTCCTACCACGAAAAAAATATTTTGTGTTTGCCGAATTACTTCAATATTTTATTACATTGCTAACGTGCGTTCGAACTTTCGTTGACTGCCATTATTTCGCTATTATTTTTTTTGTCTTTCGCTATTTCGTTGCATTACTGAAAAAAATATTTAAAAAATCAGCACCCTTTTGGCGTGCGTATTAGTAATAATAATAATAATAATAATAATAGTAATAATAACCTAAATTTTTGTGCCGGTAAGAAGAGAATATAAATTTTCTCACCTAGCTAGAGTACACTGCCCCAGCCCTAGCTTAATGGTTGTGCACAAGGGCAAGAGAAAAACTGCTCAAACGATCTGTGTACATTTTATTAGCGATTGATTATTTCTCGCCCAGCTGGAGAGCCAACATTGAATAAACTGGCTTAAAAGTGTGGATGCTTGAGCGAAATATTTTTATTTAAGTAGCCGTGGGCCGTTCTGCAGTGAATTTGCCCATCATGTCTCGAGTCAGTAGGTAAAGAATGTTAGTTTTTGTAGCCCTGTTCGATTGAGAAAACTTTTCAAAGAAACAAAAGCTGTTTAAGAGGTCTTTGTCGAGCACGATACTGATCGGTAAGTCTGATAGCCTGCAAAATCTTAAATTTTGATTAGCTTAATTTTCTTAAAGCGCGTGTGTCTTTGATAAGGCGTTTTAATAACGACTTCCTACCAGCTCGCAGGATTTTTTATCTGCTGTACCGGTAGTGATTTTCCTACAAGCTCGGAAACAATTTTCTACACTTTTAGGCATTTCCTAGATGCTCAGGGGGATTTGCAAACTGCTTAGGAGATTTTCTAACGACTCTTACATAGTTTCTGACTGTTAGGGTGCTGGGAGACTTTCTAACTGCTTGTGGATTTCTGACTGCTCCAATGGGATTGTCTGACTGCTCAAATGGGATTTTCTAAGTGTTCTGGGACACTTTTTACTGCTCAAGGAGATTTTCTTACTGCATCGGGAAGTTTTTCCAAACGCTAGAAGGATTTTCTGAATGCTCGGGGTGATTGTCTGTCTGATTGGGGGATGTCTAACTATTCGGGAAAATTTTCTAACTGATTAGGGGATGTCTAACTGTTCGGGAAAATTTTCTATCTGATTTGGAGATTTCTCAGTGCTTCCAAGGGAACTTTTTTACTGCTAGGGGATTTCTTGACTGCTCGATTGGTATTTTCTGCCTTCTTATGGGGATTTTCTACATGCTCGGGAGCTTTTCTGTCTGATTGGGAGATTTCTAAACTGTTTGGGGACATTTTCTATCTGATTGTGGATTTCTAACGGCCCGAAGGGGAATTTCCAACTGCTGGGGGGATTTCTAACTGCTGGGGGGATTTCTAACTGCTCGAAAGATATTTTTTTGTCTGCTTGGGGGTTTCAGACTGCTCGAGGAAATTCGCTGTATGCTTGGGGGATTTCTAACTGCCCGAAGGGGACTTTTTAAATGCTACGGGAGACTTTTTAACTGCTCGGGGAGATTTTCTAAACTACTCGAAGGGGACTTTCTAACTGCTTGGGGAACTTTTACACCCGCTGGGGAGATTTCAGACTGCTGGGGGATACTTTCTGTCTGCTTGGGGGATTTCAGAATGCTCGGGGAAGTTTCTATTTGATTGGGGAATTTCCGACTGCTCAAAAGGGATTTTCTAAATTTTTGGGGATTTCAGACTGCTAAAGGGAAGTTTCTATTTGATTGCGGGGATTTCTAACTGCCCGAAGGGGAGTTTCTAAATGCTCAGGAGATTTTCTGTCTGCTTTGCTTTGAGGATTTTTTTATCTGTTTAAGGAAATTTCTTTCTGATTTTATCGGATTTCTGACTGCTGGGAGGTTTCCAACCGTTGGGGGAAAGATTTTTTAACTGCTTGGGGAACTTTTCTGTCGGCTTTGTGGATTTGTAGTTGCTCGGGGTAATTTTCTATCTAATCAGTGGATTTCTAACTGCTCAAAGCTATTTTCTTACTGTTCGGAAGTTTTCCAACTGTTTAAGGAGATATTCTTACTGCTCGGGGAGATTTCAAACTGCTCTGAGAAATTTTTTTATCTGATTGGGACATTTCTTACTGCTCGAAGGGAACAGCTTGGAGAATTTCTGACTGATCAAAGAGGATTTTCTAAATACTCGTGGAGGTTTTTCTGTCAGCTTAGTGGATTTTCGACCTTACTCGGGGGAGATTTTTCGGCTTGGAAGATTTTTTACCTCCTATTGAGATTTTTCTGTTTGCTTAGGGATTTCTTGCTGTTTGGGGAAATTATCTTTGTGACTGGGGATTTTTAACAGCTCGAACGGCACTTTCTAACTGCTTGGGAGATTTTTGACTGCTTAAAGGGTATTGTCACACTGTTTGAGAAGATTTTTGAATTGCTTGGGGAGATTTTCTGTCTGCTTAGGGGATTTTCTACTGGCTCAGGGAGACTTTGTAACTGCTCGCGTGTGATTTTCTTTCTGATTGCTGGATTTCTGAGACTGCTTGAAGGGGATTTTCTAACTGCCTGGGGGATTTTTAACTTCTCGGGGAGGAGGTTTGACTGCTCGCAAATTCTTTTTAACTGTTTGGGAGATTTTCTAACTGCTAGGAAAACTTTTCTGTCTACTTAGGAATTTCTGACTGCTCGAAGAAAATTTTCTAAATGCTCGGGGGGGGGACATTTTTCGTCTGCCTGGGAGATTTTTTACCTCTTCGATTTCTTACTGCTCGGGGAAATTTTCTATGTGAGTGGGGGATTTTTAACAGTTTGAAAGGGACTTTCTAACTGCTTAGGAGATTCCTGACTGCTTTAAAGGTATTTTCTGTCTGCTTCGGGGATCATCTGTCTGCTCAAGGAGATTTTATAACTGCTCGGTGTGATTTTCTATCGGATTGGTGGATTTCTGAGACTGCCGCAAGGGGAATTTCCTAACTGCTTGGGCGATTTTTTTCTGCTCGGGGAATTTTTTGGTTGACTTGGAAATTTTTAATTCTGCAGGGGGATTTTTAACTGCTTGGGATTTTTTCTAAATGCTCTGGGAGATTTTTTTCTGCCCGGGAACTTTTTTGTCTGCTTGGGGGATTTCTAACCGCTCCGGAATAATTTCTACCTGATTTGGGGATTTCTGACTGCCTGAACTGGACTTTTTTACTTTTTGGGGGATTTTTGACTGCTCGAATGGTCTTACTAAATGCTCGGGGAGATTTTCTGCTTGCTTGGGAAGATTTTCTAACTGTTCGAAGAGGACTTTTTACCTACTTAGGCGATGTCTGACTGCTCGAAGGGTATTTTCTGTCTGTTCGGGAAGATTTTCTAATTGCTAAGGGAGGTTTTCTGTCTGCTTCGAGGATTTGTCACCTTGCCGCTGTGCGGCGGTAAGGTTAGT
Organism: Macrostomum cliftonense; assembly: GCA_950096795.1. Taxonomy (NCBI): domain Eukaryota; kingdom Metazoa; phylum Platyhelminthes; family Macrostomidae; genus Macrostomum; species Macrostomum cliftonense. Next base: position 1,797,426 of record CATNEM010000088.1, read on the forward strand.
TAGACCACGAGGACGGGGCGTGCGCTCTGGTGGGGGTTGGGTGCGGGGTGCTGGTCGTGAGGGGTGGTGGGCTGGCCTGCCGCCTTTATCTGCCATCTCTCCGGCCCTCCGGTTGTTTGTCTGGCGTTTAAAATTTTTTTTCACCGTGATGGCTAGCGCTCGCCAAGTTGTAGACCCACTAGCCTACCTGAAAGTGTCAGAGCTAAAGGCTGCCCTCCAATCGCGCAAGTTACCAACGCACGGCAAACGGGAAACGCTGCTTCGCCGTCTGCACGGCGCCTTGAACATGGAGCAGCCGGCGGCACACGCTGGATCTTCGTCCGCCAAGGAGTCAGCAAAGGACGCCAACGAGCGGGGGAGCAGCGGGCGGCCTGAGGAGGGCGCCACCTCGCCGGCTGCACTGGAGGCCGAGCTAGATCGAGCTCACCCGGAGACGCCTCGAGTTGCTGCGGCTGCAGAAGGAGGAGGCGGAGCTCCGGCAGTCGGTGGGCGATACATCCGACCATGGTGAGCAGCCTGCTTTATTTTCTCGTTCCGCTTGTGCAGAGTCTGATAGGTGGTCGAGCGATGGAGAGCTAGAGGCTGAGGGATAGGTTCGTGACAAGCCGCGTGCCGCTTCAGGCCAGTTGCTGCGCATCTGCGATTTCTTGGAATCACCGAGCCTACCGGACCAGCTCACGGCGCAGTGCGAGGCAGGGAAGCTGACTCTCAAGAGTGCCAAGTCCAGGGCCCTCAGCTCTGTCACTGTTGGCCAGTGGATCGCAGCTAACGCGCGGATCATGCGCACTCTGCTGCAGTCCGGCAGGCTGGCTTCGCAAGGCGCCGGCCGCAATAGCATCCACGACTACCTACAGCATGTCATGCACATTGGTGACCTGTTAGACGGTGGTTATGACTGGCAGGTTCTACTCCGCTACGACGATGACCTGCGGCAGCATCAGCATGCTCACGCATCACGGTGGTCTGAGCCTCCCCTGGCCCTGATCTGCAAGCACTTGACGGTTCCTAAGAATCTACAGGCTCGCCTGGCGAATCAAGCCTCCCGCGGTGGGCGCCGGCAACTTTCGAACAGTGGTCAGGTGATCTGTGGCCTGTTCAACAGCTCGTCAGGGTGCCAGCGCGACACCTGCAACTACCTGCATTGCTGCCGGATCTGTGGGGGCTCGCACGCCGCTGCCACCCATAACAATCGGGCTCCTCAAAAAAACTGAGGTGCGCGTCGCAAGCGGACATCAACGCCTGCGACGCCGCCCTTTCTGCCTGCCTGCCTGCCTGCGACGCCACCCTATCTGCCTGCCTACCCGTCTGCGTCGCCACCCAATCTGCCTGCCTACCCGTCTGCGACGCCACCCAATCTGCCTGCCTACCCGTCTGCGACGCCGCCCAATCTGCCTGCCTACCCGTCTGCGACGCCGCCCAATCTGCCTGCCTACCCGTCTGCGACGCCGCCCAATCTGCCTGCCTACCCGTCTGCGACGCCACCCAATCTGCCTGCCTACCCGTCTGCGACGCCGCCCAGTCTGCCTGCCTGCCCGCCTGCGACGCCGCCCAATCTGCTGATGCTGGGTTCTCAATCAATAGGTTCAACAGATGCGGTGATCTGATCGTGACTGCCTGGGAGGAGCGCCTCCAAGGCGACCCTGACGAGAAGTTTCTGCTCGATGGCCTTCGCAAGGGATTTCCTCTGGTTGACGAAGGTGCCAATGTCCCAGCGTACGAATCCAACAACTACTCTTCCGTTGAAGAATGCAGAGCCGAAGTGGAGAGCTTACTCCGTGAAGAGTAAGCCGGACGCGCCTCATCTGGTCAGCCCGCTTGGTGCTATTCGCAAGTCCTCAGGGGGCATCAGACTTATTCACGACTGCTCTGTGCCAGTTAATGGGTCGTTGAACGACTTCTTCACTGTCGACCGTAAGCTGCGCTTTGCTTCGGTGGAAGACCTGGTGCGTATGCTTCGGCCAGGTAGCTTTATTGCTAAGGTGGACATCGCCTCGGCCTACCGCTCGGTCGCTTGCCGTTCTGACTGCTGGTCGCTGCTGGGCCTAAAGTTCAAGTTCTCCGGCGATGATCACGTGACCTACATGGAAGATAGGCGCCTGCCGATGGGCGCAGCCGGCTCGGTGCCAAGTTTCCACCGCATCTCCCAAGCTATTCGCCGATTCATGGTCAAGGACGGCTTCGCTGCAGTTGTCAATTATCTGGATGATTTTGCGGTCACCGCTGCCACTTACACCGAGTGTTTAAAAGCGTATGAACACCTGCTGGGCCTCCTGGAGCGGCTCGGTTTCCGGGTCAACCGCGAGAAATGCACTCCGACGACGCAGGACATCGTCTTTCTTGGCGTCCGCATTCAGACTGTCGGCGGCCTGCTGTCGCTGCCTCCTGAGAAGCTTCAAGACCTCCGCGAGATGCTGGAAGATCGCCTCTCCAGGAAGCTGGTCGCCTCGTCTGCGATGCGCCGTCTGGTGGGGAAGCTCAGCTGGTTTTGCCAGGTGCAGCGGCAGATCCGCATGTTTCTCCGCCCTGTCATCGAGTTTACCGAGGAGCTGAGTCGTGGCAGTCAGCGAGTGGCGCTCTCCAGCAGTCTTCGTCAGTTTCTTCAGTGGTGGGTTCGGGCGGTGAGCCACTACCATGACCGCTCGATCTGGCCAGAGTTCACCGATGCCTTGGCCGTGGAGACCGACGCTTGCCTCAGCGGTGGAGCGGCTATCCTGAGCGGCTGTCGGTTTCGTGACTGGATGTTTGTGGACTTCGCCAAGGACATGGACGGCCGCCTCGCCGAGCTCCACATCAACTAAAAGGAAGCTGTCATGGCGCCGCTGACCCTGTTGCGCTTTCGCGACCAGCTGCACCGGGCTCAGGTGGTCTTTTACAGTGACAACCAAGCGGCTGTCGGCATACTCAACCGCGGTTCGGCGAAGAACTCGGTGGTCAACGACATTCGGAGGCAGGCTGGTCTGATGTGCATGCAGCAGCAGATCTCCTTCAAGGTGTTCTACCTGCCCGGCCATCGTCAGCTCCTCGCCGACCCCGCTTCCCGTCTGTTGACGGGCAACTCTGCCTTTATTGATTTTGCCTGTCGTTTTTATGGTCACTTATCGCTCGATCCGCTAGAATTTGCTTCGCACGCGCTGGGCTCTGCCTCCGCCTCCTCCCTTTTTTCCATGTGCCGCCTCCTTCGGGCTGCCAGCCGAGCTGCTCCCCCTGATCCGTGCCGCCTTCGCGCCGGCGACGCTACGGTCGCTGCAGGCCAAATGGAAGACATGGTCTGCCTTCTGCCGCAAGAGACAGATCAGGACGGTGCGCCCGACCGCCATTTAACTGTGCCACTTCATCAACTTTTTGATTCGGCATCGCCTGTCTCGGTTCTCGAGCCTGCAAGCCTACGTCAGGGCGGTGGCTACTCTGCTGCGGCTAAGCGACTCCCCGGTGACCACGTATTCCGGGCTGGTGCGACTGGCTCTTTGAGGAGCCAAGCGGCTGCTGTCATCGACGCCGGTCCGCCGCAAGGAGGCCTTGACTCCGGAGCATCTGCTGCAGTTTCGGCGCGAGCTGCAGCTTCAGACCTGCGAGGGAGGCGCCCTGTGGAGCCTCATCCTGTCGGGCTGGTGGGCCATGCTGCGTGCAGCCAACTTGTGTGCCAGCAGCCAGGTGAACGCCGGCGCTGCAGTCTTGATCAGCGACATCCGGGTCGGAGCCAAGGAGGCCGAGATTCTGATCAGGACATCCAAGACAAACCAGTTTGGCGAGCGGCACTATGTAGCTGTCCTGCCTTGTATCTGCACGACCACAGCCGCTCCGCTCTGCCCGCTCTGCGCGCTGAAACACCACCTCCGACTGAATTCGCTTCGGCGTGCCCCGGCCTCACAGCCTCTCTTCTCGGTGCTGGAGGCTGGACGATGGAAAAGTTTGACGGCTGCCAGCTGTCGGCGCCGATTGGCTCGACTGTGCCGAGCGTCCGGACTGCCAGTCGGTCAGTTTTCGATGCACAGTCTGCGGAGAGGAGGTGCCACATTCGCCAGGACGGCTGGCATCACCATCCATGACATCAAGGCCATCGGCGATTGGAAAAGCGACGCGGTCCATCTCTATGCCGGGCGCCAGGCGCAGGTTGCCAGCCGCGCCTCCCGCTGCATTGGCGTTGCTCTGCAGCGCAGTTGCTGACAGTCTTGTTTTTTTGTTCCTTTTTGTTTTTTTTTAGTTCCTTGGCTGCCGCACCTTTTTCCCCCTTTCTCTCGTCTTCTTTTGTTTGGTGTGGAGTTTTGTGTCGTGCCATCCGCCTGCCTTTGCCTCGTTCCTTTCTTCGTGGTTTAATTGTCACCTTGCCGCTGTGCGGCGGTAAGGTTAGTTAGACCACGAGGACGGGGCGTGCGCTCTGGTGGGGGGTGGGTGCGGGGTGCTGGTCGTGAGGGGTGGTGGGCTGGCCTGCCGCCTTTATCTGCCATCTCTCCGGCCCTCCGGTTGTTTGTCTGGCGTTTAAAATTTTTTTTGCTGCTTTTTTTTCCTTTGTTCGCCTTTTTTTCCAGATCGTTTTTTTGCTCTGCCCCAATAAATCGAGACATTTCGAAGAGTTTTGTGTCGTGCCATCCGCCTGCCTTTGCCTCGTTCCTTTCTTCGTGGTTTAAATCTTCTTACTGCTCAAAGGGGATTTTATAAATGTTCGGGTAGTCTGCTTTGGGAATTTTCTGTTTATTTGGGGTATTTCTGACTGCTCAGGAAATTTTCTCTTTGATTGGGGGATTTCTGACTCCTAGAAGGGGATTTTCTATCTGCTGGGGGAATTTTTCCGTCTGCTTGAGGGGCTTTCTACCTGACTGCTGGGGAAAGATTTTCCGACTGCTCGCAAAAGTTTTTTTTATGTTTAGGGGGTTTCTGACTGCTCGGGGAAAGTTTCTATTTGATTGGAATTTCCGACTTCTCAAAAGGGATTTTCTAACTGCTGGGGGGGATTTTTTCTGTTCGTGGGTTTTCTACCTTATCCAAGAGGAAGATTTTTCGGCTGCTAAAAAAAATTTTAGCTGCTTGGGTGATTTTAGACTGCTTGAAGGAGATTTTCTAACTGCTCAGGGAGATTTTCAGTCTGATTGCGGATTTTCTAACTGCTCGAGGAACTTTTCTGTCTGATTAGGGAATTTCTAACTGCTTAGGTGCTTTCGGACTGCTTGAGGGGGATTTTCTAAATGGTCCGGGAGATTTTTAATTGCATGAGGAGTTTTTCTAACTGCCTCGGGTAGATTTTCTAACTGCTTGATGGGGATATTCTAGCTGCTCATGGAAATTTTCTGTCTGCTTAGGGGATTTCTTACTGTTAGGACAAATTTTCTATCTTATCGGGGGATTTCTAACTGCTGGGGTGATTTCGGACTGCTCGAGGGGGGTTTTCTAAATGCTCCATGAGTTTTTTAACTACATGAGAAGTTTTTCTAACTGCCTCAGGTAGATTTTCCAACTGCTTAAAGGGGATTTCTTAAGTGCTCCGAAAGATTATTCAACTGCCTCGGGAAGAATTTCCAACCCCTCATGAGATTTTTTTCTGCTTGGGATTCTTTGTCTGGTTGGGGAATTCTCTGTCTGTGGGGGGGTATTTTTTACCCGAAGATTTTTCTTCTCTGGGGGCTTTTCAGTCTGCTTAGGGGATTTCTAACTGCCCGGGGAAAGTTTCTATTTGATGGGGGGATTTCTAACTGCTGGCGGGGTTTTTTACTTTACTGCTGGGGAAACTACTCAGTGCCCAACACTGAGTTTAGCTGTATGTTCATTTTCTGTAGACAGGCTCCAAGAGCCATCTGGGTGCTCGATAATCTTCGGGCAGTTAATATTCTCAGGGAATGGCGCAAAGTCAGAGAAATGATCATGGAGTTCATAGGGAATTTCTACGTCAACCTCGTAAATCGCAGGTATTGAAAACGCTGATGCTGAATAATCTCGGTTAATCTGTGATACGGGGAGCCAATAGAAGTCTCTCACAGGTAAGTCTTGACTCATTGCCCATCCATAGAGATTGTTGGCGTCTAAATAAACGATATAATTTGAGGGTTCGTTGGGTCATAAGATTCTAGATATGGATTGTTCGCCTTTCCAAATCAGTTCTCACAGATTGATATGCCGCCTCTTTTCGCTGTGTCTATAAAATTGTACATGTCAATGTCGGTTAGAAGTTCAACATACCAGTCTGGGTTTTCATCCCATTTCATTTTAAGTAGAGATTCCCAGCTGGTGGCGGGCAAACTTACATAATGTGCGGGATCAAGACCATATGCTGTGTACCAGGTGTTTCTGAAGGTTTGAAACACATCGGCCAAAAGAAAAACATCAGTGTAAAGATAGATCATGTGGTACTGAAAACAGTTTTGGCAGTTGAAATGTTTGTAGACTAGTCTTTGTCAGAAATTCCTGAGTTTGTTAGCTGCGAGAAGAACTTTTCTTATGATGGAAGTTCACCTTCAAAGATGTGCGAGATGTGCGAACCAGTCGCATACTCATAAGGGTAGAAGCCTTTCTTTCTGAGTAGTTTGAAAGACACGGGATCTTGTTTTGAAAGATAAGATACAAGTATTTTTGTATAAGTGGATTGCTCATCTAAATTTTACCCAGAATATAAGCCAGAAATGGCGCAAAATGCGCTTCATTTTTTAGAACTATGTGTTTGCTGCAAGTTTGTACTGCATTACAAGATTTCTTAACGTAATGGTTCGTCACCAGACGGTCCGAAAGCTAAAAAACGTGATTTTGGCCGAAAATGGCCCGTCCTGACCTAGTCAAGTGCGAAAATTTATCTCGCATCACCAGGAGGTTTTATGCGCTTAACAGGCTCAAATGACTGACAGATACGCGCAGAAGGCTATAATCCTCGATAGTGAGCGAAAACTCATAATTTTTATACGATGGTATTTTCCCATTTTAGGGGGGTTAAACTTCGGCGAAAAAGTCGATGCATTTTGTTTCACCACCCTCGAACAGAACAACGCCTGGACTTGAGTGAGGTGTCAATGAACTAAATTTTTGCTGGCCTTTTTACAACTCCAGATTTGCCGCAAAACTCTGCACTGATGGGCGTCCATGACCCCAAATGTACTTTTATCTGGAAAAAATGCTCGAAAGTAGGAATAAACTTTGGCCAATGTTACCAAAAATAATTTAAAAAATGGTTTAGAACAACGCAGCAAAGTGTTATCTAAAACTTTGTACTGTATCACTTTTCGTTAGATAACGATAGTTGCAGCCTGTGAGCCGACAAAGTTAAAAAACGTGATTTTGGCCATTTTCGGACCTATTCTAGACAGTTAAATGGGTCAAACATTTACGAAATGCTATGATATGCTACACCAACAACGGTAAAGTGTAGCCATGAATGTTGTGAATCGAATGAGCATAGTGGTTATTTGGGAAAAAATCGGGAAAGCTGTTAAAATCGAGGAGAAAGAGGAAAAAATGCGAAATTTTTGGCAAAATTTTCGCGCGTAAAATTTTGAATTTTGACAATAACAAATTTACAGCCGAGAATTTTTATTTCTGTATTGTTAGCCGTTATTGTTTGAATGTTTTGAATGTTCTAAATAAAAGTTTTATTGCTTTTTATTCAGACAATTTGTAGGTTTAAATTTTTAACGAAAAAAGATGAAGTGATAGTTTAACGAAGTGTACTAATTTGCTCGGTTATAAATCTATGTAGCATAAAATTTTGCAGTCATGAGACGAGCGACATGGCTGATGTGCAAATATTAACTAAAAGGCAGTTAAATTATTTGATATTTTGTGTACTATTTGAGTCATCCAGATATGTTAAGCAACTGTGAGCTTTTTAGGTAACTGAGACATTATTAGCACAATCTAAACATTGGAGCTTAATAATGCTGCCGTGTATATATAAATTAAATTTAAATTTAAACACTATAATTGTTAAATATTTTTCAATGCTTAATTTTACAATTAAAGTATATGGCTTTAAGTTAGCTTTTTTATTTTATGTTGCAAAATATTATTTTAGATCTTATTTAAAATTGAAATGCTTTTATAGCAAGGAGGAGATATAATAATAATAATAATAATAATATAATAATTGATTACACCTGTCCCAATCGGACCAGATGTGCAGGCAACAGCACAGCCGCAGCTATTGTGCGGCGCTTCTGAAGACTGCGTACAGCTGTTCAGTCCATGGACTGGGGGGACGCCACACCCACCTTCAATTACCCCAGCTGATGCTGGTACCCATATTTAACAGCTGGGTGAACTGAAGCAATGCAGAGTTAAGTGTCTTGCTAAAGGACACAAAAATTGTACCAGTGGAGTCGGGAATCGAACCCCCGACATTCAAGTCGTGAGTCCGACGCTCTAACCACTGGGCTACAACCCCTATGGCTACAACCCCTATGGCTACAATTCCCCTATGGCTACAACCCCTATGGCTACAACCCCTATGGCTACAACCCCTATGGCTACAACCCCTATGGCTACAACCCCTACAAGGTAACTGAGAAATTATTAGCACATTATGAAAGGAGGAGAGGATGACATAATAGCAAGGAGTTAAGTAGAGAATACCGTTTTATCTCTTTTAGAGTTTAAAAGCTATTTTAACTGGTAAATTCTTATGTATTTTGTTTGAGCAAATTTCCTGGTGGACAATCTTTTGGACGCCATCATTGTTCATTTCCAATCTGCATCAATTGATTAAATTAATTTGTATAAAAAGTAACCATCTTGGCTTTGCAGTGAATATAAATTCATTCTGGCTCATTCATACCTAGATGTAAGACGCAGTCTTCATTAACTAGTTTTAATATTTTTAGGTTCATCTCGTATGCATCATTTCTTTTTTATAACCAACGAATTTATATTCAAAATTATTTTTCAAGTCGTTATCTATTTATCTAGTCGTACTTGTCTGTAAAAAATCATGACACAAACTCAAGCACAAACTCTAGTGTACGAGCGTAAACAAGTCAAGCAGTTAAAAAAATCTGAACGACTCGCTGGCAGGTGAAAGGGCGGAATCGCAGTTTAGAGTTTTACCAACTGAAATAGAAAAAGCCATTATGAGCTGCCGGCAGCGAACCGCCCGCTACTGTAGTGAACTATAGCGAACAATGGGCTGGTTTTCATTTTAATGAAAACGCTTTCACACGATAATAAAAGGCAGGGCCACAAAAGCAGCAGGTCGGCTGGAGAAATCATCTATCTGCTCACTATAACAGCGTCCTTGCTTATATACTATTTAATTGCTCGAGATAATACGAGCTACGTCACTTTTCAATTAGTGAGAAAAATCCTTGCGTTCTCATGAATGATTATTATGTGCTTAATATGCGAGCTAGCTTTCCTCTCCAGTTAGCCGTAGAGCTCCTTGGTTCAGAACTCCCTGGTTAATTTAAACTGACTCACCTGGGGACTTACAGAGAGCCATAAAATTATTTGTGTCAGTAAAGACGGGGGAGGCATTGTTTGATTCTCCATCCGCGCAGCTTGTTTCTTTCACTGCCTATGGAAATGCAAGAGAAAAAAGAAAAAAGTTACAATTTGAGCCTGGCCCAGCCAGCCAATGAGGCTGCTGCGGCGGGGCAGGAAAATTGCGGAACAAATTTTTTGCCAAAAATCTTCGGCCAGCATCCGGACAGATAGAAGAAAAAAGTGAATAATAACAAATTAATATTTTATTTTATTACAATTCGGCGACCTTATCAAGGATCCTGGCCGAGGTACCTGGAGCCGGGGGGGGGAGGACTTGGCTATAAATAATGCAGCAGCAGAGGAAGCCGGGCCTCTTGCTAAAAGCATCGCAGCACTGACACAGCCCAGCCCGCTCGCACACTATGAGAAGCATGTTCAGCTTCCTTGCCCTCATCACCATCTCGTCGCTAGCCAGAGGCGACCTGCGCGACCGAATCCGCAGAGACTGCGGCCAGTTCGCCGACTTGCTCAGCACCGGCGGCGCTCTGGACCTGACTCGACCGGCGGCCGGCAGTGGCTACTCGGCCTGGACGTGGACCGACGACAGCTGGCGGAGTTGGCGAGTTCCCCGGTGCGTCAGCGTGGAGAAGGACGCCTGCGGCAGTCGGCAGTGCCTGACGGCGCATCCCGCAGTCAGGGGCGGGCAGTACAGGGAGGTGACGTGTCAGACGGACGCTATGGAGGAGCTCGGCGGGCTGAGCAAAAAGTCTGTAAAGTGCAGCGCAAGGCCCAGGCGACCCGTGCTGGTGGTTGTTGAAGGCGAATGTCTCGGAGCGCGCGTGCTGCAGGTCAAGGAGGATGTAGCTGACGATTGCAGGCTGGAGTTGGCCTAGCTGAGCGCACGGATACATGTACTTCTGTGACAGCTTTCATCCGATTGATTCGATTGTACCAAATACATGTAAATGCTCAAGTTTTATTTGGAGCGTGTGATTACCTGCGCATTTTGTTCAACATTAACTAAGAAACGAATACGTTAAAATTAAAGCTTTTATGGCTTTACTCATTGTTTTATTGATGTGTTGAGAAAATAAGAGACTAACCATGAATGCTCTCAAGATTTTTCACATTGACGAATGCACCATCACTAATGGATCCTTTAGTTAGGGATAAAAAAGCCTCAGACGCTTCAGTCAGGGACGCAACAAGCCCTGATCCTTCAGAAAGGGATACAGCAAGCCCTGATCCTTCAGAAAGGGATACAGCAAGCCCTGATCCTTCAGAAAGGGATACAACAAGCCCTGATCCTTCAGAAAGGGATACAGCAAGCCCTGATCCTTCAGAAAGGGATACAGCAAGCCCTGATCCTTCAGAAAGGGATACAGCAAGCCCTGATCCTTCAGAAAGGGATACAGCAAGCCCTGATCCTTCAGAAAGGGATACAGCAAGCCCTAATCCTTCAGAAAGGGGCACAACAAGCCCTGATCCTTCAGTAAGGGAAACAGAAACCTCTAATCCTTCAGAAAGTGATACAACAAGCCCTAATCCTTCAGAAAGGGATACAAGAAGCCCTGATCCTTCAGAAAGGGCCACAACAAGCCCCAATGATCCTTCAGAAAGGGGCACAAGCCCCAATGATCCTTCAGAAAGGGGCACAAGCCCCAATGATCCTTCAGAAAGGGGCACAAGCCCCAATGATCCTTCAGAAAGGGGCACAAGCCCCAATGATCCTTCAGAAAGGGGCACAAGCCCCAATGATCCTTCAGAAAGGGGCACAAGCCCCAATGATCCTTCAGAAAGGGGCACAAGCCCCAATGATCCTTCAGAAAGGGGCACAAGCCCCAATGATCCTTCAGAAAGGGGCACAAGCCCCAATGATCCTTCAGAAAGGGGCACAAGCCCCAATGATCCTTCAGAAAGGGGCACAAGCCCCAATGATCCTTCAGAAAGGGGCACAACAAGCCCTGATCCTTCAGAAAGGGAAACAGAAACCTCGAATTCTTCAGAAGGGACACAACAAGGCCTCTTTTAAGTTATAAAAGAAAAAACACAGAACAAAATAGGCTATTTTTAGCTTGCAGAAGCAGTAGTTCGAAATGGCCAAGCGCTAAAAATAGCCGCCACTCGGGACCTACTCAGACTAAACCCTAGTGGTATTTTGTCAATTCCAATTGTCAAAACCAGCACAGCAGTAGATTTCCAGTGATACCACGCCCGCGTGGCAACAATGCGGACCATATTAACGCCGAGCATCGTTCAACATGAGCAAAATTCGCAGGACTAGATTGGCAAGATGCGTAACGTCAGAATGGGACCAACTGCAGTCGCCCTGGCGCTGCTGACCCTGCTGCACCTCGCCGCACTGCCCGCCTACGCAGTCAACGAAGACCTGCGCCACAGAATCCTCCGGAGCTGCCCGGATTTCGCCGAGCTGCTCAGCACGGGCGGCGCTCTGCACCTGGCGCCGACGGCACTGCGGGACAGCGCCGGGAGCAGCTGGCTAGGCCAGAAGCAGTCGCTAGTCTGCAGGCCGCTCGCCACGGACGCATGCGGTAGTCGGCTCTGCTGGACGGCTCATCCATCAGTCCCGACTGGCTTCATGCCGGAGGTCACGTGCGGCCCCGAGGACGGCCTGCTGAGCGACAGGCAGTTCGAGTGCAACGCCAGGCCAAGACAGCTGGCGCTGATCAGCATTGGCGCCTGCCTTGGCGCCGAAGTGTTGGCGCCGAAACCGCTAGCCGACAATTGCCGATTGTACTTTAAGTAGCGCCGGAACAATGAGGTCCCGGAGTCGAAACTTGAAGTTCAAAGATTATTCATTTCCCATCTGCCTCCACACAATAATGCTTTGATGTGGCCCATGTCAAATTTGCTTATACTAATAAAATTGCATCTTTAGTTCTAAATTTTTTTTAGTAAAAATGGCTAAGAACCCAACACATTTAAATAATAATAATATTTTTTACTAAGTACTCAAGACTGGAGAAGCTGCGCATTGCGCAAGTTTTGAAATATTTGTTTATCTTCTCTCAACAAAATACTGCAACTATAGTTTTCAGTTTTCAATAAATTACATTTATATATTTTATAAATTAATGCAAGTTGACGGTTAATTATTATTGGCAAACAAAAAACAATTATACAACAATGCAAGAGTCGGAACCGACTACCACCAGAATAATGCCAGTTGGGTTGGGGCTCGAACTCGGGACCTCTTGGTCTTTTGTTAAAATCTACAATTTCTCAAAAAAACGATACGGAAAGCGGCAAAAAGAATCTTAATCATTTCTTCTGCTTGGTGGAGCCGGCCAGGGACAGCTTCACCTTGCCCGGCAGGTTGCAGCACAGGTCGTTGTCCTTCACCGCCCGCATGAGGTCGCGCTCAGCCCGACTGCACGCTTTGTCATTAGTGAACACAGCCAGGGCGGTCTTCACCGCTTTGCCGCGTTTGGTGGTGCCGGGCGTGAGCTTCGCCTTGTACTTGTAGGCGGCCAGGGTGCCGATGGGCGCGCAGACCGGGATGGCGAACAGCAGGATGTCGTCTGCCAGCGGCTGGCCAGTCAGCGAGTCCAGCAGCTCGCGGTCCTGACCGCCCGGACCGCCCCCGGCGCCGCCTTCTTCGTCGTCGTCGGCGTCGTCAAAGAACAGGTCGTCGGTTGCGGGCGCCGTCGGTTGGGACGGCTGCTTGGGCGGTTGCTGCTGCTGCTGCTGCTGCTGTTGCTGTTGCTGCTTTTGCTTCTGCTGAGGCTGCTGTTTTGCAGATTTCTGCTTTGATTGCTGCTTTTGTTGTTGCTGCTGCTGTTGCTGCTGCTGCTTTTTGCCGCCGTCGCTCTGCAGCAGACTCATAGCCAGCCGCCTGTCCTCATCGTCCTGGTCCTTGTACTTCGCCTGCATCTTCCTCAGCTTGGCTTTCTGCCCGCGCTTCAACTGTTGCTGCTTCTGCTGTGGCTGCTGCTGCTGCTGCTGCTGCTGCTTCTGATTGTTTGCTGCTCGACTGGAATTTTGACGCTTTCCTGCACTCTGAAGAGTCGGCGCCACATCGCTGGCCAGCGAGCCTTCGTCACCCTCCTGCTTGACCGCGGCCGGCTCCGCCTCGTCCTCGCCGTCATCGCTGCCGCTGTTGCTGCTGCTGGCAACGGCCTCCGTCTTGACTGCGGCAACGCCGACCTCCTCAGGCTGATCCTCAGACTTCAAATCGGTCCCAGCCTTGTCTTCAACATCATCCAGCTGGTCGGACTTCAAGCCATCCGGCTCTTGCTGCTGCTGCTGCTGCTGCTGCTGCTGCTTGCGAACTGCCCGCCTCTCGTGGGCCGGCATCTTCCGCCGGCCTGCGCCGCCGCCGCTGGCTGAAGAAGTGCAGGAAGCGACACTGTCGACCCGACGACGCAGCAACGACGAGCCGTCTTTGCTGTCCACGTCGTCTTCAACTGCAGCGGCGGTGGAGGCAGCGGTGGACACTGCGGAAGTCTGGCGGGCCACTTCGAAGTGGCCGTCAGCTCGGTACTCGTAGCGAATCTCCACGCCATCAGCTACTCCGGTCGCGGCCTCGTCCTCGCCGAACTCCAGCACCTCCGGGACGGCCGGCAGGCTGGCGACTCTGTCAGATTCGGCATCGTCGGGAAAGTCATCAGCAGCGTCGGCGGCAGCGGAGTAAGGCGCGACAGTCCGCTCGCCCCGGTGATTCGGCACCGACTCCTCGTCTATGCGGAACAAAAAGCCGAACCCGAAGGCGAGCTGCAGGCTGGGCAGGTAGTTCTTCTTGCCGCGAATCATAAAGCTGCCGGTGGTGAGGTACTCGCCAGTGGGCGCCACCTTGGACACCTGGTGATGGTGAACCCACCAGGCGTTGCTCATCACCTTGGCCGCCCAGGCGCTGCTGTACACCACCGCCATCTGGCCGGCTTCGTTCAGCGTCTTGGGCGGCACCGGCTCGCCAGTGGGATTCTTGATGACGACACTGCTGGCTCCGTGCAGGTCGGCGTGGACGTACAGGTCGCCGGCTTTGAGGTGGCGCTTCACGATCAGCTCGTTCTGCTGCTGGTCGCGGCCGCCAATCACAAGGTAGTTTTCACTGCTGACGAACCAGTAGAACTTTTCGAACCAGAGCGGCTTGCGCACTTTGGCGATGCTGCTCACCTGGCGGCGGGTGGTTGCAGGCGGCGGCTGGTTACTTGGGGATCTCGGAAAGTGATGGCCCCTAGCAACCTGGGGATCTGGGAGAGTGATGGCCCCTAGCACCATGGGGATCTGGGAGTGCTGTCCCCTAGCAACATGCGGATCTGGGAGTGCTGTCCCCTAGCAACATGCGGATCTGGGAGTGCTGTCCCCTAGCAACATGGGGATCTGGGAGAGTGCTGTCCCATAGCAACCTGGGGATCTGGAAGAGTGCTGTCCCCTAGCAACATGGGGATCAGGGAGTGCTGTCCCCTAGCAACATGGGGATCTGGGAGAGTGCTGGCCCCTAGCAACATGGGGATCTGGTAGAGTGCTGGCCCCTAGCAACATGGGGATCTGGGAGAGTGCTGGCCCCTAGCAACATGGGGATCTGGGAGAGTGCTGGCCTCTAGCAACATGGGGATCTGGGAGAGTGCTGGCCCCTAGCAACATGGGGATCTGGGAGAGTGCTGGCCCCTAGCAACATGGGGATCTGGGAGAGTGCTGGCCTCTAGCAACATGGGGATCTAGTAGTGACGGCCCCTAGCAACATGGGGATCTTGGGGGGTGCTTCTAGCAATCTGGGGATCTGGTAGAGTGATGGCCCACAGCAACCTGGGGATCGGTGCATTTATAGAGACTGGATTCACAGAAGGATTCAAATTTAAAAGAGCTAGATTCAGTGCAAAAAACAAACCTTCTGAGCCTCCTTTAGCATCTCGTGAGTTTTTCTGTCGGCCGCCTTTAGCGCCTTCTCGGAGGCCTGTTTAGTTTTCTCTTCTTTGGCAGCGAATTGCTTCTTTTGGTCAAACAGGCGCTTCACGTTGCCGTAGGCGCTGGTGGCCAGGTCGATTTCAACGTCGTGAGTTTGGTGCTCCGGATCGAAGGGGTTGGACAGGCGCAGAACTATGGCGTTGCGGTCCAGGCGGAGCTCCTGGGTGAGGGCGGGGATAGATAGATAGATAGATAGATAGATAGATAGATAGTTAGTTAGATGGATAGATGGATAGTTCGATAGATGGATAGATAGATAGATAGATAGATAGATAGATAGATGGATAGATAGATAGATAGATAGAGAGATGAGAGACTGACGCAGATTACCTGAATCAAGGACGCCACGGGGTCGCCCTGAGCTCGCGCCCCGGCCACCAGCTCGGAGACGGCATCCCAGTCCAGCTGGTTGGCCAGAGCGCTATTAATAACCAGCAGGGCCTTCTCCACCGCGGCCAGATTCATCTGGAGCAGCTCGCCCTTCTCCTTATCAGTGATCTGGGCCTCAGCCAGCTCGGCAAGTCGCCTCTCGTGATCCTGCTTGATGTTCTCCAGCTTCTTCAGCGCGGCTTTCTCCTGCTGCAGGGACTTCTGGTCCAAGCGTTGGCTCTCCATTTTAAGAAAGAATTCGTCTACTGCCTGCAATAGGATTGAGAATTTGACAAGAGAAGTACGAATTAAGGGTCTAAGATGTACAACTTATGACGTTGGAATTCCAAATTTAGACTGTTTAGAAGAAGTAACTGCGTATGCGACACAAAATATTTAGTGTATGGATATGAGTCATGAGGTTGGGGATGTGAGACATAAGGTTGGGGATGTGAGACATAAGGTTGGGGATGTGAGACATGAGGTTGGGGATGTGAGACATCAGGTTGCGTTTGTGAGACATGAGGTTAGGGATGTGAGACATGGGATTAGATACATGAGACATGAGATTAGATACATAAGACATGGGATTAGTTACATAAGACATGAGATTAGATACATGAGACATGAGATTAGATACATAACACATGAGATTCGATACATGAGACATGAGATTCGATACATGAGACATAAGATTATATACAGGAGACATGAGATTAGATACAGGAGACATGAGATTAGATACATGAGACATGAGATTAGACACATGAGACATGAGATTAGACACATGAGACATGAGATTAGATACATGAGACATGAGATTAGACACATGAGACATGAGATTAGATACATGCGACATGAAATTGGGTGTATGAAACATAAAGGCTGCATCAAATCAAGAAATCTCACCTTATTAAAGCTATTAAACGCAATTTTATCCTTGCCCTCATTCTGAACCAGTTCAATCGGATGGAACTCTAGAAAGTCCAGGCCGCTATACGGATCCACCGATGCGGTGCCTTCAGCGCCAGATTTCGGCGCCACCGAGGACATCTCGCGCGGCTTGGTGGTGACGCAGGCTCGCACAAATTCAGCAGGCCGCTCTCTCAGCTTAGCAACAACGGATTCGGCTAGTTCAAATGCGGCCAGAACCGTCCTGGCGGCGGCTTCGACCTCGCCGACGTCAGCCGAAGGCAAACTGGTCTCCAAAGATTTCAGCGTAGTCTGGGGGCCGGCGACAAGGCGAAGGCAGTGGTCCAGCAGGGCGCCGCCGTAGGGGAACAGGCTAGTCAGGGAGCGCACCAGCTGGCCTTTCTGACCAGCGGCCGTCTGGCAGACTGGGAGAATGGCGGTCAGATCCCACTGGCAGGGCTGGCGAGCTTTGTCCAGCTGGTAGGTCTCGCTGGTGACGATCTTGGTCTGATCAGCTGTGTCAGTCCTGGGCCGCAGCAAATGGACAATGGTGAACTGGTGATCCGTGAGCAGCGCGTTGCCCTTGTCGTACAGCTCAACCAGCAGGTGGAAGGTCCATTCACCGGTGCCGAATTGCAGTCGAACAATTCGATCAATGCCAACTAGTTGGATCTGTTCGAGCCGCTTATTTTTGATGTGCTTGCGCAGCTTCATTGAGAAGCCGCTGGGCGTGATGTTTTTTGGCCAGTCAAAGTCCGTCAGGTGAAGCCGGATGCCCGACTCGAATAGCAGCGTCACCTGGCCGGGGGTCGTCAGAAGGGAATTCAGAGATAGAAGGGAATTCTTCAGAGATAGGAGGGAATTCTTCAGAGATAGCAGGGTATTTTTGGGGGATGGGGGAGTGCTTCGAGGATGAGAGGGAATTCTTCAGAGATGAAAGGGAATTCTTTAGGGATGGGAGGGAATTCCTTAGAGTTAAAGGGAATTTTTAGGGATTGGAGGGAATTCTTCAGGGATGGGAGGGAATTCTTCAAGGATGGGAGGGAATTCTTCAGAGATGAAAGGGAATTCTTTAGGGATGGGAGGAAATTTTTCGGGGATGGGAGGGAATTCTTCAGAGATGAAAGGGAATTCTTCAGGTGGGAGGGAATTCTTCACAGATTGAAGGGAATTCTTCAAGGATTGCAGAAATGCCCAAAGGATTGGAGTGGATTATTTAGAAATTGGAGGGGGGGGATTCTTTAAAAAATGGGAGGAATCCCACCGATTTAGGAGGGAATCCTGTTAAAGGATAGGAGGGTATTCTACGAATAAAAGGGTATTTCTTAAGGGATTCGCATCATTAGTTAGAGACATTGAGACGTGGAAATTTTCTTTACGAGACAAAAGATAAAATGTCAACTCGTCAAAAATTAAATTGCAATACTCGTAGCTTGACGCTCAAATAACGCCAAACAATAAACTGCAGCTCACCTTGTGATCGGGCTTGCTCAGTCGGATCAAGTAGGTCTTATTGTTGATGTCGTACACGTTAGACACACGCAGGCCGATGCAGGTCTCGGCGATTTCGGCGACAACGGCAACAATGTCGAGCGTTGTAAAACGTGCTTTCATGTTTTTGTCGAGGCTTAACTATTGACGACAGTAATAGCAGTAGGATATGATCTCCTGTAGGGGCTTTAAACTACTTGAAGACTGAATTTAGTTACTCCATGACGACTAAGGGGTCGAGAAGATAGACGCTGAAAAGCAAAGACGGTCCGTTAAAGTCTTTGAAAAAAATAAGTAAATAAGTGACTTTGTAGGCGTAGGCGATAAGTATATGGAGGGAATTTTATATAGTTGAAATGTAAAGGGCGGATTTATAATCATAGGGGCGGATTAAGGGCACATGGGGCGGATTTAGAGTCACTATGGGCGGATTTAGTTATTAGGGGCGGATTTAGAGTCATTAGGGGCGGATTAAGGACACATGGGTCGGATTTAGTCATTAGGGGCGGATTTAGAGTTATAAGGGGGGATTAAGAGAAATTAGGGGCGGATTTAGTCATTAGGGACGGATTAAGGAAACATGGGCGGATTTAGTCATTAGGGGCGGATTTGAAGTTACACGTTCGTATTTAAAGCCATGGGGGAAAATTGAATATTAAATTGTTTGATTTGAAATCAAATCAGCAAACTAGACCAATCAAGTAGATTCAGATTAGATTGTTCTTTCGAGTGAGCAAACGGATGCCTAAATAAGGGAAAACAGTAAAAAATAAAAAAAACTCTTTAATAATAATTCCAACACTGGAAACGGTCAACGCCTCAGCCAATTAGGCAACTCAATATCGGCATCAATCAATCAAAGCCAATGCTGCTTATTATTAATTCTCCAAAGTCAAGCATTAAAAACAGCCAGAAATAAACCGTTTCGGATGCAATCAATCAATCAAAATGACACTGGGGATAGCAACTAAAATTCTGCAATTGAAAATGCATCGATTAGTTGTTCAGTGCGGGCCAGCCAACAAATTATCAAGTCCGGGAGCGCTTGGCTGCTGGACCGCCGCCGCTGCCGTTGGCTTGGGAGCCCCACTGCCGCTTGTTGCCGCCGAAGCTGTTTCTGTTGAAGCTGCCGCCGCCTACGCGTCCGCCGTAGCCGCCTCTGAAGCCTCCCCTGTTGTAGCCGCCGCCGCCGCCGCCGCCTCTGAAGTTGCCGTTGTCGTATCCGTTATGCGCCGGCCTCTCGACCTCCTCCAGCTCGGGCAGCTCGTTGAGCTTCTCCAACCGATCCCAACGACCGTCTGTCCAGCGCTGCTCAACGATGTCATCCATATTGGAGGGCAAGTCGAATAGCAGTGATTTTCGATCTTTGCTAAACGTGACGTATTGCACTTTTTCAACTTGTTCCGGGTCTAGGCAGCGGCGCAGGGCGCCAAATAAGTAGCCTTTGCCGCGCACCTGGATTCGGCATATGGGGGCAGGGCGTGGTTGCCGCTGCTGCAACTCTGCCGGGCCGTAATTAAGGCTTGGGAAACACACAAAAAACGGACAGACAAAAGGACAAACAGACACAAATAGACGGAAAATTGGACAGAAAGACAGGCGGACACACAGACAGACACACAGATTGACACACAGACAGACAGACAGACAGAAAGAAAAACAGAAATACAGACAGACAGACAGACAGACAGACGGACAGACAGACGGACATACAGACAGACAGACAGACAGACAGACAGACGGACAGACAGAAAGGCAGACAGACTCACCGACTCGGCCTCAGTGTGCAGCACATAGGCGGTGAAGCCCTCCCTGGCTGACAGCAGGCTGCGGCCCACAATTTCCGTTTTTCCGCTGAGCAGCGCCAAGGCGGCGGCAACGGCCCGCTCGGCGCCCATGGCAACAATCAGCTCGTTGGCTTCGTCGGCCAGCAGCCGGATGGTCTTGTCCTGCACCGCCTGCAGCTGCTCCAGCGAGTGCCGGCCAGCTGCTTTCACCAGGTCGGCGGCGGTGGGCGCACCGATGCGTTTGAATCTGTTGGCGAGGGGATTCGGTGGCCGAGTCAGCTTGGGGTTGAGGGGGTTTTGCATTCGGGAGTTCAGGGGGATTATAAATTTGCCAGGTCAGATACCACTCCACACTTGAACAAGATTAGGAAAAATCCTAGTTAAAATGCTGGTAGTTAAGGTAATTGTACAGTATATAAAATAGTCAGGGAGAATTCCAGATAAAATAGTCAGGTATAATTCTATACTAAGTAGTCAGGGGGAATTCTACATGAAATGGTCAGGGAAAACTCTAGATGAAATAGGGAAATAGTCCCTAAATTAAATATTTAGGGACTCTAGGGAGAATTCCAGATCAAATAGT
The DNA here is from genome assembly GCA_950096795.1 of Macrostomum cliftonense. Classification (NCBI taxonomy): domain Eukaryota; kingdom Metazoa; phylum Platyhelminthes; family Macrostomidae; genus Macrostomum; species Macrostomum cliftonense. Next base: position 1,817,886 of record CATNEM010000088.1, read on the forward strand.
CAGGGGGGAATTCTAAATGAAATTGTCAGGGGGGAATTCTAAATGAAATAGTCAGGGGGAATTCTACATGAAATAGTCAGGGGGAATTCTAGATAAAATAGTCAGGGGGAATTCTAGATAAAATAGTCAGGGGGAAATACTCACCTGATGCCAGCCTGGCGCTCAACGCGCTTCAACTCGGCCTCCTCCTTGACTGTATAGAAGGTGACGGCGGCTCCGGAGCGGCCGGCTCGGCCGGTCCTGCCGGCGCGGTGAATGTAGGACTCGGTGTCCTTGGGCGGGTGGCACAGGATCACCAGGTCCACGTGCGGGATGTCCAAGCCTCTGGCGGCCACGTCGGTGGTGACCAGCACCCGGTACTTGCCGTCGCGAAATTTCTGCAGCACCAATTCGCGCTTGTCCTGCGGTATGTCGCCGTGTAGGACGTGACAGTCGCCGGACATGGCGGCGTGGGCGGCCAGCTCGTCGGCATCGCGTTTCCGTTCGCAGAAGACGATGCAGCGAGAGTGCGAGCCGCCGCAACGCACCCGAATGACGTCGGCGATGGCGGCGCTTCGGGAGGCGAACGGGGACAGGATGGCCAGGTGCTCCACCGTCTGGGCGGCCCTGCCCTGACCGTCGCCGGTGACCAGATCGAGGCGGACCAGGTTCTCCGGGTCCAGGTACTTGGCTGAGGTCTCCTCTACCTGCAGTGGGCGATTCTTTGCTTTAAGTTGCTGGTCTGCCTTGCTGGTCATATTTGCAACTGCAAATCTTCTAGGATTTGGGATCAAGATTGTAGATTCAGGATTCAAATTATACTGTAATTAGAGATCTTCGGAATTTGGGATCACAGGATCTATTCTATTGGAATCAGGGAATATTCGGGATTTTGGATCAGGGAAAATGAAGGATTTGGGATCTGGAAATATTCCGGATTTAGGAGCTAGGGATATTCCGGATTTGGGATCATAGGATCTATTCTATTGGAATCAGGGAATATTCCGGATTTGGGATTAGGGAACATGAAGGATTTGGGATCATGGGATATTTAGGATCGGGATCAGGGGATATTTCGGATTTGGGATCGGGGAACATGAAGGATTTGGGATCTGGAAATATTCAGGATTTGGGATTAGGGGATATTCAGGATTTGGGATCAGGGGATATTCAGTATTACATTATTATACACGGGATAAGTAGTTATGGGATAATTATCCCCACCAAAACTCACCCAAGGCGGCAGAGTAGCAGAAAACAGCAGAGTCTGCGGCCGGCTCCTCTGATTCTCCTCCTGACCAGCTGTCGCCTCTTCCCCATCGGCAGCAGCTCCGCCGCTGTACAACTTCCTGAGCAGCTGGTCCACAGAGTCGCGGAATCCCATGTCCAGCATTCGATCAACCTCGTCCAGCACAACGCGCCGAATTCGATTCATTCGAAGGCAGCCCTGCTCCGCCAGGTCCAGCACTCGGCCGGGCGCGCCAACCACAACGTCGACGCCCGCCGCCAGAGCCGTCCGATGCTTCTCGTAGGGCACCCCGCCGTACACGGCCAGTATAGAGAGGCCGCTGTCGGGCGGGCAGATCGCCTCAAAATCGTCCGCTATCTGCTTGGCCAGCTCGCGAGTCGGCGCCAGAACAAGGACGCGCGGCGCCCGACCAGGTGAGCGCTTTGTTGACACCTATTTAGATTATGGCGATTGATCAATGAGTAACAAGCAATGAGATTCGTCTCTAAACTGCCACGAGATTCGTCTCTAAACTGCCACGAGATTCGTCTCTAATCTGCCATGAGATTCGTCTCTAAACTGCCATGAGATTCGTCCCTAAACTGTCATGAGATTCGTCTCTAAACTGCCACGAGATTCGTCTCTAAACTGCCACGAGATTCGTCGCTAAACTGCCATGAGATTCGTCTCTAAACTGCGACGAGATTCGTCTCTAAACTGCCATGAGATTCGTCTCTAAACTGCCATAAGATTCGTCTCTAAACTGCCACGAGATTCGTCACTAAACTGCCATGAGATTCGTCTCTAAAATTCCATGAGGTTCGTCTCTAATCTGCCATGAGGTTCGTCTCTAATCTGCCATGAGGTTCGTCTCAAAGCTGTTATGAGATTCGTCTCTAAACTGCCATGACGTTCATCTCTAAACCGCCATGAGATTCGTCTCTAAACTGCAATGAGATTCGTCTATAAACTGCCACGAGATTCGTCTCTAAACTGCCATGAGATTCGTCTCTAAGCTGTCATGAGGTTCGTCTCTAATCTGCCATGAGGATTGTCTCTAAACCGCCACGAGATTTGTCTCAAAGCTGTTATGAGATTCGTCTCTAAACTGCAATAGATTCGTCTCTAAACTGCCATGACGTTCATCTCTAAACCGCCATGAGATTTGTCTCTAAACTGCCATGAGATTCGTCTCTAATCTGCCATGAGGTTCGTCTCTAATCTGCCATGAGATTCGTCTCTAAACCGCCACGAGGTTCGTCTCTAACCTGTCCTTTAACTAACAATAACAAACTTACGCCTTTTTCGGTCCGCTTAGCCTGCTGCTTCAACAGTTGCAGCACAAGCGGCAGACCAAAGGCGAGCGTCTTCCCTGTGCCAGTTCTTGACTGAACAATTAAATCCCTGTTGGACATGACGTGCTGGAAGGACTGCTGCTGCACGGGGAACAGTCGGGTGATGCCGCGCTCCTGCAGACGCTGACGGACAGCCTCAGGCAGGTCGAATTGCTCCAGACTGCCATCAGCATCGCCTGATGAAGCCTCATCACCATTGGGAGTTTTTTCTTCATCACTCTTGTCAAGAGGCTCTTTGCCATGCCCATTCTGTTGTTGCTTCTTTGTCTTTTTCTGCTGATGCTGCTGCTTGGGTGTCTTCTTGGGTGACTTTGGTGCCTTCATTTTTTGCTTTTATTCTGATATTGAGCTGCCTTGGCTGAAAAAAATGAGGCTTTAATGCAAGTTTTTGCTAATTTATGTGCAAAGAATAAAACTTTTGCATTCAATCACTTCTGAATTTACAGCCTGGAAATTTATAAAGGCTGAACTTATTTTCAAGAGCATAGGCCCTAAGCATCATAAAAATATTACTTACTTGCAAATCAGTAACAAATTCAAGTTAAAAATTTATACCTGCGGGTCAATAACTACTTGAAAAGAAAAATTTATTGTGGCTTTTAAAGGGTTTATATTTTTATATAAAATTATCTTCCTATTCTATCCTTGTTATCTTTACCTTTTGTAAACAGTGAAAACAAACATATCAAAAAGCAATAAGTGCCCATATTTACTCTAAAATATCTGCCCAAATTAATTTAAAACAAAAAATTGAGAATGTGGCACTTTATTGTGATGATTTTTAAGTATAAAAATTTATATTATAGATATTTAGTTGAAGGTGGTTTATAATCATTGTAATAGACTATTATGTATTAGAAAAATCTTGATCTAACACAAAAAAAGTTAAACTTTAAGACAAAAATTTGTTTTAGAGCACTATATATAGGTATAAGTATAATTTTTCTAATCCAATACTACTGCTAAGGTAAAGCACACTTTGATGTTTTGCATATTTTATAACTGTAGTGGGTAAGGCTAAGTCTTTAAAAATCTAGTGAACTTCAAATCAGGGTACCCAGTTAAGCTAGTCATTTTGTCAATTAGTTGACAAAATGGCAATTGACAAAGTGACTAGGCCTAGCACTCAAAATCACTGCATCAACTCTATGCATTAGTGAAAGTGAAAGAAATTGCTAGATTTATGAGGATGTGAAATTTTGAGATAGTGAAATATTGAAATAATGAAAGTCAAAGATGAGTAATTTTTGAGGAAGTAAAATTTTGTGATAGTCTTAGCCCCTTCCAATGTATCACCTGAACCATGTGAAGATGTGACTATAAAAAACTAACTCAGCATCTAGCTTACATTATGTTGTTTTAGTGTTACTTTCTTACATTATTCTATTCTAAGTGCAAGTTACTTCCATTGGGAAAATAATTTAGGCCTAATGAACGATTCTGGGCGATTGTTAAGATCTGTTCGTTTAATTCAACTGACGTTTTCAATTGTAAAGATCCGTTCGTTAATTACTCGTGCTACAAAATCCATCAATTTCAGCTAATCAAGTATGGCTGGTCGTCCTGCTGCACCGATGTTTATTGTGCCGCCACACCTGCTGCGCAACCCGCTGCTGCTGGTGGAGTTGGACGCGACAATGCGAGACATTGTCACACTGACGGCTACGCCACGATTGGCAATGGAGTGGTGCGCCACTTATCACCTGCTGGCTAATGAGCGCACATGTGGCTGTGAAGCGGCTTCGCCTATGCGCCTGCAGCAGCGTGCGGGCGATCGGTACATCGACGGCTTCGCCTGGAGCTGCCGGGACTGCCATGGGCAAGTGTCTGTGCGCAAAGGATCTTTCTTTGAGCTCAGCCGGCTCACGCTGCAGCAGCTCATCGACCTGATCTACCTGTGGTCTATGGATATGAGGCAGTCTGAAGCAGAGCGGCAATTTGTCAAAGAAAATAAAAAAGGAATAACTTGACAAAATATTGTATGAGTGTAAAATATTAATCGTGGTGTGAATGGATACATAACGACGAGAGTGCCATCTGTAACCTGTAGGCTTAGGCAACTTTAAAAAATTAAGATTGTATATTTATTCTTAGAGCTTTGAGAGAGCCAAAAAGCAAAGGTAAAAAATTAACTTCATAATAATCTGTAGAAGTTATATAATTGTTAATTTTTTAAGCTGGCAGACAGAAAAGTATGGTGTTTGGGGTTAAGGTAGGGTCGTAAGGCGCGCTTTTTTCGAAATGCACCTTCGATCAGTCATTTTTTCTACGACACATTACCGGAGACAAAAAATACTTTATAACAATAATATATTTATTAATTTCTATTTCTGCTGCAGCTATTGCTTCTATTGCAATAAACAAAAAAAATAAATTTTTTATTTTAAATTTTTTGGCAAAAATTAAGAACAAAACGAAAACAGTCAGACACGATTTTGCAGCAATTCAACATTACTCCGCTACAGCACTTTAAAGTTAGTTGTGACTTGTGACGTGACGTTAATATCAGTATAATAAGGCCGTCAAAGACATTGGAATTCAGTGTAAATTTCTCAAAAAACGACGCCAATTGTTTAATGACTGCAATTAACATTTTGTTTTCGATTCATAACTTTGTTTGCTAACCCTAAATTTACTGAAAACATCAGAAATTTGATAACTTAACTTGCCAGAGAACGTGAAATTTATCGTTGGCTATAACCGTAACAAATATTTTCTAATCTGCGAAAAACCTAATTATTAAACGGCTACTGCATCAATGGGGGAAGGACTTCAAATTGGAGCAACTGGGTGGACAAGCTTGATTACAGTGTTTGTACTTGGTCTTGCCTGGATTGCTGGATTTAGTTCAAGACTTTTTAGTGTCATTCGGTATGAGAGCATTATTCATGAGTTTGATCCATGGTTCAACTATCGATCTACTGCTCATATGGTTGAAAATGGATTTTATGAGTTTCTCAATTGGTTTGATGAGCGTGCTTGGTATCCATTGGGTCGCATTGTTGGTGGCACTGTATATCCTGGATTAATGGTTACATCAGGTAATTTAAAGTCAGTTACTTTATTTTTATGATTATTTTTATGTAGGGACAAATTTCATAAAGTATTTACTGATTAATAGTATTCCTTTGAATATAGCTTTGATAAAATATCTAAATTCATATTTTTAGACCTTTCAAATACATAATAGCTACGGGTACCAATCACTGTCAAATAGATCACTGTGGCTAAAGTATTAGTAAATTAAAAATTCATTTTTATATTTTTGTTGCTATTCAGTTTTAAAAGCAATTACTTTATCTCAAATGTATACAACCTGCAAAATTAAATAAGGTCTTATATTTAACTTTAGTTTGGTATTTACTTAATTTTTATACAAAAATTACTATCTTGTACTTTGTATTATTAAATTAAATTTTGTCTTCATGATATAATTTTTGTATCTTACATACATTTTATGCTAAATTACATTGTAATATAATTGCTTAATATATTAATAGAATATAGTTTTTTAGTATATAATATATACTAACAACTATTTTAGTAATGGTAAGTACACCCTTTTAATAAGAACATTTTATAGCATTGAAGACATATTTTTATTTAGACTTTGCAATTGCTAACAAAAAAATACATAATTTAGTGTTATATATTAAAGTAATTTAGTACTAAATATGAAGTCAATAAAAATTAAAAAGTAACTATATTGTACTAAAACTCCAATATATATAACAATTTTATATATTAGATAATGCCCCAATTTGTATACTTGGTTTTTGTTTTATGCCATAGCTGGGTTTATTTTTTGTGCTATAGGGATGCTATAGCATCTTGACTTTAAGAATTGCATCCTGAAATTTGATATAGGATGCAATTTCGCATCCTGATTTTTTTAATTCTTCATAATAAAATACCTCTTAAATAAGACTTTTGAAAAATTGCACCCCAAACCTTGAAATCGCATCCTAAAATGAAGAACATAATGTGATTTTGCATCCTGTGCCCAGCAAAAAAATAAACCCAGTGCCATAGCTACTTTGAGACTTGGTGGCCATGTCTATAATGTAAAAGCTAATGGGCATGGTAGCCATGTCTATTATTAACTAGGACCATACTTAGACATGGCCACTGTGTCTATAATATTGGAGCTTATAGACATGGCTACTGTGCCCCTAAAAAAGACAGCCCCAGTGCTGCCACTCACTGTGTTATTATCACATCTGTGTTTTTTTCATGAAATTGCTGTTTTATGTGTTAATAATTTAATTTTCCCCTATCACCTGTGTTTTTTGTATTTTATGCTTCTCGTCCTAAGAGATTTTTAATGGCACAAGATTTTGGCGCCATTTAAGCGCCGCAGGGAAGATTTTGGCGTCATTTAAGCAAGAGTTCAGCTTTTCATGAAGGGTCAGGCTAAAATTCTGGGTGGGGGAGCACTGCATTATGTGCCAGATATGCATTCATTTTGGAGGGCCGTGCCCCCTGTGCCACAAGGCTCTGCCACACATGAGTATTGTAAGGTATAATTGTGGTTATGGTCAGTAATTAAGTATATTAAAACAAGTAATAAATACTTCAATCATTTTTGATAGCTGCACAACTTCAATTTTTGCCACTTTAAAGATACACATGCATTATCAAGCCCTAGGTTTTTTGTGTCACCAGTATGCCATGACAATTTCAATTTTCAAATACGAGCATAGCATAATCAAATTTAGGCAATTATGCCAAATGGCATAATTGATTTTCACAATTTTTTAATGTCTAAAATGGTTTATGTATAGCATTATTTTGAGTTTACATACAAGACTCCATAGTGGCATAATCAAATTTTGGTAATTATGCCACATGGCATAATTGGCCCAGCGAAAAAACCCAGATTTCAAGCCGTAATTCGGACTTTCGGTATTTTTCTGTTTCTGCATACCTATTTATACCTAGCTCTGTGTTTTTTGTTGCGCCTGAGTTAATATTTTTAAAAAGTAGAGTGGCAGCACTGGACAGCCCCTACACTGGAGACATGGCAGCAATGACAATTGGAGCCTGCATAGCAGCCATGTGTATAAGTACTTTATTAGCTACTATATTTATTGTTAATAAAACATAAAAATATAGTTTTTTTATATGCACATACAATCGTTTTAGATCTTTGTCTTGTTTCTAGTAGCCTTTTTCGAATACAATAAAACAAAAATGAACCCTTTATGTGATGAGTTCAGAGTTCTATTTTTTTATTTTGCTACACTTCATTAAAACCTTACATTTTAGGCTTCATCCACTATGTGCTAAGCCTCTTGCACATTCCTGTACACATCCGAGAGGTTTGTGTATTTCTAGCGCCTATCTTCAGTGGCATGACTGCTATTGCAACCTACCTGCTCACCAAGGAGCTCTGGAATAGTGGTGCTGGCCTCTTTGCTGCCTGCTTTATTGCAATTGGTGAGTTTTGTCATGCCATGTTCACTCACTATTCTGTCTTCATTTCCTGAAAATGGTATTTTTTCTATTCCTTAAAGAATTACCCTTCTGAACCTAGTATTCCTAATACAAAATCACCCACCCAAACTCATTTCCTCACATGAGGAATCGCCCCACCCCAACCCACTCCCCCACATGAGGAATCACCCTACCCCAACCCACCCCAAATGAGGAATCACCCACCCCAACCCACTCCCCAACATGGGGAATCGCCCCACCCCAACCCACTCAGTCACATGAGGAATCGCCCCACCCCAACCCACTCAGTCACATGAGGAATCGCCCCACCCCAACCCCGAACCCACCGACAGTGCCGGGCTACATCAGCCGCTCGGTAGCGGGCAGCTACGACAACGAAGGCATCGCCATATTCGCCCTGATGTTCACCTACTATCTGTGGATCAAGGCGGTGAAGACGGGCACCATATTCTGGGCTGCCATGGCTGCAGTCTCCTATTTCTACATGGTCGGAGCCTGGGGCGGCTACGTCTTCATCATCAACCTGGTCCCGCTGCACGTGTTCGTCTTGCTGATCATGCAGCGCTACTCGGCCAGGATCTACGTTGCCTATACCACATTCTACATACTGGGCCTGCTGCTCAGCATGCAAATCCCATTTGTGGGATTTCAGCCGATTCGAACTAGCGAGCACATGGCCAGCGCCGGCGTGTTCGTCCTGCTGCAGGCTTATGCCGTCCTGCGCTACCTGCAGCACAGCCTCACTAAGAGCCAGTTCAGGCACTTCTTCTTTCTGGCTGCGGTGAGAACTATAGCTAAATTTGATAAGTTTGCTAAATTTGTTGAGAAGAATCGCCCCCTAAAACCGCCCGAAAAGAATGGCCCCTAAAACTGCCCGTGAAGAATCGCCCCCTAAAACCGCCCCTCAAGAATCGCCCCCTAAAACTGCCCCTCAAGAATCGCCCCCTAAAACCGCCCGAAAAGAATGGCCCCCTAAAACCGCCCCTCAAGAATCGCCCCCTAAAACCGCCCCTCAAGAATCGCCCCCTAAAACCGCCCCTCAAGAATCGCCCCCTAAAACCGCCCCTCAAGAATCGCCCCCTAAAACCGCCCCTCAAGAATCGCCCCCTAAAACCGCCCGAAAAGAATGGCACCTAAAACTGCCCGTGAAGAATCGCCCCCTAAAACAGCCCCTCAAGAATCGCCCCCTAAAACTGTCCCTCAAGAATCGCCCCCTAAAACCGCCCGAAAAGAATGGCCCCTAAAACTGCCCGTGAAGAATCGCCCCCTAAAACAGCCCCTCAAGAATCGCCCCCTAAAACCGCCCCTCAAGAATCGCCCCCTAAAACCGCCCGAAAAGAATGGCCCCTAAAACTGCCCGTGAAGAATCGCCCCCTAAAACAGCCCCTCAAGAATCGCCCCCTAAAACCGCCCGAAAAGAATGGCCCCTAAAACTGCCCGTGAAGAATTGCCCCCTAAAACCGCCCCTCAAGAATCGCCCCCTAAAACCGCCCGAAAAGAATGGCCCCTAAAACTGCCCGTGAAGAATCGCCCCCTAAAACCGCCCCTCAAGAATCGCCCCCTAAAACTGCCCCTCAAGAATCGCCCCCTAAAACCGCCCGAAAAGAATGGCCCCCTAAAACCGCCCCTCAAGAATCGCCCCCTAAAACCGCCCCTCAAGAATCGCCCCCTAAAACCGCCCCTCAAGAATCGCCCCCTAAAACCGCCCCTCAAGAATCGCCCCCTAAAACCGCCCGAAAAGAATGGCACCTAAAACTGCCCGTGAAGAATCACCCCCTAAAACAGCCCCTCAAGAATCGCCCCCTAAAACTGTCCCTCAAGAATCGCCCCCTAAAACCGCCCGAAAAGAATGGCCCCTAAAACTGCCCGTGAAGAATCGCCCCCTAAAACCGCCCCTCAAGAATCGCCCCCTAAAACCGCCCGAAAAGAATGGCCCCTAAAACTGCCCGTGAAGAATCGCCCCCTAAAACAGCCCCTCAAGAATCGCCCCCTAAAACCGCCCGAAAAGAATGGCCCCTAAAACTGCCCGTGAAGAATCGCCCCCTAAAACCGCCCCTCAAGAATCGCCCCCTAAAACCGCCCCTCAAGAATCGCCCCCTAAAACCGCCCCTCAAGAATCGCCCCCTAAAACCGCCCGAAAAGAATGGCCCCTAAAACTGCCCGTGAAGAATCGCCCCCTAAAACAGCCCCTCAAGAATCGCCCCCTAAAACTGCCCCTCAAGAATCGCCCCCTAAAACCGCCCGAAAAGAATGGCCCCTAAAACTGCCCGTGAAGAATCGCCCCCTAAAACAGCCCCTCAAGAATCGCCCCCTAAAACCGCCCCTCAAGAATCGCCCCCTAAAACCGCCCCTCAAGAATCGCCCCCTAAAACTGCCCCTCAAGAATCGCCCCCTAAAACCGCCCGAAAAGAATGGCCCCTAAAACTGCCCGTGAAGAATCGCCCCCTAAAACAGCCCCTCAAGAATCGCCCCCTAAAACCGCCCCTCAAGAATCGCCCCCTAAAACCGCCCCTCAAGAATCGCCCCCTAAAACCGCCCGAAAAGAATGGCCCCTAAAACTGCCCGTGAAGAATCGCCCCCTAAAACTGCCCCTCAAGAATCGCCCCCTAAAACCGCCCGAAAAGAATGGCCCCTAAAACTGCCCGTGAAGAATCGCCCCCTAAAACCGCCCATCAAGAATCGCCCCCTAAAACCGCCCCTCAAGAATCGCCCACTAAAACCGCCCCTCAAGAATCGCCCCCTAAAACCGCCCGAAAAGAATGGCCCCTAAAACTGCCCGTGAAGAATCGCCCCCTAAAACCGCCCCTCAAGAATCGCCCCCTAAAACCGCCCCTCAAGAATCGCCCCTCAAGAATCGCCCCCTAAAACCGCCCCTCAAGAATCGCCCCCGAAAACCGCCCGAAAAGAATGGCCCCTAAAACTGCCCGTGAAGAATCGCCCCCTAAAACCGCCCCTCAAGAATCGCCCCCTAAAACTGCCCCTCAAGAATCGCCCCCTAAAACCGCCCGAAAAGAATGGCCCCCTAAAACCGCCCCTCAAGAATCGCCCCCTAAAACCGCCCCTCAAGAATCGCCCCCTAAAACCGCCCCTCAAGAATCGCCCCCTAAAACCGCCCGAAAAGAATGGCACCTAAAACTGCCCGTGAAGAATCGCCCCCTAAAACAGCCCCTCAAGAATCGCCCCCTAAAACTGTCCCTCAAGAATCGCCCCCTAAAACCGCCCGAAAAGAATGGCCCCTAAAACTGCCCGTGAAGAATCGCCCCCTAAAACAGCCCCTCAAGAATCGCCCCCTAAAACCGCCCCTCAAGAATCGCCCCCTAAAACCGCCCCTCAAGAATGGCCCCCTAAAACCGCCCCTCAAGAATCGCCCCCTAAAACCGCCCGAAAAGAATGGCCCCTAAAACTGCCCGTGAAGAATCGCCCCCTAAAACCGCCCCTCAAGAATCGCCCCCTAAAACCGCCCGAAAAGAATGGCCCCTAAAACTGCCCGTGAAGAATCGCCCCCTAAAACAGCCCCTCAAGAATCGCCCCCTAAAACTGCCCCTCAAGAATCGCCCCCTAAAACCGCCCGAAAAGAATGGCCCCTAAAACTGCCCGTGAAGAATCGCCCCCTAAAACAGCCCCTCAAGAATCGCCCCCTAAAACCGCCCCTCAAGAATCGCCCCCTAAAACCGCCCCTCAAGAATGGCCCCCTAAAACCGCCCCTCAAGAATCGCCCCCTAAAACCGCCCGAAAAGAATGGCCCCTAAAACTGCCCGTGAAGAATCGCCCCCTAAAACCGCCCCTCAAGAATCGCCCCCTAAAACCGCCCCTCAAGAATCGCCCCCTAAAACCGCCCCTCAAGAATCGCCCCCTAAAACCGCCCGAAAAGAATGGCCCCTAAAACTGCCCGTGAAGAATCGCCCCCTAAAACTGCCCCTCAAGAATCGCCCCCTAAAACCGCCCGAAAAGAATGGCCCCTAAAACTGCCCGTGAAGAATCGCCCCCTAAAACCGCCCATCAAGAATCGCCCCCTAAAACCGCCCCTCAAGAATCGCCCCCTAAAACCGCCCCTCAAGAATCGCCCCCTAAAACCGCCCGAAAAGAATGGCCCCTAAAACTGCCCGTGAAGAATCGCCCCCTAAAACCGCCCCTCAAGAATCGCCCCCTAAAACCGCCCCTCAAGAATCGCCCCTCAAGAATCGCCCCCTAAAACCGCCCCTCAAGAATCGCCCCCTAAAACCGCCCGAAAAGAATGGCCCCTAAAACTGCCCGTGAAGAATCGCCCCCTAAAACAGCCCCTCAAGAATCGCCCCCTAAAACTGCCCCTCAAGAATCGCCCCCTAAAACCGCCCGAAAAGAATGGCCCCTAAAACTGCCCCTCAAGAATCGCCCCCTAAAACCGCCCCTCAAGAATCGCCCACTAAAACCGCCCCTCAAGAATCGCCCCCTAAAACCGCCCGAAAAGAATGGCCCCTAAAACTGCCCGTGAAGAATCGCCCCCTAAAACAGCCCCTCAAGAATCGCCCCCTAAAACCGCCCCTCAAGAATCGCTCCCTCAAAACCGCCCCTCAAGAATCGCTTCCTCAAGAATCGCTCCCTCAAAACCGCCCCTCAAGAATTGCTCCCTCAAGAATCGCCCCCTAAAACTGCCCCTCAAGAATCGCCCCCTAAAACCGCCCCTCAAGAATCGCCCCCTAAAACCGCCCCTCAAGAATCGCCCCTAAAACCGCCCGAAAAGAATGGCCCCTAAAACTGCCCGTGAAGAATCGCCCCCTAAAACAGCCCCTCAAGAATCGCCCCCTAAAACCGCCCCTCAAGCATCGCTCCCTCAAAACCGCCCCTCAAGAATCGCTTCCTCAAGAATCGCTTCCTCAAGAATCGCTCCCTCAAAACCGCCCCTCAAGAATTGCTCCCTCAAGAATCGCCTCCTTAAACTGCCCTCGATGAATCTCCCCACAAGAATCGCTCCCACTCTACTAATCCACGAAGCCGTTGCAGAAAGAAATAAAACTTGATTCGTACTTTCATAATTCGCAGACCGCCTCAGCCGCTCTTGTATTCGCCGCCGTAGTCGGGCTCACCTACCTGGGCTATGTGGCCCCCTGGAGCGGCCGGTTCTACTCCCTTTGGGACACGGGCTACGCCAAGATCCACATCCCCATCATTGCCAGCGTCTCCGAGCACCAGCCAACGCCCTGGGTAAGCTTCTTCTTCGATTTGCACATCCTTGTGTGCGTCTATCCGGCTGGCGTCTGGTTCTGCATCCGGGATCTGAACGACGAGCGCGTCTTTATTGTCCTGTACGCCGTATTCGCCTCCTACTTTGCCGGCGTCATGGTCCGCCTGATGCTCACCCTGACGCCCTGCGTCTGCGTCCTCGCCGCCATCACCTTCTCCCGCCTATTCGATGTCTATTTGAAAGACGAAGCCGAAATTGGCGCCGCTGGTGGCGCCGCTCTCGACTCGTCGTCTCCGATTGCCGACGGCGCCAGCGCCGTTGCCGGAGGTAGCGGCGGCTCCGCGTCTGGTGGAAAACGGCGCCAAGTTGGCGCCGGCGGCTCGCCGTCAGCTGAGCCGCGAAATCTCTACGACAAGCCGAAGATCAAGCAGAGAGGCGACAGCGGATCGGCTGTTAGCGCCACGGGCCAGCCTGTGAGTTGGCAGCATGCTTTCTTGGATGCTTTGATAGCTTACGTTTAATATCCACGTATTTCTTCGCTATTAAAAGCGCTAAATTTCAAAACCTTTAAGCCACTGTATATTCAATAAATCATTACCCCTAAACCATCCTGCAAATCACCTCTGCAAAACGCCGATAATCATCTCTGAAGAATACTAAGTATCATCCCTGAAGGACACTATCATCCCTGAAGAACATTAAGTATCATGCCTGAAGAACATTGAGTATCATGCCTGAAGAACATTGAGTATCATGCCTGAAGAACATTAAGTATCATGCCTGAAGAACACATGCCTGAAGGACACTGATTATCATGCCTGAAGGACACTGATTATCATGCCTGAAGGACACTGATTATCATGCCTGAAGAACACATGCCTGAAGGACACTGATTATCATGCCTGAAGGACACTGATTATCATGCCTGAAGAACACATGCCTGAAGGACACTGATTATCATGCCTGAAGAACACATGCCTGAAGGACACTGATTATCATGCCTGAAGGACACTGATTATCATGCCTGAAGGACACTGATTATCATGCCTGAAGGACACTGATTATCATGCCTGAAGAACACATGCCTGAAGGACACTGATTATCATGCCTGAAGAACACATGCCTGAAGGACACTGATTATCATGCCTGAAGGACACTGATTATCATGCCTGAAGGACACTGATTATCATGCCTGAAGATCATTTAGTATCATGGCTGAAGGACTTTGAGTATCATCCATGGTGAAACCTGTTCATCATCCTTGAACTTTATTTTAGGGTGATCGTCGCGACGACGAAGTGATCGGCATGAACGTCAAATCCGTAGTGCTAGTGATCCTTGGAGTAGTTATCCTGCTATTCTGCATGCACTGCACCTGGGTCACCTCCAATGCCTATTCCTCGCCTAGCATTGTGCTGGCCAGCTACAATCAGGATGGCTCGCGAGTGATTCTGGACGACTTCAGGGAGGCTTACTATTGGCTGCGTAAGAATACTCACGATAGGGCTCGCGTGATGAGCTGGTAAGCTGGCAGCATTTGACCAATTGCCCTAAGTAACCGCCTTCTGACCCATTCTGAGTCTCCTGAGTAACCGCCCTCTGACCCATTCTGACCCTTCTGAGTAACCACCTTCTGACCCTCCTGAATGTAGCCGCCCTCCGCAAAACTGCCCGCCCCAGGTGGGACTACGGCTACCAGATTGCTGGCATGGCCAACCGCACCACCCTGGTGGACAACAACACGTGGAACAATAGCCACATAGCCCTAGTTGGCAAGGCCATGGCTAGCAACGAGACCGAGGCGTACAAAATCATGCGGATGCTGGATGTTGACTACGTCCTAGTCATATTCGGCGGAGTGATTGGCTACTCTGGCGACGATATCAACAAGTTCCTGTGGATGGTTCGCATCGCCGAAGGCGAGCATCCGCGCGACATCAAAGAGAGCGACTACTTTACGCCGCAGGGCGAGTACAAGATTGACGGCTCGGCCTCGCAGACGATGCTGAATTCGCTGATGTACAAGATGAGCTACTACCGGTTCGGCGAGATGCAGACGGATTTTCGCACCCCGCCTGGCTTCGATCGGACTCGAAATGCCGAAATTGGCCGCAAGCACTTCACGTTGAAACACCTGGAGGAGGCGTTCACCTCCGAGCACTGGATGGTTCGAATCTACAAGGTCAAACAGCCGCCCAATAGGAATAAAGTTGAGACGCCCAAGTCACGAGTTCGAGTTTTTAATACGCGTAAAACGCTTAGCAACAAGGTCGGCACCCTGCGCGAGAAACCGTCGGTTGTCAAGGGCAAGAGGCCGGCCAGGGCTCGCTGAGCAACAACCAGATTGTCGGCGACGCGAATAAATGCAAAATTAAAGCAGTCTAAACTATGAAATATAATACAAATTCAAATTGTTTCCTCTTTCTTCTTTTGTTTGCTTCGATATCTGTCATGCTTATTCGTTTTTTAGAAGGCCCTTTCTATTGCTTCCCTGTGCTGCATACTTTACTGTTTCTTTAAATCCCACAACAATGAAACTTATAAGGTGGGTAGCCTAAGCTGTCATTATTTAATTTAGCAAAAAGTGCCACTGGAATTTATTCTATTGTTTGCGTCATTTTTCTTATGTATTTTAATACTTAGTTTTAAAAACCTGCACTACACTACTGACTCACTCTAATAAGTAGTATGAACTGTTGCAAGTGTTAATGCGTCGATAATATTGTCTGCGTGTTACTTGCTCTAACTTTGATTGAGGGAATGGGTTAGTCCTCTTCCAGCTGTCATATACGGAGTCATTTTGGCAGTAGTTTTTAACGCTTGAATCAAACTAGTTAGTCTTAATTTTTTTCCTTTGTTTCGAAACCAATTTGAAACTATTCGTTGTCATGCTTCGTAATTCTCATTCGCTGCGCAATAACTAACAAAAATTATATTCCTTTTTAATAGATCGTTATTTAGCGTTTAGTAATATAATTAATTATTATTATTCCTGTTTTTCTCTGCCCACCGGTTATATATCCTTGCTAATTAGGCTTTTCGTTGTCAAATGTTCAGGTAAAGCAGGTAAGCTTTAATGGATCTGCTTGCTTACTATAATTAAATATTTCGGTGTGGTTACGAAAATAAAATATGGGCGATTGCCCCGGACTGTCTGCTTTGTTGTGCCAACTATTTATTCCTTTTGTTATTTTCGCAATTTTTCTCGCCGTCACCGAGGGAATCTTGAGGCATTAGGACCTACAACTTGCCGGTTTTTTACTTTTACTGTAACAAACCATTTACCTATCAATGGATTGGTTAAAACGGGTTCCCCTTAAATAAAATAGCAAGGCTGTACGGGCTATGCTACAGGCTATTTGAGAGGCTAACTTTATTTCCTCTGCACCCAGACCCCCTCGTTCCACAACCCATTGACTCCTAATTAATTGAGTCAGTGTGTGGAATGTGGTGTCAGGTAGGGTTTTATCGATTTTATGGCCTCCGCCTTAACCCCAACCCTCCTCCCTATTTAGTCGCAGTTAGTGAGTTAGCAGAGAAAATTAGTGGCGTGAGGAGGTGTTATTGACTATCAAGCCTGAGGAGATTTTCTGCCCCGTTAAAACTGTACAGTGCGCATGTACACTTTAGTGAACGGTTCGGCTGTGTCAAAGCCTGTGCGTAATTAGATGTGTTATTAATAAGATAAAGTGGGCTCGAAGGGGACTAGCAGGATAATTTTAATTGTTTTAGTCTCACCATTAATTACTGGCTAAACTCAGTCGCTTTTGTGCCCCTTTTAGTTCCATTATGATCATACGATGCAAAGAATTGCAGTTTGGCCACATCTTTATTGAGAACGTTTTTTACATCGCTTATTATATAGACTTGCCGTTGGCTGTACCGTACTTCACTCCAGTTAACGGAGTTCGCTATCATAATTATTATTATTAGGGATTTAAGCTATAAACTTGGTTCGGTTCTTTCCATGCGCTTTGTTTTCTGTCTGAATGTTTCCCATCTGCATCAGTTTTTTGTTCTATCTGTCCGTTGTTTTCCTTGCTTTTTCGAATATGTTTTGAAATTCAGCTTTCTCAACAAAAAAATCATACGGTTTGGCCTAAACGATGCTACAAATTTTATGAATTGACACTAAACGTGTGGAAGAATTAGTGGTTCGCTGCAAAGAATACAATATTAATATTATGTACTGTTATTAAAACTACTGCTAGCTCTGTTTTCTTCTTTCTTAGGACTGGATAATATAAGTGCCGGAATGGCTTTGTCTTTTTGTATTTTTCATTTGATACACGTAAAGTAATTACTCGTACCATACCGAATATATTTATGGTATTGATACCGGGATAAAAAATGTAAATCATGTGACTATAATTTTACAAAGGCTCATGTTAAGTCTTGTTTTGGATGGTTTCCAAGATCATACGTGCGCAACAGTCGGCCGATCCAGCCGACTGATTTGGTGGCTAACCAAGGGAAGTCGCAAAATCGCCTATGTAAGTCGCAAAATGGAGGGGGTAAGTTATACGATGGGCGGTAGAAGTGTAAAATTTGGAGGAGAATAGTAAAACAACGTAGCAAGTAGGCAAGTTATCGGTAACAAGTGGTTCGCGGGACCTTTTTTGGTCCTTCAAACTTTGGCCCCAAGTAAGTCGCAAATTTTTTTTCAACTAATTCGCACCGAATTTTTTAAGTTGCGCACGTATGGACCAGATCGAGGCGGACCAGGTTCTTCGGGTCCAGGTACTTGGCTGAGGTCTCCTCTACCTGCAGTGGGCGATTCTTTGCTTTAAGTTGCTGGTCTGCCTTGCTGGTCATATTTGCAACTGTAAATCTTCTAGGATTTGGGATCAAGATTTTAGATTCGGGAATTCAGAGAAATTATAATGTAATTAGAGATCTTCGGGGGATCTATTCTGTTGGAATGAAGGAATGTTCAGGATTTGGGATCAGGAAACATGAAGAATTTGGGATCAGGGAACATGAAGGATTTGGGATCAGGGGATATTTAGCATTTGGGATCTAGGGATATTCAAGATTTTGGATCACGCGACATTCAGGATTTGTGATCAGGCGATATTCAGCATTTAGGATCAGGGATATTCAGGATTTGGGATCAGGGGATATTTAAGATTTAGAATCATGGGATATTGAGGATTTGGAATCCTGGGATATTCAGGATTTGGGATCACTAGATTTTTAGAAGAATTTTTCAGTAATTAGAGATCTTCGGGATTTGAGAACACAGGATCTATTTGATTTAGATCAGGGAATACTCAGGATTTAGGACCATGTAATTTTAAACAGTTGTAGGCTAAGCATGAGGTCAACTGTAGGAATTTGATCGAGGGATTTTGAAATTCTTATAACTTTGAATCCATTGACTTTTTAGGATATTGGAATGAGGTGACTATAAAAATCTTAGACCCCTTAAAATTTATGACTTGAATGTGGTTTTTTACTTCAGACCCGGGATAAATAGTTATGGGATAATGATCCCCACCAAAACTCACCCAAGGCGGCAGAGTAGCAGAAAACAGCAGAGTCTGCGGCCGGCTCCGCTGATTCTCCCCCTGACCAGCTGTCGCCTCTTCCCCGTCGGCAGAAGCTCCGCCGCTGTACAACTTCCTGAGCAGCTGATCCACAGAGTCGCGGAATCCCATGTCCAGCATTCGATCAACCTCGTCCAGCACAACGCGCCGAATTCGATTCATTCGAAGGCAGCCCTGCTCCGCCAGGTCCAGCACTCGGCCGGGCGCGCCAACCACAACGTCGACGCCCGCCGCCAGAGCCGTCCGATGCTTCTCGTAGGGCACCCCGCCGTACACGGCCAGTATAGAGAGGCCGCTGTCGGGCGGGCAGATCGCCTCAAAATCGTCCGCTATCTGCTTGGCCAGCTCGCGAGTCGGCGCCAGAACAAGGACGCGCGGCGCCCGACCAGGTGAGCGCTTTGTTGACACCTATTTAGATTATGGCGATTGATCAATGAGTAACAAGCAATGAGATTCGTCTCTAAACTGCCATGAGATTCGTCTCTAAAATGCCATGAGGTTCGTCTCGAAACTGTCATTTAACTTGTAGCAGCTTCTATCTATGATGTTAAGCGTTGTTACCCTTATACGAGTAACTGCGAAGTAGAAGAAGCGAGCGTTCGACCCAAATAAATAGAATAACTTATTCGTTGCTGCATTCAAGCTTACGGCTGAATCTTCGTAGCAAACTAACTGCTACAAATTGGTAGCAGAGCGGAGCGATAATCATGCCTGACAGCGTCGACGACGCCCAACCACAGCCGCCTCAACAACAGCCACACTTGGACGCAGCCGCACCTTTCGGAGATCAACCCCAGTTAGCACCACAACAAACTGAGGCACATGGGTATGTGCAACGCATGACGTCAAGCCACCCCCATTTTACCGGCAGATGCCCGAAATTTGGTTCCGCAAACTAGAATCTCAATTCGCCCTAGCCGGAATAACTAACGCCGGAACTAAGTTCCATCACGCCATAAACCCCTAAAACCGCCCCTCAAGAATCGCCCCCTAAAACCGCCCCTCAAGAATCGCCCCCTAAAACCGCCCGAAAAGAATGGCCCCTAAAACTGCCCGTGAAGAATCGCCCCCTAAAACAGCCCCTCAAGAATCGCCCCCTAAAACCGCCCCTCAAGAATCGCCCCCTAAAACCGCCCCTCAAGAATCGCCCCCTAAAACCGCCCCTCAAGAATCGCCCCCTAAAACCGCCCGAAAAGAATCGCTTCCTCAAGAATCGCTTCCTCAAGAATCGCTTCCTCAAGAATCGCTCCCTCAAAACCGCCCCTCAAGAATCGCTCCCTCAAGAATCGCCTCCTTAAACTGCCCTCGATGAATCTCCCCACAAGAATCGCTCCCACTACTAATACACGAAGCCGTTGCAGAAAGAAATAAAACTTGATTCGTACTTTCATAATTCGCAGACCGCCTCAGCCGCTCTTGTATTCGCCGCCGTAGTCGGGCTCACCTACCTGGGCTACGTGGCCCCCTGGAGCGGCCGGTTCTACTCCCTTTGGGACACGGGCTACGCCAAGATCCACATCCCCATCATTGCCAGCGTCTCCGAGCACCAGCCAACGCCCTGGGTAAGCTTCTTCTTCGATTTGCACATCCTTGTGTGCGTCTATCCGGCTGGCGTCTGGTTCTGCATCCGGGATCTGAACGACGAGCGCGTCTTTATTGTCCTGTACGCCGTATTCGCCTCCTACTTTGCCGGCGTCATGGTCCGCCTGATGCTCACCCTGACGCCCTGCGTCTGCGTCCTCGCCGCCATCACCTTCTCCCGCCTATTCGATGTCTATTTGAAAGACGAAGCCGAAATTGGCGCCGCTGGTGGTGCCGCTCTCGACTCGTCGTCTCCGATTGCCGGCGGCGCCAGCGCCGTTGCCGGAGGTAGCGGCGGCTCCGCGTCTGGTGGAAAACGGCGCCAAGTTGGCGCCGGCGGCTCGCCGTCAGCTGAGCCGCGCAATCTCTACGACAAGCCGAAGATCAAGCAGAGAGGCGACAGCGGATCGGCTGTTAGCGCCACGGGCCAGCCTGTGAGTTGGCAGCATGCTTTCTTGGATGCTTTGATAGCTTACGTTTAATATCCACGTATTTCGTCGCTATTAAAGGCGCTAAATTTCAAAACCTTTAAGCCACTGTATATTCAATAAATCATTACCCCTAAACCATCCTGCAAATCACCTCTGCAAAACGCCGATAATCATCTCTGAAGAATACTAAGTATCATCCCTGAAGGACATTAAGTCTCATGCCTGAAGAACACATGCCTGAAGGACACTGAGCATCATGCCTGAAGGACACTGAGCATCATGCCTGAAGAACATTGAGTATCATGCCTGAAGAACATTGAGTATCATGCCTTAAGAACACTGAGCATCATGCCTGAAGGACACTGAGCATCATGCCTGAAGAACATTGAGTATCATGCCTGAAGAACATTAAGTATCATGCCTGAAGAACATTGAGTATCATGCCTGAAGAACACATGCCTGAAGAACATTGAGTATCATGCCTGAAGAACATTGAGTATCATGCCTGAAGAACATTGAGTATCATGCCTGAAGAACATTGAGTATCATGCCTGAAGAACATTGAGTATCATGCCTGAAGAACATTGAGTATCATGCCTGAAGAACATTAAGTATCATGCCTGAAGAACATTGAGTATCATGCCTGAAGAACATTGAGCATCATGCCTGAAGAACATTGAGTATCATGCCTGAAGAACATTGAGCATCATGCCTGAAGAACATTGAGTATCATGCCTGAAGAACATTGAGTATCATGCCTGAAGAACATTGAGTATCATGCCTGAAGAACATTAAGTATCATGCCTGAAGAACACATGCCTGAAGGACATTAAGTATCATGCCTGAAGAACACATGCCTGAAGGACATTAAGTATCATGCCTGAAGAACACATACCTGAAGGACACTGATTATCATGCCTGAAGGACACTGATTATCATGCCTGAAGAACATATGCCTGAAGAACATTGAGTATCATGCCTGAAGAACATTAAGTATCATGCCTGAAGAACACATGCCTGAAGGACATTAAGTATCATGCCTGAAGAACACATGCCTGAAGGACACTGATTATCATGCCTGAAGGACACTGATTATCATGCCTGAAGAACACATGCCTGAAGGACACTGATTATCATGCCTGAAGAACACATGCCTGAAGGACACTGATTATCATGCCTGAAGGACACTGATTATCATGCCTGAAGGACACTGATTATCATGCCTGAAGAACACATGCCTGAAGGACACTGATTATCATGCCTGAAGGACACTGATTATCATGCCTGAAGATCATTTAGTATCATGGCTGAAGGACTCTGAGTATCATCAATGGTGAAACCTGTTCATCATCCTTGAACTTTATTTTAGGGTGATCGTCGCGACGACGAAGTGATCGGCATGAACGTCAAATCCGTAGTGCTAGTGATCCTTGGAGTAGTTATCCTGCTATTCTGCATGCACTGCACCTGGGTCACCTCCAATGCCTATTCCTCGCCTAGCATTGTGCTGGCCAGCTACAATCAGGATGGCTCGCGAGTGATTCTGGACGACTTCAGGGAGGCTTACTATTGGCTGCGTAAGAATACTCACGATAGGGCTCGCGTGATGAGCTGGTAAGCTGGCAGCATTTGACCAATTGCCCTAAGTAACCGCCTTCTGACCCATTCTGAGTCTCCTGAGTAACCGCCCTCTGACCCATTCTGACCCTTCTGAGTAACCACCTTCTGACCCTCCTGAATGTAGCCGCCCTCCGCAAAACTGCCCGCCCCAGGTGGGACTACGGCTACCAGATTGCTGGCATGGCCAACCGCACCACCCTGGTGGACAACAACACGTGGAACAATAGCCACATAGCCCTAGTTGGCAAGGCCATGGCTAGCAACGAGACCGAGGCGTACAAAATCATGCGGATGCTGGATGTTGACTACGTCCTAGTCATATTCGGCGGAGTGATTGGCTACTCTGGCGACGATATCAACAAGTTCCTGTGGATGGTTCGCATCGCCGAAGGCGAGCATCCGCGCGACATCAAAGAGAGCGACTACTTTACGCCGCAGGGCGAGTACAAGATTGACGGCTCGGCCTCGCAGACGATGCTGAATTCGCTGATGTACAAGATGAGCTACTACCGGTTCGGCGAGATGCAGACGGATTTTCGCACTCCGCCTGGCTTCGATCGGACTCGAAATGCCGAAATTGGCCGCAAGCACTTCACGTTGAAACACCTGGAGGAGGCGTTCACCTCCGAGCACTGGATGGTTCGAATCTACAAGGTCAAACAGCCGCCCAATAGGAATAAAGTTGAGACGCCCAAGTCACGAGTTCGAGTTTTTAATACGCGTAAAACGCTTAGCAACAAGGTCGGCACCCTGCGCGAGAAACCGTCGGTTGTCAAGGGCAAGAGGCCGGCCAGGGCTCGCTGAGCAACAACCAGATTGTCGGCGACGCGAATAAATGCAAAATTAAAGCAGTCTAAACTATGAAATATAATACAAATTCAAATTGTTTCCTCTTTCTTCTTTTGTTTGCTTCGATATCTGTCATGCTTATTCGTTTTTTAGAAGGCCCTTTCTATTGCTTCCCTGTGCTGCATACTTTACTGTTTCTTTAAATCCCACAACAATGAAACTTATAAGGTGGGTAGCCTAAGCTGTCATTATTTAATTTAGCAAAAAGTGCCACTGGAATTTATTCTATTGTTTGCGTCATTTTTCTTATGTATTTTAATACTTAGTTTTAAAAACCTGCACTACACTACTGACTCACTCTAATAAGTAGTATGAACTGTTGCAAGTGTTAATGCGTCGATAATATTGTCTGCGTGTTACTTGCTCTAACTTTGATTGAGGGAATGGGTTAGTCCTCTTCCAGCTGTCATATACGGAGTCATTTTGGCAGTAGTTTTTAACGCTTGAATCAAACTAGTTAGTCTTAATTTTTTTCCTTTGTTTCGAAACCAATTTGAAACTATTCGTTGTCATGCTTCGTAATTCTCATTCGCTGCGCAATAACTAACAAAAATTATATTCCTTTTTAATAGATCGTTATTTAGCGTTTAGTAATATAATTAATTATTATTATTCCTGTTTTTCTCTGCCCACCGGTTATATATCCTTGCTAATTAGGCTTTTCGTTGTCAAATGTTCAGGTAAAGCAGGTAAGCTTTAATGGATCTGCTTGCTTACTATAATTAAATATTTCGGTGTGGTTACGAAAATAAAATATGGGCGATTGCCCCGGACTGTCTGCTTTGTTGTGCCAACTATTTATTCCTTTTGTTATTTTCGCAATTTTTCTCGCCGTCACCGAGGGAATCTTGAGGCATTAGGACCTACAACTTGCCGGTTTTTTACTTTTACTGTAACAAACCATTTACCTATCAATGGATTGGTTAAAACGGGTTCCCCTTAAATAAAATAGCAAGGCTGTACGGGCTATGCTACAGGCTATTTGAGAGGCTAACTTTATTTCCTCTGCACCCAGACCCCCTCGTTCCACAACCCATTGACTCCTAATTAATTGAGTCAGTGTGTGGAATGTGGTGTCAGGTAGGGTTTTATCGATTTTATGGCCTCCGCCTTAACCCCAACCCTCCTCCCTATTTAGTCGCAGTTAGTGAGTTAGCAGAGAAAATTAGTGGCGTGAGGAGGTGTTATTGACTATCAAGCCTGAGGAGATTTTCTGCCCCGTTAAAACTGTACAGTGCGCATGTACACTTTAGTGAACGGTTCGGCTGTGTCAAAGCCTGTGCGTAATTAGATGTGTTATTAATAAGATAAAGTGGGCTCGAAGGGGACTAGCAGGATAATTTTAATTGTTTTAGTCTCACCATTAATTACTGGCTAAACTCAGTCGCTTTTGTGCCCCTTTTAGTTCCATTATGATCATACGATGCAAAGAATTGCAGTTTGGCCACATCTTTATTGAGAACGTTTTTTACATCGCTTATTATATAGACTTGCCGTTGGCTGTACCGTACTTCACTCCAGTTAACGGAGTTCGCTATCATAATTATTATTATTAGGGATTTAAGCTATAAACTTGGTTCGGTTCTTTCCATGCGCTTTGTTTTCTGTCTGAATGTTTCCCATCTGCATCAGTTTTTTGTTCTATCTGTCCGTTGTTTTCCTTGCTTTTTCGAATATGTTTTGAAATTCAGCTTTCTCAACAAAAAAATCATACGGTTTGGCCTAAACGATGCTACAAATTTTATGAATTGACACTAAACGTGTGGAAGAATTAGTGGTTCGCTGCAAAGAATACAATATTAATATTATGTACTGTTATTAAAACTACTGCTAGCTCTGTTTTCTTCTTTCTTAGGACTGGATAATATAAGTGCCGGAATGGCTTTGTCTTTTTGTATTTTTCATTTGATACACGTAAAGTAATTACTCGTACCATACCGAATATATTTATGGTATTGATACCGGGATAAAAAATGTAAATCATGTGACTATAATTTTACAAAGGCTCATGTTAAGTCTTGTTTTGGATGGTTTCCAAGATCATACGTGCGCAACAGTCGGCCGATCCAGCCGACTGATTTGGTGGCTAACCAAGGGAAGTCGCAAAATCGCCTATGTAAGTCGCAAAATGGAGGGGGTAAGTTATACGATGGGCGGTAGAAGTGTAAAATTTGGAGGAGAATAGTAAAACAACGTAGCAAGTAGGCAAGTTATCGGTAACAAGTGGTTCGCGGGACCTTTTTTGGTCCTTCAAACTTTGGCCCCAAGTAAGTCGCAAATTTTTTTTCAACTAAGTCGCACCGAATTTTTCAAGTTGCGCACGTATGGACCAGATCGAGGCGGACCAGGTTCTTCGGGTCCAGGTACTTGGCTGAGGTCTCCTCTACCTGCAGTGGGCGATTCTTTGCTTTAAGTTGCTGGTCTGCCTTGCTGGTCATATTTGCAACTGTAAATCTTCTAGGATTTGGGATCAAGATTTTAGATTCGGGAATTCAGAGAAATTATAATGTAATTAGAGATCTTCGGGGGATCTATTCTGTTGGAATGAAGGAATGTTCAGGATTTGGGATCAGGAAACATGAAGAATTTGGGATCAGGGAACATGAAGGATTTGGGATCAGGGGATATTTAGCATTTGGGATCTAGGGATATTCAAGATTTTGGATCACGCGACATTCAGGATTTGTGATCA
The DNA here is from genome assembly GCA_950096795.1 of Macrostomum cliftonense. NCBI lineage: Eukaryota > Metazoa > Platyhelminthes > Macrostomidae > Macrostomum > Macrostomum cliftonense. The sequence goes on from CATNEM010000088.1 coordinate 1,843,788, forward strand.
GGCGATATTCAGCATTTAGGATCAGGGATATTCAGGATTTGGGATCAGGGGATATTTAAGATTTAGAATCATGGGATATTGAGGATTTGGAATCCTGGGATATTCAGGATTTGGGATCACTAGATTTTTAGAAGAATTTTTCAGTAATTAGAGATCTTCGGGATTTGAGAACACAGGATCTATTTGATTTAGATCAGGGAATACTCAGGATTTAGGACCATGTAATTTTAAACAGTTGTAGGCTAAGCATGAGGTCAACTGTAGGAATTTGATCGAGGGATTTTGAAATTCTTATAACTTTGAATCCATTGACTTTTTAGGATATTGGAATGAGGTGACTATAAAAATCTTAGACCCCTTAAAATTTATGACTTGAATGTGGTTTTTTACTTCAGACCCGGGATAAATAGTTATGGGATAATGATCCCCACCAAAACTCACCCAAGGCGGCAGAGTAGCAGAAAACAGCAGAGTCTGCGGCCGGCTCCGCTGATTCTCCCCCTGACCAGCTGTCGCCTCTTCCCCGTCGGCAGAAGCTCCGCCGCTGTACAACTTCCTGAGCAGCTGATCCACAGAGTCGCGGAATCCCATGTCCAGCATTCGATCAACCTCGTCCAGCACAACGCGCCGAATTCGATTCATTCGAAGGCAGCCCTGCTCCGCCAGGTCCAGCACTCGGCCGGGCGCGCCAACCACAACGTCGACGCCCGCCGCCAGAGCCGTCCGATGCTTCTCGTAGGGCACCCCGCCGTACACGGCCAGTATAGAGAGGCCGCTGTCGGGCGGGCAGATCGCCTCAAAATCGTCCGCTATCTGCTTGGCCAGCTCGCGAGTCGGCGCCAGAACAAGGACGCGCGGCGCCCGACCAGGTGAGCGCTTTGTTGACACCTATTTAGATTATGGCGATTGATCAATGAGTAACAAGCAATGAGATTCGTCTCTAAACTGCCATGAGATTCGTCTCTAAAATGCCATGAGGTTCGTCTCGAAACTGTCATTTAACTTGTAGCAGCTTCTATCTATGATGTTAAGCGTTGTTACCCTTATACGAGTAACTGCGAAGTAGAAGAAGCGAGCGTTCGACCCAAATAAATAGAATAACTTATTCGTTGCTGCATTCAAGCTTACGGCTGAATCTTCGTAGCAAACTAACTGCTACAAATTGGTAGCAGAGCGGAGCGATAATCATGCCTGACAGCGTCGACGACGCCCAACCACAGCCGCCTCAACAACAGCCACACTTGGACGCAGCCGCACCTTTCGGAGATCAACCCCAGTTAGCACCACAACAAACTGAGGCACATGGGTATGTGCAACGCATGACGTCAAGCCACCCCCATTTTACCGGCAGATGCCCGAAATTTGGTTCCGCCAACTAGAATCTCAATTCGCCCTAGCCGGAATAACTAACGCCGGAACTAAGTTCCATCACGCCATAAACCCCTAAAACCGCCCCTCAAGAATCGCCCCCTAAAACCGCCCCTCAAGAATCGCCCCCTAAAACCGCCCGAAAAGAATGGCCCCTAAAACTGCCCGTGAAGAATCGCCCCCTAAAACAGCCCCTCAAGAATCGCCCCCTAAAACCGCCCCTCAAGAATCGCCCCCTAAAACCGCCCCTCAAGAATCGCCCCCTAAAACCGCCCCTCAAGAATCGCCCCCTAAAACCGCCCGAAAAGAATCGCTTCCTCAAGAATCGCTTCCTCAAGAATCGCTTCCTCAAGAATCGCTCCCTCAAAACCGCCCCTCAAGAATCGCTCCCTCAAGAATCGCCTCCTTAAACTGCCCTCGATGAATCTCCCCACAAGAATCGCTCCCACTACTAATACACGAAGCCGTTGCAGAAAGAAATAAAACTTGATTCGTACTTTCATAATTCGCAGACCGCCTCAGCCGCTCTTGTATTCGCCGCCGTAGTCGGGCTCACCTACCTGGGCTACGTGGCCCCCTGGAGCGGCCGGTTCTACTCCCTTTGGGACACGGGCTACGCCAAGATCCACATCCCCATCATTGCCAGCGTCTCCGAGCACCAGCCAACGCCCTGGGTAAGCTTCTTCTTCGATTTGCACATCCTTGTGTGCGTCTATCCGGCTGGCGTCTGGTTCTGCATCCGGGATCTGAACGACGAGCGCGTCTTTATTGTCCTGTACGCCGTATTCGCCTCCTACTTTGCCGGCGTCATGGTCCGCCTGATGCTCACCCTGACGCCCTGCGTCTGCGTCCTCGCCGCCATCACCTTCTCCCGCCTATTCGATGTCTATTTGAAAGACGAAGCCGAAATTGGCGCCGCTGGTGGTGCCGCTCTCGACTCGTCGTCTCCGATTGCCGGCGGCGCCAGCGCCGTTGCCGGAGGTAGCGGCGGCTCCGCGTCTGGTGGAAAACGGCGCCAAGTTGGCGCCGGCGGCTCGCCGTCAGCTGAGCCGCGCAATCTCTACGACAAGCCGAAGATCAAGCAGAGAGGCGACAGCGGATCGGCTGTTAGCGCCACGGGCCAGCCTGTGAGTTGGCAGCATGCTTTCTTGGATGCTTTGATAGCTTACGTTTAATATCCACGTATTTCGTCGCTATTAAAGGCGCTAAATTTCAAAACCTTTAAGCCACTGTATATTCAATAAATCATTACCCCTAAACCATCCTGCAAATCACCTCTGCAAAACGCCGATAATCATCTCTGAAGAATACTAAGTATCATCCCTGAAGGACATTAAGTCTCATGCCTGAAGAACACATGCCTGAAGGACACTGAGCATCATGCCTGAAGGACACTGAGCATCATGCCTGAAGAACATTGAGTATCATGCCTGAAGAACATTGAGTATCATGCCTGAAGAACACTGAGCATCATGCCTGAAGGACACTGAGCATCATGCCTGAAGAACATTGAGTATCATGCCTGAAGAACATTAAGTATCATGCCTGAAGAACATTGAGTATCATGCCTGAAGAACACATGCCTGAAGAACATTGAGTATCATGCCTGAAGAACATTGAGTATCATGCCTGAAGAACATTGAGTATCATGCCTGAAGAACATTGAGTATCATGCCTGAAGAACATTGAGTATCATGCCTGAAGAACATTGAGTATCATGCCTGAAGAACATTGAGTATCATGCCTGAAGAACATTGAGTATCATGCCTGAAGAACATTGAGTATCATGCCTGAAGAACATTGAGCATCATGCCTGAAGAACATTGAGTATCATGCCTGAAGAACATTGAGCATCATGCCTGAAGAACATTGAGTATCATGCCTGAAGAACATTGAGTATCATGCCTGAAGAACATTGAGTATCATGCCTGAAGAACATTGAGTATCATGCCTGAAGAACATTAAGTATCATGCCTGAAGAACATTGAGTATCATGCCTGAAGAACATTGAGCATCATGCCTGAAGAACATTGAGTATCATGCCTGAAGAACATTGAGCATCATGCCTGAAGAACATTGAGTATCATGCCTGAAGAACATTGAGTATCATGCCTGAAGAACATTGAGTATCATGCCTGAAGAACATTAAGTATCATGCCTGAAGAACACATGCCTGAAGGACATTAAGTATCATGCCTGAAGAACACATGCCTGAAGGACATTAAGTATCATGCCTGAAGAACACATACCTGAAGGACACTGATTATCATGCCTGAAGGACACTGATTATCATGCCTGAAGAACATATGCCTGAAGAACATTGAGTATCATGCCTGAAGAACATTAAGTATCATGCCTGAAGAACACATGCCTGAAGGACATTAAGTATCATGCCTGAAGAACACATGCCTGAAGGACACTGATTATCATGCCTGAAGGACACTGATTATCATGCCTGAAGATCATTTAGTATCATGGCTGAAGGACTCTGAGTATCATCAATGGTGAAACCTGTTCATCATCCTTGAACTTTATTTTAGGGTGATCGTCGCGACGACGAAGTGATCGGCATGAACGTCAAATCCGTAGTGCTAGTGATCCTTGGAGTAGTTATCCTGCTATTCTGCATGCACTGCACCTGGGTCACCTCCAATGCCTATTCCTCGCCTAGCATTGTGCTGGCCAGCTACAATCAGGATGGCTCGCGAGTGATTCTGGACGACTTCAGGGAGGCTTACTATTGGCTGCGTAAGAATACTCACGATAGGGCTCGCGTGATGAGCTGGTAAGCTGGCAGCATTTGACCAATTGCCCTAAGTAACCGCCTTCTGACCCATTCTGAGTCTCCTGAGTAACCGCCCTCTGACCCATTCTGACCCTTCTGAGTAACCACCTTCTGACCCTCCTGAATGTAGCCGCCCTCCGCAAAACTGCCCGCCCCAGGTGGGACTACGGCTACCAGATTGCTGGCATGGCCAACCGCACCACCCTGGTGGACAACAACACGTGGAACAATAGCCACATAGCCCTAGTTGGCAAGGCCATGGCTAGCAACGAGACCGAGGCGTACAAAATCATGCGGATGCTGGATGTTGACTACGTCCTAGTCATATTCGGCGGAGTGATTGGCTACTCTGGCGACGATATCAACAAGTTCCTGTGGATGGTTCGCATCGCCGAAGGCGAGCATCCGCGCGACATCAAAGAGAGCGACTACTTTACGCCGCAGGGCGAGTACAAGATTGACGGCTCGGCCTCGCAGACGATGCTGAATTCGCTGATGTACAAGATGAGCTACTACCGGTTCGGCGAGATGCAGACGGATTTTCGCACTCCGCCTGGCTTCGATCGGACTCGAAATGCCGAAATTGGCCGCAAGCACTTCACGTTGAAACACCTGGAGGAGGCGTTCACCTCCGAGCACTGGATGGTTCGAATCTACAAGGTCAAACAGCCGCCCAATAGGAATAAAGTTGAGACGCCCAAGTCACGAGTTCGAGTTTTTAATACGCGTAAAACGCTTAGCAACAAGGTCGGCACCCTGCGCGAGAAACCGTCGGTTGTCAAGGGCAAGAGGCCGGCCAGGGCTCGCTGAGCAACAACCAGATTGTCGGCGACGCGAATAAATGCAAAATTAAAGCAGTCTAAACTATGAAATATAATACAAATTCAAATTGTTTCCTCTTTCTTCTTTTGTTTGCTTCGATATCTGTCATGCTTATTCGTTTTTTAGAAGGCCCTTTCTATTGCTTCCCTGTGCTGCATACTTTACTGTTTCTTTAAATCCCACAACAATGAAACTTATAAGGTGGGTAGCCTAAGCTGTCATTATTTAATTTAGCAAAAAGTGCCACTGGAATTTATTCTATTGTTTGCGTCATTTTTCTTATGTATTTTAATACTTAGTTTTAAAAACCTGCACTACACTACTGACTCACTCTAATAAGTAGTATGAACTGTTGCAAGTGTTAATGCGTCGATAATATTGTCTGCGTGTTACTTGCTCTAACTTTGATTGAGGGAATGGGTTAGTCCTCTTCCAGCTGTCATATACGGAGTCATTTTGGCAGTAGTTTTTTACGCTTGAATCAAACTAGTTAGTCTTAATTTTTTTCCTTTGTTTCGAAACCAATTTGAAACTATTCGTTGTCATGCTTCGTAATTCTCATTCGCTGCGCAATAACTAACAAAAATTATATTCCTTTTTAATAGATCGTTATTTAGCGTTTAGTAATATAATTAATTATTATTATTCCTGTTTTTCTCTGCCCACCGGTTATATATCCTTGCTAATTAGGCTTTTCGTTGTCAAATGTTCAGGTAAAGCAGGTAAGCTTTAATGGATCTGCTTGCTTACTAAGTAGAATGCAAGACGGGGCTTCTAGGACAGAACTTTTCACGTCCATCATAATCTACATTCTTTAAATTTATTATGCCCGCACAGTTAGAAAAAATAGGGGGATCGACTTCATGGAAAAACATCCATCATAATCTAGATTCTTTTAACTTATTATGCCTACATAAAAAATGAAAATTAGGGGTTGACTGTCACGGATAACCATTCAACGTAAGCTAGATTCTTTAAATTTAGTTAATCCCAAAGAAATCGAAAAAATCACATTAAAAATCTTTGAAAAAAAATCATAATCCATAATCTATTACTTTTTACATCCTAGCGAGTTCAATGCACCTCCTGCTTTCATCCGGAGACACTGAACCTAAGCCTCATTCTAGCAACTTAAAGACATTCAAGCAACAACTCAGGGTACTCACCCCGAAAAAAAAAATTTTACATTCTCAATAAAAATGCTTCCAATCGTCTCTCCAAGTTCTTACTACAAACCGCATGAACCCAATTACAAATCTAAGTACCAATGCAAGAAGGAATGTACAGATTATATGAAAAAATTCTGGCCTAACATTGAACCAACCATCCTGAATCTTAATCAAGCGGTTAAGACTCACTGGCATTATTTACATGGGGTAACTATTAAAGATTACGACAGCTACTATAACTTTGCAGAAATTATTAAGCAACTGTAAAGCATAGCTGCAACTCTACTACTATTATTAGCAACTGTAAGTCATGGAAAATTAGGCCAAAAACGGAGGCCGAGGCCAACTTTTTGAAAAATAAATTCGCAAATCTGGCCTCGGTTCTGGCCTCGTTTTGTGGCCGCGTACTTTCTCTCCACGCGCGCCGAAAATAACTTCTATACTGGGCGAATTTCTCTACCCCTTTTTTAGCAGTCTTCCCAATTCCTGGTTTGGAGCTTTCCCTGCCTCTTTTCCAGTCATTTCTTTGCTTGTCCCTGCCACCGCTGTACTAATGACAATTCACATTCTTTCAATAATAATTGTCATTGCAAACTCTTCACCGTTAAAATCAACAGCTTCTCCGTCCTCTGTCTCAAACTGTAGCAATATTTCATTAATTTCTTTGTTACAGAGCACAACTCTTTTTACTGGATTAGGTTTTTCAACAATCATCTGTCCACCAGCAACTGAGTTAGAAATGTTGTACAAAATATTTGTTCGCTTTCCCTTGAAGACCCAGTCCAGACTGAGATTGCTTTGGATCAAAATGTTCAAACTTTTAACAATATCCGCGATATTTTCAGCCATGAATAAACCGCGTGCTGGCTGGCGGCTCAACATAACCGCCCCCGGCGAAGGAGTTGCGGGTGGTGCTGCGGTTTCCGCCTTGTAAACTTTCTTTTCAAATCCCAACTCTCGATACCAGGTGCCATCTTTAAACTCCACCTCTGCGTCTTTATGAACTTGCATAACCACTCTCATTACAGTGAGATCATAGGACAATTTAACAGGAAATAGTTTATTCTCGGGTTTGCTAGTATCAGGAGTTTCAAAATGCCCCCTTTTGGTAAAAACGTTCTCCAGAAAGTAATTATAAGTATCCACGCTCTGTGTGCTCACAGGGAATTTAACCGGAAATTCTTTCACTTCGCCTCCAATTTGTTTCCATTTGTAATAAAACATGTTATTCTTTTCTGTCACGTTGGGGACATTTGACCAGCCAGTAAAGTCATTGAGATAAACATGGTAGTTTGCCTCTGGGTCCAGACGAATGGGTTGCTCAAGTTTTTCAATAAAAGTTCCACTTGAATCTGTAAGTCGACCAGTTATTGTAACTGGGATACTTTCCTTCGAATGCGACACAATATTGTTTAGTCTTTCAGCAATCGCTTCCATTTTTTTACAAAAAAAAATATTTTAAACCTTACTCGAAGAATTATTAATCATGTTCAGCTTAATTTTCCTCTCAAATGCATAAATGATAAAAAGGTCAACGGGTGTAGCCTCACTTCTGTCGATATTGGTCACAATATTCACCGGACTGTTGTCAGTAGGCATTTGCCTGGCCGACACGTCTGCACCGAAAATGGGGAAAAGAGTCTTGAACTGCCATGCCGTAATAACGATTCCGTTGTTTTCCTTAACAGCCAAGTCAACCAGCTCGCAGTAAAATTTGCTAATTTTGTTTGTTGCAAAATCTCCATTCTGTGGCATTGCCGGGTAAAGATTATCACTGATTTCATGCTGAATTGTTCGCACATTTCCATGTTCATAACGACTTATAGTTAATGGATCTCTCAAACTGACAATAATGTACCTTGGGTTGCTGCAAGAACCCTCCTTAATACAAATCTGTTGCCTTCTTTCATTACGTTCATCCCTGCACATGTAAGCTGTGTAAGCAACATCAATGTCTTTTTCAATAGCCTTCAAATATTCAGCTTTCAGTGCTGTCTTTGGTTCAATGATTTCCAAGTACAACTCAACTCCTGCTAGCTTAACTTCCATTCTAGTATGCTCAGCTCCTGTCCAAACACTCCTGTTGCGATCGTCCCTGGTAAGCCTAAATGTGTAACTAAAGTTGCTGGTCAAGCGATTAAAAGTATTGCAGAACCCGCTCATGAATCTCAAAGGTACAAATATATCTACATGTCTATACTGAGGATTCTTTGCACCATCATCAGCACCCGTCAATGCATAGTTATATCTCCCTTTTCTCTTTGTATAACCTGAATCATTTACGTCTCCTTTCTCCTCATTAGGGATGAAGCCAGCGCCGCTACCAAGTTGAATAAAATCTGGGTTTTCAATGAGACAATGAGTGTCATACACTACACCAAAGTTGGCAATTCTCTCCAGCTCTGTACTCCCGTTTGACACGCTTAACTCCTTAAACATGTATGCCCAGAAGTTGCTGATTAGTGTGACATCAGCGTCATGCTTGTCAGTATTAGCACCAGCAGCATTTGTACCACCTTTAGTCTTGTATTGGAATGTCATGTAAAACCCGCTCCTTAGACTGTGAACGCTGACCAGAGATGAACACCCAGTGTAAGTGAATGTTAGCGTTTGACCGGGGCCCAAATTAGTTTCATTCTGATTTTCATGACTGGGGACTCTTACTTGAGTCGCTTTGATTGTGCTGTCATCACTCAAGATAGGCTTGTTGATTTTATAGAAAACTGGCGTCAGAGGATCGTTCATTTTTTTAGTTTAAAAATTAAAATAAAAAAAAATGAAGCGAAAAAATTCTCATTACATCTCTGACTTAGAGAAGCTCGCAGAAGCTGAAAAACGAGTCACTGGGTTAATTAACAAAGAGCAGCAGTCCTACAATGAGTTTATCCAAGCCGCCACTGAGTTTCACAAACCAGGATACACCGAAGCAAAGAAATCCATTGAAACAGTTAAGGAAGCTGTTGATGAGATTCAAGAGAGCCAGTTTCAGAATACGCTGAATAAAATTCCACCGGCCTCACAAGATTCTCAGGCTTTGCAAGAAACATCTCAGCAAAAATTAAAAGTAACAGATAACTTCTTTGGGCCAGTAGAATATGAAGGCAAACGCGTCTTTGGTGTTAGTGTCTGGCGTAAAAATATTTCTACTGATCCTGTGGATTATCATCTTGAGATAACGAAAGAAAGTATTGGAGTCATCAAAGAAGGCGCGGCCGGGGTCGGAGAAAACACCTCAAAGAAGGTTGCTTTCACCCAAGTATTGCTCAACTTCATAACTAAAAATCAAGAAACTATTTCTGCGAAACAGCTAAAAAATTATAAAGAACTGGTAACTTTTGCTTTACAAAGAGACATAGACATCCTTAAAGTCCCTGATATACTCAAATTTTTACATGACAATGGGGTAAACCTAAACAGCTTTAGAAAGTATAAGCACTTTAAACAATGGTTTGACCTGCCAGATCAGCTAGAAGTCATAAATTACCTGGAACAGCAAAAGCAACTCACTCAGCAACAAGAGACCCCTCAACAGCAACAAGAGACCCCTCAGCAGCATCAAGAGACCCCTCAACAGCAACAAAGCCCTCAAAAATTAACAGAAGAAGATGTACTCTCTCGACTTGAGACAGCAGATCCAACTCAAGTAGCTAATTACAAAACGGCAAATCCACAAGTATGGAGGCATCTAGAGCAATTCTCACCAGATAGAATGCAGCGAATTTCAAACAGAGTTTTCACACCAAGGCAAGACATAAGAACACCAGAAACATCACCAGAGACATCACCAGAGACATCAACTACAACAGAAGATTCATTTCAATCCGGAAGCTCCACAAATACCGGGAAAACCGGCACCGGGATGCCGGAAGTCTACAAGCGGCTAGTCGTTCTCCTAGGAGCAGCAAAGACAGGTTTAAAGGATGAGAATAGAAAAGAGTTTGTTCATATTCTTGATAAAATGCTAGAAAAGAAGTACATCGATAAAAGAGCAAGAGAACTTTTACTTTCAAGGTTCAATAAAAAATAATTTTTTTCACGTAAAAAATGCCACTAATCTTCGAAAAAGACGTCCCTAAATACTACGATGAGAATGAATTAAAGCTCATTAAAAGAGGATCTGGACTTTTTCCAGCAGGTCATTATCCAAGAAAAGAGCGATCGGGTAATGGTATTGTTGATTTGATCGCCCAGGGGGCAAAGATTTTCAAAGTCATCAGTGAGAACAAAGAAAATATAAAAAATGCTGCCGAGGCGGCGGGAAGTGTAGTCACAGCTGCGAAGAAGATCAAGGACACCATAACTGAAACCCGCGACCCCAAAACCCCTAAACAAAGCAAACCAGATGGTCAACAAAATGTTCAACCACTCGCACCAAATTCATTGGCACCAAGCGCTGATAGCATTGATCCATCTGTTTATGCTAAGATGAGAGCCGATCTTAAAAAAGGCAGCGGTTTTAAATATGACTAAGGTGCTTTCCGGGGGTACAAGACATGTGGGGGTACAAGACTAATAGCAAAAAGACACACTGGCCCCCGAAAAAAGACACACTGGCCCCGAAAAAAGACACACAGGCCCCGAAAAAGACACACAGGCCCACATCAATAATTGCAAAGTTAGATTGCAAAATAATTATGCAAAAAATTTTTTATCGTATAAAAATGGATTTTTCAAATGATTTCAATCCTCATTGGACTCGGAACCAAATCAAATTTAATCATAACGAGGCAATTCCTAGGCATTTCAGATGTATTGTTGTTGGAGAATCAGGCTCAGGGAAGACATTTAGAATCTTCAACATGCTTCTGAGACCAGGATTTCTTGACTATGACACACTGCACATCTACTCACCCACTCTGTATCAAGATGAGTATAAGATGTTGATTGCAGGTCTACAGAACAAACTTACAAAGGAGCATATCATTCAGTGCTTTAACAACCAATCCAAGCTGCCCAGTGATCCAGAAATTGTCGCCAGAGAATATGCTAGCCATATCCCAGATAATGAAAAGTGGCACGACATTAAAGTGTTTACATATGGGGACCCGCAAATTGATCCTAAAACTAAACTTCTCCCTCAGCCTGATGAACTGGAAAAGGGAAGGAAGCACTTGATTGTCTTTGATGACTGCATGACAGGGCCCCAGAAGCAAATTGAAAACTATTTCACCAGGGGTCGTCACAACAACTGTAATGTAATCTATATTACCCAAAACTGGTTTGAGTTGCCAAATAAAACTATTCGTGGGAACTGCAATCTGATCCTCTTGTTCCCAACCATACCGCAAGACCGACTGAAGAGGTTAAGTAACGAGGTGATTGCTCCTGCCCATTTTACTAAGCCTCCATTTGATCGAAAGGACGATGGTCGAAAGGTAGCACACAAGGTATCGCAGGAAGAATTTGTTAACCTATGCTTTGAAAAGTGGAATAAACCTTATCAGTTCGTGATGATTAACAAAGAGAAAAGAACAGTAGCCTAATTCTTTTTCAAAAATAAAACAAAAAAACAAACAAAAATGTCCATAAACTTTGCTGGTGAATCTACTAGTGGCTCCACTGCACACTCGCTTGCTTTCCTTGACAGGCGCTACATTAACGTTGACGAAAAAATCCCGGAGATCGGACCAATCAAAGGCCGCTTAAAACCATTGGAACGGTCAGCACACCATCATCAAATAAACATTGAAGACTTGCGGGCAAAAATAGCAAAGCTGACCGCCATCGTTGAGACTCTAGCTCAAACTCTCAGATCGGAAATCAATGCAAAAGACATTGCTATAAGAACAGCGATTAATAAAAAGCGAGACATCCTTGATTCCTATTCACAAGCAGAGACTGATGCCTTATTTACCGCTTGGAGAACAACCATTAATCAAAATGTTGCAAAAATAAAAAAGATAGAAAGAGATGTTGCCACGCATACGCTCTATCTGGATAGAATTTATAACAAGCGGGGGAAAACTTTGAGACGAATTAGTCGCCTGGAACGACAGCACAATCTCCCTGACATTGACATTGAAGACGCCCGATCGTAAAATAGAAAAATTATTTTTTTTTACCTATAAAAAATGGCCGAAAATGATTCTCTGTATGACCCGCCTATGGCACCAAATATGGCACCAAATATGGCACCAAATATGGCACCTGTAACACCTAGTGCACCCCAGTATTCGAAAAGTCAACAATACCAATCAAATCAGCAATTGAACCAACCCATCGTACAAAATCTCTATCCTACAATCAATACTTTTACCTGCAACTCTCAACAGTTCCGACTTGTAGAGATTCAGAAAATGCGAAATGACATTGAAACCGCCCTTATGAAAAACTCTAAAAAACTGAAACGCTTCAACAGCCAGTGTCAAGCTTTCGAGTATATTAATATTGTTCTCGGGTCAGTGTCAATTCTAAGCGGATCTGCAGCTGCTGTTTCTACACTTCCTATTATCACCGCACCAATCGCTATTCCACTTGGAATTATTGGGGCCTCGTGTGGGCTCATTTCAGCGGTTACAGGAGCTCTAACTCGAAGCAGACGCCAGAAGCTAAAGCATCTGCAGGAAATGCAAGCAAAACAGAAAAGCATCCAGTCTTCTATCACCGGGTATATTTCAAAAGCAATAGAAGACAAGTTCATTTCAGAAGACGAGTTTCAAAGCATTCAAAAACTTTATGAGCAGCTTAGTGAGCAACATGTACGTCTGAATTTGAATAGCATTGATGATATGAGCCAATTGAGAAATGATATCGAAACTGTCTTCAAAAACTATGCAATCAAACACGCTTCGAAGAAAAACTAAAAAAAATAAAAAAAAACTGAATTCAAACATTTAAACTTAAAATGATTTCCCTGTAGCTTTTTCGAGTCTTAGTCATTGCATATAAAACAGTCATACACAGCTCTCCGCAAATATCACTTCTAAGCCCCTGCAGCATAAAGTCTGAGCGGTAGATTTTTGGAGGTTCCTTGTTATTTCCGAGTGTCGACCGAGCTTCCATATATTCCCTTAGCTCATCAGGAACAGCCGTCCCATAGCTATCAAAGTAGTAGTACTTATGCTTTCTGTTTGGATCAATCACCCAGCAAACCCAGTGAGACCCTGGTTTCTCAGCAGTGTCAAAGTTCATGATGCCACACTCTTTCAGTGCGTGGGATTCAGGTAATGTATCCTTCATAAAGACGCCTCTAAAGTTTGGGATTTCTAGTTCTTTTGCCAACTGTTCCAGAAAAATATTTGTCGTCATTATTTTTTTTCATTATTTTTTTTATTTAGTCTACGTTTTCAGTCTCCAGTGCCCAAATGGAAGACTTGTAACATTGTCTTGAAAGACAACCCTCTTGTTATCTGCGCCTGACAGACCTATTTTTTTCTGGTTTATGGTAAAAATATTATGGTTCTTCGACTGAAACTTTACAAACTCGTGTAAAGTTTTCTTATTATGTAACAGGGCGTCTCTGTAGGCTTCTTCATGTAGAGAGTTCTTAACTACATGCTTTGGAATTCCCTTGGACTTCTTAATTATTTTTCCTGATTCATCGCTTTCATCGCTTTCACCGCATTTTACAAAATAGGATTTTGATCTCAAACCAATAAACTCGGAGATAACATCACCTGCCTTTTCATCTTTCATTTTACCAATTACTTTTTTATTGGATGGGTCGAACACTTGATCACCTTTCAAAGTTTTAAATGATTCTATGTACTCTGACAAATCATAAAGGTCTTTTTGTTCAAGCATGTCCTGATAGATGTCCCCAGTCTGAATGTCTAGAATTAGGGAGTCAGTGTCAGTGTAAAGAAGTTTTAACCGATCCCCGTATTGTCGTTTCATGTCATAGAAGAAACTGTACATAAGACGCTTCGATTCATCAAGTACAGTGACACCTGTAAATATAGGTTTGCAAAGTGTTGCTTTTGTCTTATAGAATAGAACAGCCCCTAAGTAATCGTTGAAGACGTGAAGTTCCTTAAAAGTCGGTTTAGAAATATTTCTCTGAATGATGTCACGCTCATGAACGGTGACGAGTTTTAGATTCGTGCGGTTGCGCTCATTTTCAAGAGTCTTGCCGTATACAGAGTTGTTTGCCAGCTTGAACAGATCCTTGTCAAAGTTGTTGGTTGCTTTGGCCCTGAACTGGGTGTTCTTTTCTATGTAGGGTTTCATCCACGCTTCTTCTGTAAATTTGAGGGCCCTATGTACATTTGTGACCCTACAGCCTAAGGATATGAAGTACTGTAGCAGCTTATAATGAATTTTGTAGCGAGTCTTGTTGTGTAGGTTTTGGGTGAGTTTAGCTGTGTGTTCGTTTTCTGTTGACAGGTTCCACGAGCCATCTGGGTGCTCGATAATCTTCGGGCAGTTAATATTCTCTGGGAATGGCGCAAAGTCAGAGAAATGATCATGGAGTTCATAGGGAATTTCTACGTCAACCTCGTAAATCGCAGGTATCGAAAACGCTGGGTTTATTTGTGATACGGGGAGCCACTGGAAGTCTCTCACAGGTAAGTCTTGACTCATTGCCCAGCCATAGAGATTGTTGGCGTCTAAATAAACTATATAATTTGAGGGTTTCGTTGGGTCATATGATTCGAGATATGGATTGTTTGCCTTTCCATATCTGTTCACGCAAATTGATATGCCGCCTCTTTTCGCTGTGTCTATAAAATTGTACATGTCAATGTCGGTTAGAAGTTCAACATACCAGTCTGGGTTTTCATCCCATTTCATTTTAAGTAGAGATTCCCAGCTGGTGGCAGGTAAACTTACATAATGTGCGGGATCAAGACCATATGCTGTGTACCAGGTGTTTCTGAAGGTTTGAAACACATCGGCCAAAAGAAAAACATCAGTGTAAAGATAAATCAAATGGTATTGAAAAAAGTTTTGACATTTGAAATGTTTGTAGACTGCTTGTGCGTGCTCATAGTCATTGTCAGAAATTCCTGAGTTTGTTAGCTGAGAGAAGAACTTTTCTTTTGGTGGAAGTTCGCCTTCAAAGACGTGCTTTTCAAAAGCGTGCGAACCGGTCACATACTCATAAGGGTAGAAGCCTTTCTTTCTGAGTAGCTTGAAAGACACGGGATCTTGGTTTGCTAATATTTTGGCCAGGATTTTTGTATAAGTGCATTGCTCATCTGTTAGATTTTTACTTAATGCGTCTAGACTGGCTGCTAGGAACTGATAAGAATCCTTGATTTTAACCAAACCAGAAGAACCACTTAGTGAACCGGACGCCCCCACCTCTTTGATATTGAGGCATTTAAACTTTTCCTTGTTCTCAGCTATGCAGTCGAGGTGAATGCCCTCTATTTCACCTATTCTTTCAACGATTAGGTGCAGGTCGTATGAGCGAGCGTTATGAAGAAAAATGTTTAAATCGTGGATGTTATTTTTTAGCTTTAAGTTGCAGGTGTTGTGTGCGGCACCTCTGAAATTTCCTTGAATGTGTGAATGGTCTCTAACTTTCGGATTCTTTAAACTGTCTTCAAATGGTTTTCTGCATATGTAGCAATGGGTTGCCGATTGAAAATCAATCTCATCCTGATCGGTCATATTGATTGGCACAGGTGGGATTGCGCTAAATGTTCTACGTAACTCTAGCATTCTAAATATAAACTGTTTAACACAGTCTTCCCCAAAGAAGTGGTTATACTCTATGATATCAGAATTTCCTAGATGTCCAAGATTTCCAATGCAAACGTATGCTACTGAATTTGGGACGTGTTTTTTCTGGGTATCGGGGGTTTTATTTTCGAGAATTGAACATTCAAAGTCGGCAAATACAATAAAGGGAAGTTTCTCCATCTTGTGATAATTTTTAAACCGTAAATACTTCTGGTTACCGAAAGGAAGAGAGCAGTTAGTTGGATGGTTCTCACATGTGAGTTCATGCTCTGTGAGTTTTGCCTCCCGAGTTTCTTTACGACCACAATAATACTTAAGACACAATCTGCAGATAGATATGGCTTCTTTGTGGCTGGTCATTTGCTTGTGAATTAGCTTGGAAAGATCTTTAATCCAAACATAATGGGCTTCGGACTGTAAGTTTCCAATTATTAGAAGATCGACATCAGTGCGCCTGGCTGCTGGGTGTCGGGTCGGGTCTTCGTCTAAAATATTCTTGCTGCTCCTAACAATTTCAACTTTCTCTTTGCTTTCATTCCACTCGAATACGGTGATTCTGATTTTATTATTAAACACTTCCTCTACTTTGGGGATTTGAGAGACTGCTAAACCTCCTTTCTCAAATAATATTCCTTTGCTGATACACTTGGTAAAATACTCGTCAAAGTACGTCTTATAATGTGAAGTTCTTTCAGGATGGGCTCGATCCTTGTCGTACAATAATGCTGACAAAACCGCCCACAAAGCGCAGCAGTTGTCATAGTTCTTCACGTTGATACAAGCCTTTTTATTGGCGAGCTTTGTTGGTAGTTCCAGGTAAGAAGAAGCTTTAAGGGGATCGAATTTGAAAATCATAGCTGAAACTTTTCGAATCCCAGTAACAACCCAACCAGAACCTCTTGATGTAAAGGCGTCAATCTTTTTACTAACTTCTTGTAGAAAAGGGTCTGGTGAATCGGTTGGACTAAAGGGTGAAGCCTTAGTGGTCATGTAATATTCAAGATGTTCAGTAGGTTTCGTAGGCATATAAAATTCCAATAAAAACGAGAGCTGAAGCTTGAAGGTTTTGCGTGTTTTAAGTGTGTGATTGATAACTGATTGAATGTCATCTCTAAAGTCATTTATGTCAGGTGTCGTTTCGTAGGATGTTGTTGTGTTGTGTTTGATGGGAATGGTATACTCTATGTAGTGGTCTGTAAAAGTTCTCTTTGCAAATTGAATGTCTTCTTGGTTCATCTCTGACTCAATTTGGTGGATTGTTCTTTCCAGGTCATCCTGTTCCTGTTTATTCTGTGGGTATTTAGGTACATTTTGCCCTGTGAGAGTTTGGTACTTGTTAACTAGGTTGCGGCTCTTCTGTTGGTGTTCAGCTGCTGGGTTTTTTACTGGGGTGTACTGATCTGATGACTGTAGTTGCTTTATTACTTCTAATTGTTTCTCATAGCTGCCTAGGTATCCTGGGTCTGTATTGAACTTTTGCTTACAAAGTTCTTGAAGATATTTGCTTTTGTCCTGAAATGAAAGATTTTGGCTTTGGGAAAAATAAGAGTTTACAGAATCTTTTGCTGGATTTGCTTTCGGCATGTTTTTTTTCTATAAGTTTTAAAAAAAAAATTTTTGGGTGGTCACCCTTAGCTTTTGCTTGAACTTGTCTGGACTAATAACTTTTGATTAATTTGAGTATTACTGATCAGATCCCTGCTTTTATCTTTTCACATCCGGAGCATTGTAAATCCTGCTTTATGCAATGTCATTATAGCTTTTATGACGTCGGATTTTGAAATTTTTTCGTTTTCCCAGGGATTAGTATTAGGATTAGTTGCGAAGGTTTCCAAGGGGCAGCCTTCACCCGCCTTAATTGTGACTCCCTTTTCTCTCGCGATTTTCTGCATCTCTAACTGGTGAGCCCTGTCATTGCCCGCTTTCACAGCCGTTGCAACACCTCCAGCAACACCACCTGCTGCACTAACTGCACCCGCAATGATTGGAATCAGTGCAGCGAGAGGCAGGATTCCACCTGTCTTTTCATCTGTAATGCTGCGGGGGTTGTGGGTGTGGTTATTGCAATCTTTACAATGGATTTGCTGCTGTAACGGATCGACTTTCACTTTCATGCCCTTAATAGTTACGAAACCTGGTTGTTTAGAGTCGATGATTTTGCTAATTTTATTAACTGTTCTGGTTTCGATCATTTTTTGTACATTTTTATTTTAAATTTATTTTTTCAATTTATTTCTGTGTCACTTGGAATGACGAGAAGTTCTGCTCTGGCAAATGATCTTGTAGGGGATTTAGGATTAAAGGCTTGAGACAGAAAATAATATTGGCCGGTTGCTGTTGTAAAGTGCCTGTCTATTTTATGTACATCTAAACTGAAATAGGGGTCAGTTGCTCGTCTCTTGGTGTCCTTTTCTAATTCTCCCGGCAGGTAAAGGAATCGAACAAACTCAGAATTTGTGAGAATTTCCGGAGAATAAACTCCTGGGAGCTTTGGATAATTTTTTTGTTGTGGATTGGGAGATTTAAGCTGAACTTTGTCTTGTTTAATTGCAATTGAAGGTTTTAGGCCTGTCATGCGAGAAACTTCATTGTTAAGCTGACTGATTACTACTGGGAGTTGGTCTTTCCATTTGGTGTAGTATTGTCCGCTCTTCAGTTTGAGTTCCTCTGCTGTCTGCTTAGTAAATAGTCGCTTGGCTAAAGTTAGATTAAATCTTTCTACGAAGGCTTGATCTCTGTGCAAATCTGTCCGCCCATATCGCATTCTTGTATTGTTCTTATCCATTAGAGTTTTAACTCGACCCATGAATTCTTTACCCGGATCGGTCATCAATGTTTGTGGGAAGGTTAAAGGTGAATTTTCGTAAATATCTTGAAAAGCAGTTGCTACAACTTCTGACTTCTTTGTTTTCAGCGGTCTTGCTTCTTTATAACGCGAAGCTAAATCAATAACTGTAAGAGCGTACTTACACCCAGAATCGTTTGGGAGAAACAAAAGATCAGCTTGGTGCGCCTCGTTAGGCTTATAGATGTTGAAGTGGGGTCTTGTAAATTTAACAGGTGGGAAATAGACTTGATAAACAGCCTGTTTAGACAGCCATTTTTCTACTATTTGTTTTGGTTCTTTACTGAGTTCTGTTAATTTGGAGACGGCATTATTTCCGATAAAATAACCGCTGTCACGGTAATAGATTGCTTGTAATTTGTTCTCAGTCATTATTTTTTTATTTTATTTTAAATAAAAATGCCAGACATTCACGGAATAATCGAAAAGCTTCCTCGCCCAAGCCAAGGTTGGACAATCCCTGGATATAAGTATTGCGGACCTTTGAACCCTCTTGAAATACAATTAGATTCTAACAATGTGCCTAATCCAGGTCATGAGCCTGTAGATGAACTTGACGAGGTGTGTATGGAACACGATATAAAGTATCGCGACTTCCCAAATGAAAAACACCGATGGGATAAAGAGATGCTTAAAAGGCTAGACAATATGGGAGCATCGAGCGGGTTTAGAGAAAGTATTGCGCGTAAGTTAGTTAAAGGAATCATTTTTGGAAAGACTAAGCTAGGGCTGGGGGTTGGCGGCTGCTTGGGTAGTGAGTCCGCTGGTTTCGTATTGCACGCGCCAAATAAGGAAATGGGAAGACTCCTAAAAGAAATCGGAATACAGAAGGCTATGCAATAGTAACGCATGCTTTAATGATTAAACAGGTTAGCCAAAAAATTCCAACGGCGTTGGAATCAAATGACCTTCTTATGTCATTCTGGTCTTCTGATTTATTATGTTCACAGTGGCGACTCAAAAAATTCCAACGGCGTTGGAAAAAAAGGTCCTAACGTTTTCTAGCAGTAAAAATATACTACCGTAGCAGCGGGAGTTAAATCATTTATACAAGCGTAGAATAATTTTATAGCAAAAATTCTTAGAATGAATGAAGTTTATTGAAGATTCGTCCAAAACGTTTCGTCGTGAGAGCAAATTTCCGGTAGTAGAGGCAAAATTGACTACATTTTCCTTAAAGGCAGAGAGAGTTGCTGGATTGTAGGAAATCTCTCAGCCACGGTCGCCAGTTTCATGTAAAAGTATGCCTTTGACTTCTTCATCATTATCACCTTTTCGTTCGTCGCCAACCAGTTCAGAAACAACTTTCTTTTTCCCTTATATTTCTCTCGAACAGTATTGACGACTTGGCCGGCCAGAACAGCAAAGTAGATTATATTTTTGTGGTTTTGGTCGATGCGTCGGTTGATTTCGGCAAGATGGTCACGAGCAGTCTTGAGTGACTCTCTTTTCGTGTATGTACACCCATAGATTTCAGTTGAGTGTACAAGAGAGCCTTTAATAACTTTGGCCTTTAACTCGTCCTTGAGTTGATTTACCAGCTCTTTTTTCTTTTCAGCTTTGATTTTCTGCTTCTCTTCCTCCGTTAAATCTTCCTCCTCATCATCCTCAGTCTCGTCCTCAAAAGCCGCTTTGAGTTTTAAAACGATATTGTATTTTTTCTCCTTCCATTGCTCTTTTTTCTTGGTTGGTAGATCGTTGAACATGTCGTTAAAAAGCTTTAGCGCCTTATCTAGTGTTTCCTTTTGTTGCGTCTTTTGCGTCTGTTGCATCTCGTCGAGAAGCTCTAGCTCTTCTTGTGACGAAATAGTTAGAGTTGAAGTTGCCGAAAGAGCTGCGAGCTCATCCGAGATTCCAGTACGCGCTGCCATTGTCAAGTGTTTTGATAAAGTTGAGTTTAAACTTTGCTGAATACGAGCGAAGCTAGCTGTTCTTTGGTATGTGACGGAAGGGAGGATCAATAAATACACCGTGGAAATACACCATGGAAACTCAGTGTACACTGTGTGTGAAAGATGTGTGGACTACGTAGACTATACGCCCGAGCTTGTGGGAAAGAAAAGTAGCTATTCGGATAGACAGGGAGAGAAGCTCACTGCTCTTCCCCTAAAGCCTGAGTCAGCAATCTCGGCTTACATTGCTCGCCCTTTTCTTCCCTTTGGTCGTTTCTCTAAGTAAGGAATTGGGAAGACTGCTAAAAAAGGGGTAGAGAAATTCGCCCAGTATAGAAGTTATTTTCGGCGCGCGTGGAGAGAAAGTACGCGGCCACAAAACGAGGCCAGAACCGAGGCCAGATTTGCGAATTTATTTTTCAAAAAGTTGGCCTCGGCCTCCGTTTTTGGCCAATTTTTCCATGACTCACAGTTGCTAATAATAGTAGTAGAGTTGCAGCTATGCTTTACAGTTGCTTAATAATTTCTGCAAAGTTATAGTAGCTGTCGTAATCTTTAATAGTTACCCCATGTAAATAACGCCAGTGAGTCTTAACCGCTTGATTAAGATTCAGGATGGTTGGTTCAATGTTAGGCCAGAATTTTTTATATAATCTGTACATTCCTTCTTGCATTGGTACTTAGATTTGTAATTGGGTTCATGCGGTTTGTAGTAAGAACTTGGAGAGACGATTGGAAGCATTTTTATTGAGAATGTTAAATTTTTTTTCGGGGTGAGTACCCTGAGTTGTTGCTTGAATGTCTTTAAGTTGCTAGAATGAGGCTTAGGTTCAGTGTCTCCGGATGAAAGCGGGAGATGCATTGAACTCGCTGGGATAAACAAATTAATGGATATTGGATTATGATTTTTTTCAAAGATTTTTTAAGTTGATTTTTTTTCGATTTCTTTGGGATCAACTAATTTTAAAGAATCTAGATTACGTTGAATGGTTATCCGTGACAGTCAACCCCTAATTTTCATTATTTATGTAGGTATAATAAGTTAAAAGAATCTAGATTATGATGGATGTTTTTCCATGAAAGTCGATCCCTCTATTTTTTCTAACTGTGCGGGCATAATAAATTTAAAGAATGTAGATTATGATGGACGTGAAAAGTTCTGTCCTAGAAGCCCCGTCTTGCATTCTACTTTACTATAATTAAATATTTCGGTGTGGTTACGAAAATAAAATATGGGCGATTGCCCCGGACTGTCTGCTTTGTTGTGCCAACTATTTATTCCTTTTGTTATTTTCGCAATTTTTCTCGCCGTCACCGAGGGAATCTTGAGGCATTAGGACCTACAACTTGCCGGTTTTTTACTTTTACTGTAACAAACCATTTACCTATCAATGGATTGGTTAAAACGGGTTCCCCTTAAATAAAATAGCAAGGCTGTACGGGCTATGCTACAGGCTATTTGAGAGGCTAACTTTATTTCCTCTGCACCCAGACCCCCTCGTTCCACAACCCATTGACTCCTAATTAATTGAGTCAGTGTGTGGAATGTGGTGTCAGGTAGGGTTTTATCGATTTTATGGCCTCCGCCTTAACCCCAACCCTCCTCCCTATTTAGTCGCAGTTAGTGAGTTAGCAGAGAAAATTAGTGGCGTGAGGAGGTGTTATTGACTATCAAGCCTGAGGAGATTTTCTGCCCCGTTAAAACTGTACAGTGCGCATGTACACTTTAGTGAACGGTTCGGCTGTGTCAAAGCCTGTGCGTAATTAGATGTGTTATTAATAAGATAAAGTGGGCTCGAAGGGGACTAGCAGGATAATTTTAATTGTTTTAGTCTCACCATTAATTACTGGCTAAACTCAGTCGCTTTTGTGCCCCTTTTAGTTCCATTATGATCATACGATGCAAAGAATTGCAGTTTGGCCACATCTTTATTGAGAACGTTTTTTACATCGCTTATTATATAGACTTGCCGTTGGCTGTACCGTACTTCACTCCAGTTAACGGAGTTCGCTATCATAATTATTATTATTAGGGATTTAAGCTATAAACTTGGTTCGGTTCTTTCCATGCGCTTTGTTTTCTGTCTGAATGTTTCCCATCTGCATCAGTTTTTTGTTCTATCTGTCCGTTGTTTTCCTTGCTTTTTCGAATATGTTTTGAAATTCAGCTTTCTCAACAAAAAAATCATACGGTTTGGCCTAAACGATGCTACAAATTTTATGAATTGACACTAAACGTGTGGAAGAATTAGTGGTTCGCTGCAAAGAATACAATATTAATATTATGTACTGTTATTAAAACTACTGCTAGCTCTGTTTTCTTCTTTCTTAGGACTGGATAATATAAGTGCCGGAATGGCTTTGTCTTTTTGTATTTTTCATTTGATACACGTAAAGTAATTACTCGTACCATACCGAATATATTTATGGTATTGATACCGGGATAAAAAATGTAAATCATGTGACTATAATTTTACAAAGGCTCATGTTAAGTCTTGTTTTGGATGGTTTCCAAGATCATACGTGCGCAACAGTCGGCCGATCCAGCCGACTGATTTGGTGGCTAACCAAGGGAAGTCGCAAAATCGCCTATGTAAGTCGCAAAATGGAGGGGGTAAGTTATACGATGGGCGGTAGAAGTGTAAAATTTGGAGGAGAATAGTAAAACAACGTAGCAAGTAGGCAAGTTATCGGTAACAAGTGGTTCGCGGGACCTTTTTTGGTCCTTCAAACTTTGGCCCCAAGTAAGTCGCAAATTTTTTTTCAACTAAGTCGCACCGAATTTTTCAAGTTGCGCACGTATGGACCAGATCGAGGCGGACCAGGTTCTTCGGGTCCAGGTACTTGGCTGAGGTCTCCTCTACCTGCAGTGGGCGATTCTTTGCTTTAAGTTGCTGGTCTGCCTTGCTGGTCATATTTGCAACTGTAAATCTTCTAGGATTTGGGATCAAGATTTTAGATTCGGGAATTCAGAGAAATTATAATGTAATTAGAGATCTTCGGGGGATCTATTCTGTTGGAATGAAGGAATGTTCAGGATTTGGGATCAGGAAACATGAAGAATTTGGGATCAGGGAACATGAAGGATTTGGGATCAGGGGATATTTAGCATTTGGGATCTAGGGATATTCAAGATTTTGGATCACGCGACATTCAGGATTTGTGATCAGGCGATATTCAGCATTTAGGATCAGGGATATTCAGGATTTGGGATCAGGGGATATTTAAGATTTAGAATCATGGGATATTGAGGATTTGGAATCCTGGGATATTCAGGATTTGGGATCACTAGATTTTTAGAAGAATTTTTCAGTAATTAGAGATCTTCGGGATTTGAGAACACAGGATCTATTTGATTTAGATCAGGGAATACTCAGGATTTAGGACCATGTAATTTTAAACAGTTGTAGGCTAAGCATGAGGTCAACTGTAGGAATTTGATCGAGGGATTTTGAAATTCTTATAACTTTGAATCCATTGACTTTTTAGGATATTGGAATGAGGTGACTATAAAAATCTTAGACCCCTTAAAATTTATGACTTGAATGTGGTTTTTTACTTCAGACCCGGGATAAATAGTTATGGGATAATGATCCCCACCAAAACTCACCCAAGGCGGCAGAGTAGCAGAAAACAGCAGAGTCTGCGGCCGGCTCCGCTGATTCTCCCCCTGACCAGCTGTCGCCTCTTCCCCGTCGGCAGAAGCTCCGCCGCTGTACAACTTCCTGAGCAGCTGATCCACAGAGTCGCGGAATCCCATGTCCAGCATTCGATCAACCTCGTCCAGCACAACGCGCCGAATTCGATTCATTCGAAGGCAGCCCTGCTCCGCCAGGTCCAGCACTCGGCCGGGCGCGCCAACCACAACGTCGACGCCCGCCGCCAGAGCCGTCCGATGCTTCTCGTAGGGCACCCCGCCGTACACGGCCAGTATAGAGAGGCCGCTGTCGGGCGGGCAGATCGCCTCAAAATCGTCCGCTATCTGCTTGGCCAGCTCGCGAGTCGGCGCCAGAACAAGGACGCGCGGCGCCCGACCAGGTGAGCGCTTTGTTGACACCTATTTAGATTATGGCGATTGATCAATGAGTAACAAGCAATGAGATTCGTCTCTAAACTGCCATGAGATTCGTCTCTAAAATGCCATGAGGTTCGTCTCGAAACTGTCATTTAACTTGTAGCAGCTTCTATCTATGATGTTAAGCGTTGTTACCCTTATACGAGTAACTGCGAAGTAGAAGAAGCGAGCGTTCGACCCAAATAAATAGAATAACTTATTCGTTGCTGCATTCAAGCTTACGGCTGAATCTTCGTAGCAAACTAACTGCTACAAATTGGTAGCAGAGCGGAGCGATAATCATGCCTGACAGCGTCGACGACGCCCAACCACAGCCGCCTCAACAACAGCCACACTTGGACGCAGCCGCACCTTTCGGAGATCAACCCCAGTTAGCACCACAACAAACTGAGGCACATGGGTATGTGCAACGCATGACGTCAAGCCACCCCCATTTTACCGGCAGATGCCCGAAATTTGGTTCCGCCAACTAGAATCTCAATTCGCCCTAGCCGGAATAACTAACGCCGGAACTAAGTTCCATCACGCCATAGCCGCGCTGCCAGAAGATGTTGCCCGCTATGTTGACATGGCAATCACCGACTACACGACGTTGAAAACCGATTCCCTTCGATCATCGATTCCCTGCGCGCCAATAAACACCAGCGTATCGAAGAGGCCCTCGCAGCTGTGGAACTCGGCGACAGACGGCCAACGCAGCTGGTCAACGAGATCAAGCGCCGTTTTGTAAAATTGGGCTTTGCCGTTGACGATAGCATTATCAAATCACGGTTACTCACCGCACTTCCGCCGCATATTCGATCTGCCTTGGTGGGGCACGAGGCAGCAAGCCTACAAGATTTCGCTAAAATCGTCGACAGCATGCTGGCCGTTGTTGGAAATAGCACGCCGTTCGCAGCCATTCAGACAACAGCAGCCGCCGGTCCCTCGCTCCCATTCCGGCCGTTCAAACCCCCGCCGCCGCAGACAAAGGGGCACCGCCCACAGCGCCATTCGCGTTGCAAGCCGCTGATCTGCAACGGTCACCTGTTTTACGCGGCAGAGGCCCGAACCTGCCGACCTTGGTGTCGCTGGCTTGGCCCCAAGCCCTCGAGAATGCTCAACAGCCGCCAGAATACACTGGCCCATTCCCGGCCCGCCAGCCCAACACCAGACGCTACTTCAAACTAGTCGGTCACGTGCTAAAACCATGACCAGAGCAAGGCCGGCACTCTATACACCCGTTGTCAAGTGCTGTGCACAACAGTTTCCTACATCGTTGACACAGGTGCCGAGCGTTCCTTGTTACCGCTACAGTATGTTCCTCAAAATTTGCTTACTTCAACGCACGTGAAATTACGCAGCATAGGCGGCCACGAGATCCGTACCTTTAGGCAATGCTGCATTACCCTCACTATCCCAGGACTCAGGCGGCCGTACCCTGTTACCTTCATCGTTACCAATACAGTACTGATTCTCGGAGCAGAGTTCTTTGTCAAATTTGGCATGGTCATCAACCTCCAGTCGCGATCTTTTACGGATCCTGTGACCGACCTCCAGGCGAACCTCACACTCGCTTCCGCTCCACAACCGCAGATCAACGCAACTACGGAGCTGGAGCCCTCGAATCCACTCTTGCAGTTTCCTCACGTTCTCGAGGCACCGGAGTACACCGCACCTCCGGTAACCGACGTCCGCCATCGAATTGACACGTCGGGCGGACCAATATTTTGCCGACCCCGGCCTCTCTCACCCCTAAATTCACAGCTGCAAAGCAGGAGTTCGACAAGTTACTGCGCCTAGGAATAGTGGGACCGTCGTCAAGTCCGTGGGCATCGCCCCTCCACATGGTTAGAAAGGACGGTTCGTGGCGTCCCTGTGGCGACTATCGCGCTTTGAACTCTGCCACCAAGCCCGACCGCTACCCTATACCGACAGAGCGACGGTGTTTAGCACACTTGACCTGGTCAAAGCCTACCATTTCGTTCCAATGGCTGAACAGGACATCGAGAAAACAGCTATCTGTACACCTTTCGGCTCATTCGAGTACCTGCGTATGCCCTTCGGTCTGCGCAAAACAGCCAGTACTTTTCAAAGATTCGTCGATTCCATATTCCGTGACCTACCATATGTCGTTACGTACATCGACGACATTCTGGTGCATCAGGTAGCGGTGGGACCACTACCGCTACCTGAGTCAGACTTCGTGGGACCACGGCCGAGGTATCTGCTGACCATGGTCGACGCCTACACTCGATGGGTCGAGGCCGTGCCGGTTTGTGACACCACAGCAACAACGGTCGCACGCAAATTCCTGGAATCATGGATTGCCCGCTTCGGACCACCACTGACATTGGTCAGCGATCAAGGAATGCAATTTCGCGCCGAATTAATCGGCAACCTAACAGCTGCGCTAGGCATTCACCATATTAGAACCTCTGCGTACAACCCGCGTGCAAACGGCATCGTCGAGCGGGTGCACAAGACCCTCAAAACAGGATTAAAAGCGCGTGGCAAGAACTGGTTGCACCAACTACCGCTCGTGTTGCTCGGAATGCGCATTTTTGCTGACGAGAACGGCTCCTCACCTTTCTCCTTGGTCACCGGGGAACAACCGATGGTGCCACCGGTGGTGACAAACGATACAACGCTGACAGAGCTTTCAACGCAACTGCACCAGCTATTCTTCCTGTACAGACTCCCGAGGACACGCGACGTCAAGAAACATCTGCCTAAAAGAACTCGACAACTCTACCCATGTCTGGTTACGCCTGGATCGCGTCCGACGGCCTCTAGAAGCGCCATACCAGGGCCCCTTTGCGGTACTGCGCCGGAACGAATCGACTAGGACGCTGGAAGTCAATGGGCGACCCGTGGTCGTCTCCATCGATCGAGTAAAGCCGGCCAAGCGACCAGCACCGCGGACAGCAATCGCAACACCGGTTGTCCCATCCAGCACAGAGCCAGATGACCCCCCAGCCGCAAATACTCGCGCGCGGTCAGCTAATCGCGTTTGTATTACAACTTCACCCTGTGAAATTATTTTACCCGTAACTTCTTGCCTTCTTACTAAAAAACAAATTACAATTCATACTTATCTGACCCTAAACTCTACTTATTAAGTGTTGCGTACAGTTTTCAAGTTATACAATATCTCGGTCCCTCTTAACTCTATCCACCTCAACTCCGTTTTTTGGGAGGGGGAGTATCTTGTAGCAGCTTCTATCTATGATGTTAAGCGTTGTTACCCAAATCCTCCCATAGACCATACTGTACCCTTATAACTGCGAAGTAGAAGCGAGCGATCGACCCAAATAAACATAATAACTGATTCGTTGCTTCACTCAAGCATATGGCTGATTAATCTTCGTAGCAAACTAACAATAACAAACTTACGCCTTTTTCGGTCTGCTTAGCCTGCTGCTTCAACAGTTGCAGCACAAGCGGCAGACCAAAGGCGAGCGTCTTCCCTGTGCCAGCTCTTGACTGAACAATTAAATCCCTGTTGGACATGACGTGCTGGAAGGACTGCGCCTGCACGGGGAACAGTCGGGTGATGCCATGCTCCTGCAGACGCTGATGGACAGCCTCAGGCAGGTCGAATTGCTCCAGACTGCCATCGGCATCGCCTGATGAAGCCTCGTCACCATTGGGAGTTTTTTCTTCATCACTCTTGTCAAGAGGCTCTTCGCCATGCCCATTCTGTTGTTGCTTCTTTGTCTTTTTCTGCTGATGCGGCTGCTTGGGTGTCTTCTTGGGTGATTTTGGTGCTTTCATTTTTTTGCTTTTATTCTGATATTGAGCTGCCTTGGCTGAAAAAATGAGGCTTTAATGCAAGTTTTTGCTAATTTATGTGCAAAGAATAAAACTTTTGCATTCAATCATTTTTTTAATTTACAATTTTTTAACTTATAAAGGCTGAGCTTATTTTCAAGAGCATAAGCACCATTAGAATATTACTTACTTGCAATATCAGTAACAAATTCAAGTTGAAAATTTATACCTGCAGGTCAATAACTACTTGAAATTAAAACTCATAATGGCTTTTAAAGGGTTTATATTTTTATATAAAATTATCTTCGTATTCTATCCTTGTTATCTTTACCTTTTCCAAACAGTGAAAAAAATATATAAAAAAGCAATAAGTGCGCATACTTACTCTAAAATATCAGCCCAAATTAATTTACAAGTGTGTATAACAAAAAATTTCATGATACAGCACTTTATTGTGATGATTTTAAGTATAAAAATTTGTATTATAGATATTTAGTTGAAATTGGTTCATAATTTTTCTAATCCAATACTAGTGCTAGGGTACAGCACACTTTGATGTTTCGCATATTTTATAACTGTATTAGGTAAGGCTAAGCCTTTTAAAATCTGGTTACTTTGTCAACTTTAAATCAGGATACCTAGTTAAGCTAGTCACTTAGTCAATTAGTTAACAAAATGGCAATTGACAAAGTGACTAGCACTAAAAATCACTGCATCAACTCTATGCATTAGTTAAAGTGAAATACATTGCTAGATTTATGAGGATGTGAAAATTTCAAGATAGTGAAATGTTCAAATGTTGAGATAATGAAAGGGGTACTTTTCGAAGAAGTAAAATATTGGAATAGTGATACCCCTCCCAATGTATCACCAGAACCATATAAAGACGTGACGATAACAAACTAACTTAGCATCCAGCTTACTGTTTACATGCTGTTGTTTTAGTGTTACTTTTTTACATTATTCTATTCTAAGTGCAAGTTATTTCCGTTGGGAATATAATTTAATGAACGATTCTGCAGCTGCAGGATAGCTGGCTTAAATAATGCCATTTGCTGTGTCAAAGAAAATTAAAAAAGCAAATACTTGACACAATATACTCGTAGTATGATTATGGAATATTATTTGTGGTTGTGAATGGATACATAAAGACGAGGGTGCTAACTAAACCTATAGGCCTAGACAACTTTAAAAAATAAGGATTGCTTATTTATTCTTAGAGCTTTGAGAGAGCCAAAAAGCAAAGGTAACAAATTAACTCCATAATAATCTGTCGAAATATGTATATAACTTTGGCCGATCGGTTTTTACCGACGCTAAGCCGACGTTAAAATGTACATACACCGGAGTGGGGTGGCTGCATGCAGGACGAGATTTTAATTGGGGTGGGGGACGGGGTATTCCCACACCCTTATCTAACTGGTTATACTAAAAATAGACACATACGAAGGACAAAATTGCCGACGTTAACTAATAATGCAAAGCGGGAGCCAGATATTTAAAATACATTGCCGACGTTTTTAACTTTTCCCGATGTTAACTAATAATGCATGCAAAGCGGGAGCCAGATATTTAAAATACATTGCCGACGTTTTTAACTTTTCCCGATGTTAACTAATAATACATGCAAAGCGGGAGCCAGATATTTAAAATACATTGCCTACGTTAACTTTTCCCGACGTAAACTAATAATGCATGCAAAGCGGGAGTCAAGTATTCGAATTGACGTCGTAAACTTCCATTATAAATTCGTTAAAAAAATTCATTTATTTTAGTATGTGTGTAACTTACATGTATGTACAGTGTTTTCAATGCCACTATAGAGAAGCGATGTTACTCGACTCGCCGGTTAAGTCGCTGCTGCCTGACCTAACTACTCTAAGGACAACAGGCCTTGCCTTCTTGCTATATTGACCCGCCTGAGATGATTGTCTGGTAGCTTGGATGTGACTGAGCGGCTAAGGTCCTAAAGTACAATATCTGGCCCAAGGAGTTTTCTATGGTAATCCTGGGGTGCGAACCTGGGACCTGCGACCAGCCACCTGGGGGAGTAACTTGACCCCTAGTTTAGGGCGTTAGATTAAGTGCAATAGCTGATGAGAAGGGACTCAGCACAGGGCAATTCAGTGGGCTGGCGAGCTCCAACAATGACTTTTAAAGGGGCTGCAGCTGGGTCTCTTTCGATAGTTGATTTACACCGGGACAGATATTGATGACTAAACCTGCTAACAAAAGTAGGCGGGGAGGTCTAATAAAAAAGTACGCTTCTAATCTGAGGGTTCGATCCCATGAATAGGTTCATGAGGCGCATGGCATGGTTAAATGAGACTCCTATCAGCCCCAGCCTTGTGCACGGTTTTTCAAATTGTTTTTTTATGCTTAAATTACCTATTCTAACAGGCCTGGAGACGCGCTATCTATGGCACAAAGCGTCCCCGGCTTTATATTAAAGTACATTAGTTCGGCCTCCAATCTCAATGTGGATCCCCACAGTGGCGCACTAGCGATTTAAGCCAGCTGCGGCATGGCTTAAATGAATTAAGAAAAGCTAAAGAAAAAAAGGAATCAACTTGAGATTTCAAACACGATTTGTCCTGAGCTAGCCTTCATTATTTTGGCGGATAATTGTAATAAAGCACCAGATTAACTGGAGACTGCTCGCACTAAAGAAACCAAAAAGCAGCAAGGGAACAAGCAGGGGAAACTCACCAGCCCCTCGAAGCTCGGCCGCAGTCAGGCGCGTCGCTCGTCAGTCAGCCTCGGGTAGTGCCGCACCTGATGTCGGGGAACAGGCGTTGATCTCGGATGCTCGGTCTCAGTTGGGATTCAGCCGGAGGTGCCTCGGCAACCGAAGGGGATGAAGAGGTTCGACTATCAGGGAATGGGCTTCCTCAACCCAGTAGGGGGATGATGCAGGGGCTGGCTGGAAGACCTCAACCAGACCAGGGGCCTCGGGGGACACGGGTTTTGGGCCTAGGGAATACCTCGACAGGAAAACCAAAAGGTCTTGACCTCACGTGACCCTTCCCTGAGCTGCAGCTTCGCTCCGATTGACTGTATTTTTTATTTATGCTCTAGTTTCATAGTGCAAATCTTCATTAGTTATTTTTCTTTGTTTTAAAATTAGTATTTTTGGTTTTCAATTGCAGGGATGGAGAATTTCAGGAAACGCTCATTTTTATTTTCCCGGATTCTTTTTTTATTACAAGAACTATTTTGCTTTTTCAGGACAATAGGAAGCGTGCTTGAAAAGAAATTCATTAGCCCGTATTTTGCCTTCATTTTCACGCTCTCCAACTTTTAAACCAATATTTATGTTTTTCAGAATTTTCTTTGGTTCTAACTTTCTTTAACTGTCGCATTAGCCGAATTCCAAACTAGTTTTCAATGTATTTTGCTGCCGCATTGCATGCATTATTAGTTAACGTCGGGAAAAGTTAACGTCGGCAATGTATTTTAAATATCTGGCTCCCGCTTTGCAGGCATTATTAGTTAGCGTCGGGAAAAGTTAACGTCGGCAATTTTGTCCTTCGTATGTGTCTATTTTTAGCATAACCAGTTAGATAAGGGTGAGGGAATACCCCGTCCCCCACCCCAATTAAAATCTCGTCCCGCATACAGCCACCCCACTCCGGTGTATGTACATTTTAACTTCGGCTTAGCGTCGGTAAAAACCGATCGGCCCAAGTTATATACTCGTACATGTAGAAATTATATAATTTTTACTCTTTAAAACTGGCAGACAGAAAAGTATGGATCCTCTTCATATTACTGGTTCGAAAAACCGAACCGGTTCGAAGCTCTTCATATCGATGGTTCTGTTTTTCCAACACGGTTCGGAACCAGGTTCTGGTTCTGTAATATGGTTAGACTCCTCGAGAGAATTTCTCGAGCCGACTTAGAATTTGAGGAGTGAGGACCACTTTTAATGTGCTTAAAAATTCGAAAAATAGTTTTACGGCTCTGAGTTATAGACAGAAAATATTTAATGATAATTCACTGAATTACATGCTTTTTAGATGCATGTAAAGGTTATAATGCGCTCCTTCTATTCGATGCTCTTCATTTGCCTATCGATTCTGGTTCTGGAATCAGAATTATTCTGGTTCTAGAACCGATTTTCGTGAAGAGGCTCATAGTGTTTAGGGTTAGGGTAGGGTCGTAAGGCGCGCACTTTTCGAAATGCACTTTCGATCGGTCATTTTTTTACGACAGCCGATTCGAACTAGCAAGCGCATTGCCAGCGCCGGCGTGTTCGTCCTGCTGCAGGCTTATGCCGCCCTGCGCTACCTGCAGCACCAGCCTCACTAAGAGCCAGTTCAGGCACTTCTTCTTTCTGGCTGCAGTGAGAACTATAGCTATATGTTAAGTTACTCCTTCTGAAAAATAATATCTAGTAAATCTATCTCATAAATCCATTCCTCTAAAATTAGCACCTAAGGCTCCCTAAAACCCCCTAAAACTGCCCCTCAAGAATAGCCCCCTAAAACCGCCCGTAAAGAATCACCCCCTAAAACCGCCCGTAAAAAATCGCCCTTTAAAACCGCTTTTGAAGAATCGCCCCCTAGAACCCCTGTGAAGAATCACCCCTAAAACCGCCAGAGAAGAATCGCCCCCGACTAATAGCCCCCTGAAACCGCCCCTCAAGAATCGCCCCCTAAAACCGCCCCTCAAGAATCGCCCCCTAAAACTGCCCCTCAAGAACCGCCCTTTAAAACTGCCCCTCAAGAATCGCCCCCTAAAACCGCCCGTAAAGAGTCGCCCCCTAAAACCGCCGGAGAAGAATCGCCCCCGACTAATAGCCCCCTGAAACCGCCCCTCGAGAATCGCCCCCTAAAACTGCCCCTCAAGAATCGCCCCCTAAAACTGCCCCTCAAGAACCGCCCCCGACTAATAGCCCCCTGAAACCGCCCCTCAAGAATCGCCCCCTAAAACCGTTTGTGAAGAATCGCCCCATAAAACAGCCCCTCAAGAATCGCCCCCTAAAACCGCCCCTCAAGAATCGCCCCCTAAAACCGCTTGTGAAGAATCGCCCCATAAAACAGCCCCTCAAGAATCGCCCCCTGACGAATAGCCCCCTGAAACCGCCTCTCAAGAATCGCCCCATGACCAATAGCCCCCTGAAACCGCCCCTTAGGAATCGCCCCCTAAAACAGCCCGAGAAGAGTCGCCCCCTGACGAATAGCCCCCTAAAACCGCCCCTCAAGAATCGCCCACTAAAACCGCCTCTCAAGAATCGCCCCCTAAAACCGCCCCTCAAGAATCGCCCCCTAAAACCGCCCCTCAAGAATCGCCCCCTAAAACCGCCCCTCAAGAATCGCCCCCGAAAACCGCTCCCTAAAACTGCCCCTCAAGAATCGCCCCTTAAAACCGC
>CATNEM010000088.1:1882500-1955000 GCA_950096795.1 Macrostomum cliftonense
CAACCTTGACCTTCCTATATAATTTTGCCTTGATGCGGTGCCCCAGTGTGTCACGGAATTGGGTCTATGGTAAGCATATAAATATATATAGTAAGTGTGCATGCCTGTTGCATAATAAAACCGGGTCTGCACAGAAGCCTGGGGGCCAATTATTTTCTATATTTAAAAGCGGAGATTTTTACTTGAAAAATCTCGGCGAGCGTTGAACTAAAGAGAAAATTTTTTTTAGTCAAGACGAATTTCTGCTTGTAGCCGAAACATTTGCTTTTCACTATAAGAAGAGAGAACCAGTTTCTGGAGCGGACCACTTGGAATTAACTGAGAATTCCGGATGCATTGGGGCTGCAGATTTTGATACTTTTAAATATTAGGCCCTCGGATCGGCGCTCTTCTCCGCTTAAGTGGGGCTGAGTATGAAAAGTTGGTAATAAAACTTATACAACTATAGGCATAATTATTTATAATGGTGGCTTGCCTGTTACTGAGAGCCCCCTCCCCCCTGTTACTGAGTGTCCCCAGTTGCATTTCCACCGCTGTCCATAAGGGTGTTGGTAAATATATGGTACAGAATTTTTCCTTTATTGGTTCTTTGCTGTTTCATTGTAACATTGACTTCGATTGCTGAACAGTTCGACTTTAAACAGGTCCTGATCCATAGACAGACAGACAGTCAGACAGACAGACAGACAGACAGACAGACACAAAGACAGACACACAGACAGAAAGACAGAAATACAGACAGCCAGACAGACAGACAGACAGACAGACAGACAGACAGACAGACAGACAGACAGACAGACAGACAGACAGACTGACAGACAGACAGACAGACAGACAGGCAGGTGGGAACTAAAAATCAAACCCGAAGTCAGACAGACAGACAGACAGACAGACTGACAGACAGACAGACAGACAGACAGGCAGGTGGGAACTAAAAATCAAACCCGAAGTCAGACAGACAGACAGACAGACAGACAGACAGACAGACAGACTGACAGACAGACAGACAGACAGACAGGCAGGTGGGAACTAAAAATCAAACCCGAAGTCAGACAGACAGACAGACAGACAGACAGACAGACAGACAGACAGACAGGCAGGTGGGAACTAAAAATCAAACCCGAAGTCAGACAGACAGACGAACTGGGGTTTGCAAACCAGCGACACACCGTCTGTGAGGAAAAAATCCGGAGCAAGAAGTCTCCCTGTGGCGTAGTTTTTTAGGAAGTTAATTTTACAATTTTTTTTAATTCTAGCAGTAAAACAACGCAGTATCTCTACAAAATCCCCAAATTTTTCATTTCCGTTCCCCTAGGCGTCATCGAACCAAAAAAGCTGGAAATTCGCGGCGACAATTTCGTAAGCTCGCGCGAAATTCCAAGAACTCCATGGCATTTTAATAATTTTTCTAACACGGAAAATATTGTAGTGATTTCTGGATTTCTGAAGTCGGAAATTTGGTTGGTTTTCGGCAGCTGCACAACCCTAATGAAGCACTGTTTATCTGCGACTTCTTTAATGTGAATTTATATATTTTTTTTTCTTAGACTCTGCATTAAATAAAACAAATATTTTCCAGCTGATTTTTTAAGAAACTTGAAGTTACATTTTTGGGTTTGAATTCTTGCCTTTTCCTCTACCTTTCTTTGATCCCCATGACCTACCTTTCTTTGATCCCCATGACTCGCATCCTTTTCTGTCTGTCTTATCTCGCAACTCTCTGCCTCTCTGTTGTGGTTCTCCGTTTCGCTCATTTCTCTTACTCTCTTTTGTCTCTGTCTCTCTCTCGTTGTTTTCTTTCTCCCTCCCTCTCATCTCTCCGTCTCTCTCCTCCTTCCCTCTCTCATCCTTCCCTCTCTCCCATCCTTCCCTCCCTCTCATCTCTCCCTCTCTCTCCTCCTTCCCTCTCTCATCCTTCCCTCTCTCCCATCCTTCCCTCTCTCCCATCCTTCCCTCTCTCCCATCCTTCCCTCTCTCCCATCCTTCCCTCTCTCCCATCCTTCCCTCTCTGCCATCCTTCCCTCTTTCCCATCCTTCCCTCTCTGCCATCCTTCCCTCTCTGCCATCCTTCCCTCTCTCCCATCCTTCCCTCTCTGCCATCCTTCCCTCTCTCCCATCCTTCCCTCTCTCCCATCCTTCCCTCTCTCCCATCCTTCCCTCTCTCCCATCCTTCCCTCTCTCTCATCCTTCCCTCTCTCCCATCCTTCCCTCTCTCCCATCCTTCCCTCTCTGCCATCCTTCCCTCTCTCCCATCCTTCCCTCTCTCCCATCCTTCCCTCTCTGCCATCCTTCCCTCTCTCCCATCCTTCCCTCTCTCCCATCCTTCCCTCTCTCCCATCCTTCCCTCTCTCCCATCCTTCCCTCTCTCCCATCCTTCCCTCTCTCCCATCCTTCCCTCTCTCTCATCCTTCCCTCTCTTCTTCATCTCCCATCTCGGATCTTTCCTGCTCATCCCTTTTTCTCTTTCTCCTGCCTTATCCCTATTTTCCTCTTATCTCTCCGTCTTCTCACTTTCATTCCACAATGTCCCCTATCTGTTATCCGTCTCTACCAGACAGGGGAAACATAAGCGACCCACATAGGGACCACCGAGTCGCAGAGTCCATAGAGGCGGCAGAAACCACACTTTCACTTTCTAATCGATGGCGTCCCCAGCCCCTCATCTCCGATGCGCTTCTCTATTCGTGAAACAGAACCCGCTTAAAAAAGTTTTTCGTTCGTCCCACTCCCGGGGAAAGCATCGGCGGGCAAGGCAAAATTTTTCCCCGTTTCTTTTAGAGGAGAAACGGCGGACAAGAAACACGGACCAGCTAGAAGCGAACAAGAGAGGAAAAAACGGTGACGCGCGCGCTTGATAACTCGGCTATCGAGCAATTTATTCGAATTTTGGGGCCAAATCGATGCGAACACACGGCCCAGCCACCGCGCATCCGCCTAGCGAGCCCCAGATCAGAAGCAAATATGGGGTCGGCGCTCTGAGACAGCCGTGAAGCTCCCAATACGAGCTATAACACGGCTTGCAACTTTCAATTACATCCGCGTTCCGGGTCGCCCAGACCGACCATTCCCACACATCCCCCTTTTATTTTTGAAATGATTTCTTCAGTTCCAACTGGAGATCACCCAATGGGTGGACGGCTTGAGTAACTATCCCTGTCATTAAGATTGATAGCGCCTCGTCATCTTTCTAGTTAATCTTTTTTGTTTTTCATCATCACGAAATCGCAGCCTAGTGGCTGGAGCATCTGGTATAGGACCGTGAGGTCGCGGGTTCGATTCACGATGTAAAATAGTAAATATTGTTCTGAATGTATTTTGACTATTGAACTGAAACTGAGCCCAAAATATCAAAATGATCTGATTTTTTTCAAAACTCCGTTAAGCCAAAAAAAATTTACTGCGAAAAAAGTTTTCCTCGCTACATATCGGGATTTTTCAATTTAAATACGTAATCTCTCTCACCTGCGGATTATCCGCGCCAAGCAGACCGGACGCGAACAGCTCAACCGCGTGCTCCAACGACAAACTTCTCGGCAGGCTGGCCGTCCTCGACAGCGAGCGCAGCTGCTGCAGCCGGCAGCTCATGGCGTCCCGGGTGCCGGCAAATGCCGAGTCGCGAAGCACCGAGCCGCTGTAGC
Source organism: Macrostomum cliftonense (assembly GCA_950096795.1). NCBI lineage: Eukaryota > Metazoa > Platyhelminthes > Macrostomidae > Macrostomum > Macrostomum cliftonense. Next base: position 1,886,139 of record CATNEM010000088.1, read on the forward strand.
CGCGCGTCTGCGGATGGGAGATTGGGAGGTCGGTTTCCATGGGGATATTATAATAATAATAATTGATTACACCTGTCCCAATCGGGCCAGATGTGCAGCCAACAGCGCAGCCGCAGCTATTGCGCGGCGCTTCTGAAGACTGCGTACAGCTGTTCAGTCCATGGACTGGGGGGACGCCACACCCACCTTCAATTACCCCAGCTGATGCTGGTACCCATTTAACAGCTGGGTGAACTGAAGCAATGCAGAGTTAAGTGTCTTGCTAAAGGATACAAATTGTACCAGTGGAGTCGGGAATCGAACCCCCGACCTTCAAGTCGTGAGTCCGACGCTCTAACCACTAGGCTACAACATGGGGATAGTATCACGACTTTTAATTGCGTCGATAAATAATAATGGAAATTGCATAAAATGCTGTGTCAAATGTTATAACACATGGCATATGACGGCATAAAGTCTGCAGAAAAAAGACTTAAGCTAATGCTAGAATAGCGATGTAAAAAATGAAAAAACCAACGCTCCTCTGTTTTCCCCTGAGTTATCTAACACTGGACTCTGGCCGCATCCCATATCCCTCTGTATAAATCTCTCCTAAGTCTTGCCTCCTTGCCCCTTCGAGTAAAAAGATGCCCCTTCTAACAGAGCTGTTGATTTATTAATCCCGAAATGCAAAGTGCCTCAGATACTGATTTGTGTTCGCCCGCGAACCCGTTGCGCTGCGGCTAGGGCGTTCTTATCTGCTTCTCAAGCAGACTTGCCAGGGGGTATCTTGGCGCCCGGGCTTACCGACGCATTCTGGCCTGGCCCTGATTTACTGACACTCACTTTCCCCAGCGCATGGGAGCCCGGACTCCATCAGTGCTGTGCAGCTAGTATCCGGGTCACATGGAGTAGCTTATTCAACAATTTATTTGTTATCTGCGGCATAAAGCAAGCAAAGAGTGCTTATAGATAGATAGATAGATAGATAGATAGATAGATAGATAGATAGATAGATAGATAGATAGATAGATAGATAGATAGATAGATAGATAGATAGATAGATAGATAGATAGATAGATAGATAGATAGATAGATAGATAGATAGATAGATAGATAGATAGATAGATAGATAGATAGATAGATAGATAGATAGATAGATGGATAGATAGATAGATGGATAGATAGATAGATAGATAGATAGATAGATTGATAGATAGATAGATAGATAGATAGATAGATAGATAGATAGATAGATAGATAGATAGATAGATAGATAGATAGATAGATAGATAGATAGATAGATAGATAGATAGATAGATCATATCAGATCATATTGGTAGCCTACTTAGACCTTAGCTTTTATAGTATTTAAATGTATTTTTTTCTGATTGCTCAAACAATTCCTCCCATCTCAGCTAGATGGCCACTCCAGTAATCCCAAGCACTGCTCAAGTGTCTCCAGCAAGGTTTGGTCCCGAGGGATGCCAGTATGACGCACCCCATCAGGAAAACTAATTAGCGAATCGCTTCCACTCCCACCCTAATAGACTCGGACAGGGAATAATTGTTCAGCAAAAAATAATTACAATCAGAGTGGGTATTAGTAGAAAAACTTTACACTGAGACCGCTGGCAATCCGATGTCTTCCCAATTTGGTATTGGAAAAATCTGCCGATAAGCTCCAAGTTCAGCCGGGCCTCATCAATTCTCCAGCAATTAAGCTTCTGATTGGAATTTCTGCTACTAATGCTCAACATTCGCCTCTCGAATAGTTACGACTCTCAGAACTAAAGAAAATTTGCGAAAGTTTTGCTTCAAACTGTTCAAACATTCACAAAGAATTCGCTCTACCCGTTTCTGAACTTCAGAAAGCATCAAATTCGCTCATTCTGAACTTCAGAAAACATCAACTTCGCTCACTCCGAACTTCAGAAAGCATCAAATTCGCTCATTCGGAACTTCAGAAAGCATCAACTTTGCTCATTCTGAACTTCAGAAAGCATCAACTTCGCTCATTCTAAACTTCAGAAAGCATCAAATTCGCTCATTCGGAACTTCAGAAAGCATCAACTTCGCTCATTCGGAACTTCAGAAAGCATCAACTTCGCCCATTCGGAACTTCAGAAAGCATCAAATTCGCTCATTCGGAACTTCAGAAAGCATCAACTTTGCTCAGTCGGAACTTCAGAAAGCATCAACTTCGCTCACTCCGAACTTCAGAAAGCATCAAATTCGCTCATTCGGAACTTCAGAAAGCATCAACTTTGCTCATTCTGAACTTCAGAAAGCATCAACTTTGCTCATTCTGAACTTCAGAAAGCATCAACTTTGCTCAGTCGGAACTTCAGAAAGCATCAACTTCGCCCATTCGGAACTTCAGAAAGCATCAACTTCGCTCATTCGGAACTTCAGAAAGCATCAAATTCGCTCATTCGGAACTTCAGAAAGCATCAAATTCGCTCATTCGGAACTTCAGAAAGCATCAACTTTGCTCAGTCGGAACTTCAGAAAGCATCAACTTTGCTCAGTCGGAACTTCAGAAAGCATCAACTTTGCTCATTCTGAACTTCAGAAAGCATCAACTTCGCTCATTCTAAACTTCAGAAAGCATCAAATTCGCTCATTCGGAACTTCAGAAAGCATCAACTTCGCTCATTCGGAACTTCAGAAAGCATCAACTTCGCCCATTCGGAACTTCAGAAAGCATCAACTTTGCTCAGTCGGAACTTCAGAAAGCATCAACTTCGCTCACTCCGAACTTCAGAAAGCATCAACTTCGCTCATTCTAAACTTCAGAAAGCATCAACTTTGCTCATTCTGAACTTCAGAAAGCATCAACTTTGCTCAGTCGGAACTTCAGAAAGCATCAACTTCGCTCACTCCGAACTTCAGAAAGCATCAAATTCGCTCATTCGGAACTTCAGAAAGCATCAACTTTGCTCATTCTGAACTTCAGAAAGCATCAACTTCGCTCATTCTAAACTTCAGAAAGCATCAAATTCGCTCATTCGGAACTTCAGAAAGCATCAACTTCGCTCATTCGGAACTTCAGAAAGCATCAACTTCGCCCATTCGGAACTTCAGAAAGCATCAAATTCGCTCATTCGGAACTTCAGAAAGCATCAAATTCGCTCATTCGGAACTTCAGAAAGCATCAAATTCGCTCATTCGGATCTTCAGAAAGCATCAACTTTGCTCAGTCTGAACTTCAGAAAGCATCAACTTTGCTCAGTCGGAACTTCAGAAAGCATCAACTTCGCTCACTCCGAACTTCAGAAAGCATCAACTTCGCTCATTCGGAACTTCAGAAAGCATCAACTTTGCTCATTCTGAACTTCAGAAAGCATCAACTTCGCTCATTCGGAACTTCAGAAAGCATCAACTTCGCTCATTCGGAACTTCAGAAAGCATCAAATTCGCTCATTCGGAACTTCAGAAAGCATCAAATTCGCTCATTCGGAACTTCAGAAAGCATCAACTTTGCTCAGTCGGAACTTCAGAAAGCATCAACTTTGCTCAGTCGGAACTTCAGAAAGCATCAACTTCGCTCACTCCGAACTTCAGAAAGCATCAACTTCGCTCATTCGGAACTTCAGAAAGCATCAACTTTGCTCTCTGAACTTCAGAAAGCATCAACTTCGCTCATTCTAAACTTCAGAAAGCATCAAATTCGCTCATTCGGAACTTCAGAAAGCATCAACTTCGCTCATTCGGAACTTCAGAAAGCATCGACTTCGCTCACTCTGAACTTCAGAAAGCATCAATTCTCATGGTTCGCTCACCCTCAGATACCGCTCCAACGAGTGAATGAAGGCCTTGAGGCTCTCGGGCTCGTACTCCTGGCCGTCTTTCTTCCTCGCCAGCGACACAAACTCGGTCAGATGGCGGTCCAGCTCATCTGGGGGAATTTCCTCAACGCTGCGCTGATCGCCGCGAACCTGCTGGATGAACCGGCAGATGACCTTCATGTCTGAGCGCGTCTTGCGCATCGTGTTGTGCACCGGGCCGCCGGCTGCCGACACTGTCGGGACGTCCTCGCCGCAGTCCGGACTGCAGCCGTTGGCAACCGCTAGGCTGCTTGCTTCGTCTCGATTCTCGTCGACTGAAACTGCTTGGAGCTGCGGAGGTGGCGGCGGTGGTGGCGGCGGCGGCGGCGGCGGAATTGGTGGCGGCGGCGGCGGCGGCGGAATTGGTGGCGGCGGCATCTGTGGCAGCGGCAGCGGCAACCGCGGCGGACCCTTCGACGAAGGAGAAGCGGCGCCGGCTGAGTAGGGCGGCTGCAGGGCGTGCGCGGCTGCCAGATGCGCCTCCAGCTGGCGGAAGCCGGCCAGATGCAGACCGCAAGCCGGACAGCGAAGCGGCATCGGCAGCTGCGACATCGGAGGCGGCGGCGGCAGCGGGGACGGCGGCGGAGCGAACGGCAGAGTCGGCGAGCTGCTGATTCCGACAGTTGACGGCGGTGCCGATGGCGCCGAGAAGCCCGCGGCTGCGGCGGCCGCGGCGGCGGCGGCAGCGGCAAAATGCTGCGGCGACGGCGGCGGCGGCGGCACTGGCGGCAGGTGCAGCACCTGCATGTGAGCCGCCAGGTCGCCCGCTGACTGGCAGAGGGCGCGGCAGAAAGGGCACGGCAGGCCGGAGGCGGCTGCCAGAGCGCCGTTCAACAAGGGCGAGCGGCTGTCTTGTCGACCGCGGCGACTTCCGCTGCTGCTGCCGCAGTCACCATTGAGGTCCGCGAAGGTGCCGCCGCTCTTGCGAACTGTTTCGCAGCATTCGATTATGCTGGCCTGTGTGATTCGGGTGGTCGATTTTGATACAGTGTTTTAAGTTGCTTTGGTTCCCAACTGCGCATCCTTTTTCCCTATCCAATATTTTGCCTGCCCTTTGAGTCATATGGTCGCCTCCTTCTGTCATTGTGTCCCCCTGTGTGTCATTTTGTCCCCCTGCGTGTCATTTTGTCTTCCCCTGAATGTCATTTTGTCCCCCTGCGTGTCATTTTGTCCCCCTGTGTGTCATTTTGTCCCCCCCTGTGTGTCATTTTGTCCCCCCTGTGTGTCATTTTGTCCCCCTGCGTGTCATTTTGTCCCCCTGCGTGTCATTTTGTCTTCCCCTGAATGTCATTTTGTCCCCCTGCGTGTCATTTTGTCCCCCTGTGTGTCATTTTGTCCCCCCCTGTGTGTCATTTTGTCCCCCTGTGTGTCATTTTGTCCCCCTGTGTGTCATTTTGTCCCCCCGTGTGTCATTTTGTCCCCCTGTGTGTCATTTTGTCCCCCTGTGTGTAATTTTGTCCCACTGTGTGTCATTTTGTCCCCCTGTGTGTCATTTTGTCTTCCGCTGTGTGTCATTTTGTCCCCCGTGTGTCATTTTGTCTTCCGCTGTGTGTCATTTTGCCCCCCGTGTGTCATTTTGTCTTCCGCTGTGTGTCATTTTGCCCCCCGTGTGTCATTTTGTCTTCCGCTGTGTGTCATTTTGCCCCCCGTGTGTCCTTTTGTCCTTCCCGTGTGTTATTTTGTCCTTCAATTGTGTCATTTTGTCCCCCGTGTGTCATTTTGTCCCCCGTGTGTCATTTTGTCCCACTGTGTGTCATTTTGTCCCCCGTGTGTCATTTTGTCCCCCTGTGTGTCATTTTGTCCCCTGTGTGTCATTTTGTCCCCCGTGTGTCATTTTGTCCCCCGTGTGTCATTTTGTCCCCTGTGTGTCATTTTGTCCCCCCCTGTGTGTCATTTTGTCCCCCTGTGTGTCATTTTGTCCCCTGTGTGTCATTTTGTCCCCTGTGTGTCATTTTGTCCCCCGTGTGTCATTTTGTCCCCTGTGTGTCATTTTGTCCCCCCGTGTGTCATTTTGTCCCCCTGTGTGTCATTTTGTCCCCCGTGTGTCGCGATTATCTGCGCATTAAAACCTATTGTCTGCCTGCTCCCTCAAAGCCTTCACGAAGCTCCCAATAATAAAGCTGGCTCTTTTGAAACAGAAGTTGCTCAATTTGAGGCGGTGCAGACTGGATTTTGAGCAAAATTAAGCGAGAACGAGGAAGAACAAAGTGGCCAATAATGAAATTGGAGGAAGCACAAAGCCCAGCAAAAAAACTTGACCATCTAATGGGATAACGCTAAACTTAAAGGTGGGGCCAATTAGGATACAAGTGGGCGGAGCAGCTGGTGAGTTAAACAGATTTCCCCATTCACAAGAAGCAAAATCTTCCCGCTTTGATGTCCTCTGCTGGAGTATTGGCCATCAAGGAAATATTTTTCCCAATTATTCAAACCGGCCCACCCAGCTTCTTAGTTGGGTGACTCAAAAACGAAGTTGAGCTGGGCTTGCAAAGAAACAAATAAAATGAGGCGGCTTTTGACAATGCGGTAGAGGCGCTGCACGCGTTGGAGGCAGCCGCTTAATTGGGCCTCGGCTGTTCGACTCCCATCTTCTGCTTTGACTCCCTGCCTAACAACTGGAATCCCCTGCTTCATCCTTCATCCGTTTTTGCCCCTATTATCCCTGTCAGTAAGCTCGTATTAACCGTGGAACAAAGGTGTGGGGGATTCCACTAGTCTCTCCTGAAGGGGGATTTGAGGTCTTTCGAATTGATGGAATAGATTGGAGTTGGCGCTTTCTCATGCTGAAGTTGGCGCCTTCTCATACTGAACTCGGCGCCTTCTCATACTGAACTCGGCGCTTTCTCATACTGAACTTGACGCTTTCTCATACTGAAGTTGGCGCCTTCTCATACTGAAGTTGGCGCCTTCTCATACTGAAGTTGGCGCCTTCTCGTACTGAACTTGGCGCCTTCTCATACTGAAGTTGGCGCCTTCTCGTACTGAAGTTGGCGCCTTCTCGTACTGAACTTGGCGCCTTCTCATACTGAACTTGGCGCCTTCTCGTACTGAAGTTGGCGCCTTCTCATACTGAACTCGGCACCTTCTCATACTGAACTTGGCGCCTTCTCATATTGAGCTTGGCGCCTTCTCATGTTGAACTCGGCGCCTTCTCATACTGAACTCGGCGCCTTCTCATACTGAACCTGACGCCTTCTCATACTGAACTTGGTGTCTTCTCATACTGAACTTGGTGCCTTCTCATACTGAACTCGGCGCCTTCTCATACTGAACCTGACGCCTTCTCATACTGAACTTGGCGCCTTCTCATACTGAACCTGACGCTTTCTCATACTTAACTCGGCGCCTTCTCATACTGAACTTGGCGCCTTCTCATGTTGAACTCGGCGCCTTCTCATGTTGAACTCGGCGCCTTCTCATACTGAAGTTGGCGCCTTCTCATATTGAGCTTGGCGCCTTCTCATACTGAAGTTGGCGCCTTCTCATATTGAGCTTGGCGCCTTCTCATACTGAAGTCGGCGCCCTCTCATACTTAATTTTCAGCTTGTCTGTCTTCGGCTTGGAGTGAATTACTAATTTTTGCCGCTCACCTTAGTCCGCTTGTGATAGATCTCTCTGTGATCCTCCATGATCTCGCGGCTGGTGCTGACGGCGCGGCAGACGCTGCACACGTAGGTGAAGTACTTTGGCGGCTGGCTGCGCTGGCTGCAGGGATAGTGCGTCTCGAACTTCTGCAAGTTCAGCGTGGTGTAGCCGCACTCCGGGCAGCGGACGAAGTGCACAAGCGGGTGCTGCTGTTGGAGGCCAGGCTCGCCTGAGCCGCTGCCGCTTTGTCCCGCCTCCTCAGTCGCCAGCTGCCCGACGCTCTGGGAAATCCTTGCTGCCGCTGGGCTGATCTGAGCGGGAAAACGATTCCTCAAGTTTTGCGTTCAATCTTCTTCAGCTGCTCTTAAAGTGTAGTTTCCCCAAAAACATTCGAAGAATCTCTCAAGTGTACATTCCCCTTAAGTGTACATTCCCCTTAAGTGTACATTTACGCTCTTTAAGCTGTACATTCCCTTAATTTTAGGTCCCCAAACTGTACATTTTCTAAAATGTACGCTCGTACATTCCCTAAGCTGTACATTCTCACCAAAGAGTGTAAATTTCCTAAACTGTACATTTCCTTGAGTTAACATCCCCATACTGTAAATTCTCTAAAATCTGCATACCTTAAACTGTACATTCTGCAAACAGTGGAATCCCTTAACTGTAGACTCCTGGAGTTAAAAACTTGCTTTCATTCCCTACACTGTACATTCCCCAAATTGTAGATTTAAAGTGTCCCCAGAATTACTCCTCATCTCCAACAACTTGAAATTTTTTTGTAGCCAAACAAAAATTAGCAATGAGCTTCCGCACCCCCAGTTTCATTTTAATTTTTTAATTTTTGTTTTTTTTAATTGACAGCTTCTTTCGTCGCAATAACGAGGCTTAAGGTGTCGACATTTTAGCTTCCGCTTTTTTCTGTAAATTTCCCTCGTGAAAAAAATGTTTCTGGCAGACTAAATTGGCAAAAGTTTTTCTTTGAGCAGACAGCAACCCAACAGCCCTAAAGCCAAAAGCAGACTTTTTGCTACGCGTTGAAACTTCCTAACTAATTAGCGATGCTGGACGCCTCATCATTGTCTTCCCTGCCAGAGGTTTGATGGGTATAGCAGTACCAGAAATGAGCCTGAACAACAGGAGTGACATGTTAGGCATGCAAAGCTACGGGGATTCAGATTTCTAATCAATATTTTCCCGCTTCTCAACAATAAAAAAAGTTGGTTGAGTTTTCTTTTTCACTTCGAGATAGGTACAGAGAAAAAAACTCTAGCAAGCAAGTCCTCGCGTCCTCAAGTGACTCTCTTTGCCCTCCAAGTTAGGCCAGTTGCACTGACCAAGAGTTTTTGTCAGACATATTTTTGCATGCTAAAACGGATCTCTCTTTGAGTAGAAATAAAATTTTCGATTTCGATAAGGGTATCAAAGCAAGATAAGCAGACAGTCAAACATTGTTAGTCCACCTGCGGATGTGGATTTATTATTTTTAATTTACTTATCAATAGCAAACAACGTAGCAACTCACCCTGGAAGAAGATGCTGCAGGCAGCCAAGCGGACGCCAGGGGACCCATGGGCAAACCGTGTTTAGCCGTCCCTCCGCTTGCACTTTCCATTTCAATTGTCAATAATTTGACACGAGCTGCTGCTGAAAGCTCAGATTTTTGGTGCAGCAATCTGCTTGATGAAGAGAGAGCGAGCTGAAGCAGTCACTTATAAGCAGCGACTTATTAACACCTCACTAGCGTGTGACTGGAGCTGTCAGACCCGTCACTAAAACAATTTTGTGCTGACCAATGGGAGGGCACCAAGTGGTTTGATTGGTTGCAAAGGGTGAGTGGCATGTAGTTCGCTAGTTGCTGGGTCCGTGCTGTCTGCCAGATTTAGACGAAACAGAAACTTGCAATCATTCAGCAATTTTAGAAATTCATTGCAATTTTCAGTGGCAAAGATAAAGATTTTCTTTTGAGGTAAATTTCACAATTGAGCAGGCAGGCAGATGAACAGATAGGCATAAAAATACATGGGAAGACAGACAGACAAGACAGCTGTAATAAGATAAAAACTGAGAAGATTAGACACTCAGACAGGTAGATAAGAAACTCAGACAGGCAGATAAGACACTCAGACAGGTAGATAAGACACTCAGACAGGCAGATAAGACACTCAGACAGGCAGATAAGACACTCAGACAGGCAGATAAGACACTCAGACAGACAGATAAGACACTCAGACAGACAGATAAGACACTCAGACAGGTAGAAAAGACACTCAGACAGGCAGATAAGACATTCAGACAGGCAGATAAGACACTCAGATAAGACACTCAGACAGACAGATAAGACACTCAGACAGGCAGATAAGACACTCAGACAGACAGATAAGACACTCAGACAGGCAGATAAGACACTCAGACAGGCATATAAGACACTCAGACAGGCACAAGACACTCAGATAAGACACTCAGACAGGCAGATAAGACACTCAGACAGGCAGATAAGACACTCAGACAGGCAGATAAGACACTCTGACAGGCAGATAAGACACTCAGACAGGCAGATAAGACACTCAGACAGGCAGATAAGACACTCAGACAGGCAGATAAGACACTCAGACAGGCAGATAAGACACTCAGACAGGCAGATAAGACACTCTGACAGGCAGATAAGACACTCAGACAGGCAGATAAGACACTCAGACAGGCAGATAAGACACTCAGACAGGCAGATAAGACACTCAGACAGGCAGATAAGACACTCAGACAGGCACAAGACACTCAGATAAGACACTCAGACAGGCAGATAAGACACTCAGACAGGCAGATAAGACACTCAGACAGGCAGATAAGACACTCTGACAGGCAGATAAGACACTCTGACAGGCAGATAAGACACTCAGACAGGCAGATAAGACACTCAGACAGGCAGATAAGACACTCTGACAGGCAGAAAGGGCATAAATTATCAAAGATAACAAAAGATCCAACCAGACAGTGAGATCCAGTTAACGATGAAAATCGCAACTAAATAAGAAATCCGACGCCCCCTTCCTCACTGGTCCCCACCAGTCCCGAGTTCGCGGCCTCAGCAATTAGCGGGCGCTATCAAGTTCAGTTCGACCCTTGCGGAGGTTGCAAGCGCGCCGCGTCCACCAACAGCTATCACCTAGCTATTTAAGCGCATCCGTGAGGTTGGGAACAATTTTATCAGGACCGCTGAAGCGGAAACTCGGTCCCTAATAAATTGTGCGGCACGCCGGGGATTTGATATTCCAATCAAAAAAACATTTGGCCTCATCAGAGGCTTCAATTTTCGCCTCATTACGAGAAACGCCGAGTTATTATTGAGCTCAACGTGTCCGTATCGCGGCGCTGGACAAGTCTCTGTCTCGTTCTTGTCCCGCTCAACGCGACTCAATGGCGACACTGCCATGGGGCGCGCGCGTCGCTCAAGTCACTGGCACCCGTTTGGGTAATTGTTATTTAGTGCGCCAGCGCCAGTGGATTGATAGCTTCTAGTGGGGCATTGTGAAATTGCTTGATAACTATGATTTATTACTTTTGTGGCTATTTTTACTGAACATACAGATTCAAGAGACAGAAATTATTTCAAAATGGTGTCGGATTTTTTTGTAATACAATAAATAGCTTTGTTAGCTTCCATAAAAAGGCAGCTGCAATTTATCCAGTGCCAATCAAATCATACTACTCAATTAAAACAATATTAGTAGTAAAGTTAGTATATTTTCATGATCGTTATTTTTTTTAAATGTTGTTTATTCTGTGAAGATGTTAAGCGATCGAGTCATAATAAGCTAATTATTTTTGGGATCATCTGGATACTTCAAATATCATATTTATTTATGCATAATACGAGCGTATATATCGTAAAGTTTATATGGAATGGGATGTACAAAATTTTCGAAATCCCAGAAACTCACAACGGTTAACCAAAAAAGCTGCTCAGTCTCGGCGAGCTGGAGGGGCCTCAACACACAGCCTAGATTTTCCCAGCTCAAAATGGTACCCGATCCCAGCTGGGTGGACTGAAGCAATGCAGGATTAAGTGACTCGCTCAGGGACACTTCTTGACACTTAAGGGACACTTAATTGATTACCAATAGTTAACTAATTCAAAGCAACAATAAAAGTTGTATGAAAGGTTCTTTGCTACACCCGGCGTCCCAAAGCAGATATTATTGCTCCCTTCGTAACCGGAAGCTTTATAAATGAATTATTTGAAAGCTGCGACGTTAACAACTAAATAGATGAAGCTCGATGTTCTCAACAATCTAGCACGCTTCCAGTCCGGAAGACGCGCGGGGTTTGGTTAATTATTGCAATAATTATCCTAGCAACTGCCGGGCGTAAAGTTCGGGGCGAACAAAAAATGAATTCACCAATGCCAATAACATGGGTTTCCGAAACAACGGAAAAACTAGCAGGTTAAATATTGAGTGCTGGGCTCCTGCTGACAGCTCATTGTATTTTTTGCACTCGTCACACTTTCACCGACAATTGACTAGGTAATGTTTTTTGTAGACGACTTTGCACGAATTGAACTACTTCCGGTTGTCAATGGGATCAAAGTAGACCTGTCGCTTCCGGTTGTCGATGGGATCAAAGTAGACCTGTCGCTTCCGGTTGTCGATGGGATCAAAGTATACCTGTCGCTTCCGGTTGTCGATGGGATCAAAGTAGACCTGTCGCTTCCGGTTGTCGATGGGATCAAAGTAGACCTGTCGCTTCCGGTTGTCGATGGGATCAAAGTAGACCTGTCGCTTCCGGTTGTCGATGGGATCAAAGTAGACCTGTCGCTTCCGGTTGTCGATGGGATCAAAGTAGACCTGTCGCTTTCGGTTGTCGATGGGATCAAAGTAGACCTGTCGCTTCCGGTTGTCGATGGGATCAAAGTAGACCTGTCGCTTCCGGTTGTCGATGGGATCAAAGTAGACCTGCCTTTTTCTGAGTCGACTTGGCAGTTTGCCTAGGTGAGAAGCCTGAAACAATTTTAAAAAATTGTTTTGTCCTGATAACTCTGTTTGCCATGAATGAACTCTTCAAATTGTGCATCTATATAGATCTAATCCATAAGCCACAGAGCGATGAGCTGACTCAGTGAAAGTTTACTCAAATAACCTAGCCTTTCTGATTCTTTCTGATCAAATTTGCGAGCCACTTTCGAGCAACAAAAAAACCGCTCCGGGGCAGCCAAGCCGGTACGTGACCCCGGCTCGGGCAAACTCACTCGTCCAATGAGGCGAAGACCGTTCGCTGGCTGACTGCAGACAGCAAGAAGGCAGGCCGCAGCAACGATCGCCACTAGGAGACACCCAGCTAGCCTTGTAGGTGACATTTCTCTCAGCTTAGTTTTTTTTAGTTTCGAAAGTAAAGCCCCGCCGTCCAGATAATGTCGCTATGGGGGAGCGAGTGATTTGGCGCGGTTTTTCTAGTCCTATGGACGGGGCGACTTTATAGATGAGCTTCTGCTGTGAAACAGTCTTGCTGAGCTTTTATTGGTTGCAGAGTTTGGACAGAGAATGAGGAAAACCCAATGCTGATTATGCTGTTATCCCCTGCTTTCTAATTTAGGTAAAGCTAGCTAAGCTACCTATCTGGTAATAAAGACGGTGCTAGGTGGAAAGAGGTTACATACGAGTAAAAAAACCAAGTCTGCTTATAGCTAATGAAATTGCGTGGCCAAGTTTGGAAAATAATGGCAAAAGCTCACACGAACACACACAAAGCGCTGCACTTTGTTCTCTGAGCTGATATTGCGTTGCTTAAACCAGTTTTTTACTCCAGAAACAACCGGCTGTCTTCACTGCCTCTCTTGAGGCTGCATTAGCATTTATTTTTTGCACTGTTGCTAACACTGAGATGATTTTATCATCGATAAGGTAGTCCATCCCAAGCCCGGCCTCAACGAGCCCACCCAGAGGGTAGTCAAACCGAAATAAATTGCCAGCCAGTGCCAAGCAGCACGCTCCAGAGCGCATCCCAGGGAAGACAAATGCCTTCTCCGTCTATTGATTATATATTGTGGAGGAAAAAAAATCGTAGGGTATAAAGAAAATTGCTGGGCTGGTTGACAGATCTAAGCATAGTAAATCAGGCAGACAGTTAGTCTTTGTGTCTGTAAAAGTACAAATGATCAGTCACGAACTAATCAACGCATTGTCCTTCAATTTTCTTGCTTCCGGTCAAATTATTTAACAATGTGTGAGGAAGTTTTCTTTGTTTTCATTTTCTATTTCCATTTCACGTAGCCAGGGCTTTTTCATTATTGGCTGCAGCTTCTTAGCAGCTGTCAAAGTTTAACAACGTTCGCCGCGCAACTTTGCTGGCTTCGCTTCGTTATTTGAAGCAAACATGGAAAAAACTACATTGGCTTATTGAGAACGGAGGCGAACCCCCCGCCTGCCCCCGGTGAGTTTGAAACAATTTTTTTTGGCACAACATTTCCGACTAGCCAGGACTATAGAGGATGTTTTTCGTCCTTGATGGCGAAGTCAACACAAAAACAGGGAATTTTCAGTTAGGTGAAGCTCAGCGAAGCGTGCCGCCTGGCCAAGACTTCCTCCCCGATGGTTGCGGCTTCCAGACAGCGGAACTTTTCAAGCCCAGTAAAAATGTTTGCGGGCATCGCGTGTTGACTGTCGGATAATTTATAATCAGAGTTATGAAAAGTATTGAAATCGAACAAGACTTTTGCGATCGGGCTAATGCCAGGTTTACAATTGGCTAATAAAATTTGCCCCCGTGGTTTTTTTCCTTGTCAGAAACTCAGGCACAGCCTCAGTCACACCATAGCGGAGACAGGCACAGCCTCAGTCACACCATAGCGGAGACAGGCACAGCCTCAGTCACACCATAGCGGAGACAGGCGCAGCCTCAGTCACACCATAGCGGAGACACGCACAGCCTCAGTCACTCTATAGCGGAGACAGGAACAGCCTCAGTCACACCAAAGCGGAGACACACACAGCCCCAGTCACACCAAAGCGGAGACACACGCAGCCCCAGTCACACCAAAGCGGAGACACAGCCTCAGTCACACCACACCAGATACAGACACAGCCTCAGTCACACCACAGCGGAGACACGCACAGCCTCAGTCACTCTATAGCGGAGACAGGCACAGCCTCAGTCACACCACAGCGGAGACACGCACAGCCTCAGTCACACCAAAGCGGAGACACAGCCTCAGTCACACCACACCAGATACAGACACAGCCTCAGTCACACCATAGCGGAGGCAGACACAGCCTCAGTCACACCATAGCGGAGACAGACACAGCCTCAGTCACACTGCACGAGCCACTATCATACAAAAAGTGGCATGCAAGCCCTCGGAGACAATATTATTGCTCGAGAGGTCTTCATCTCTTGCTACACTGCAAAAACTGATCTTATTTGTTCATTAACGTAAGTCTAGCTAGCTTTTAGCCACAACTGCAATGATTAATGGTCGGTACAAGAGGCTGGTCATAATTATGGCCCAGCATTAGTGAGGGTTATTAATGTTTTATTGTGACCGATCAAAATATTATTTTTTCATTCGATGCTCACCTTGAATCAGAAGATTGGAGCAGTCCCATATATTTTTAATTATATTTTTCAACAGATATTTCAAAACTAAATTTAGACAAATCTGATAACCTTTGCTTCCCATTGTCTGTAAATTTGACTGCGATTCATTTTGATCTGGGTGTCTGATAAACAGAAAAAATCGAAAATGAACTGATGTACATTTTTAATTGATAAGCCGCTTGCAAAATGAAACATAAGGCTTCACTACAGCTGTTATTTGAATGCTATACGCTTTAACTAATGATAAAACATCTAATCAGTTTTTCTTTTTAAAAATGTTGCTTATAGACTTAGCCCAGTAATAGTCAGCCTATAGCCACAGTTACAGACAATTACACTCATACTACAGACACAGTTACAGACAGTCACACTCATACTACAGACACAGTTACAGACAGTCACACTCATACTACAGACACAGTTACAGACAATCACACTACAGACACAGTTACAGACAGTCATTGTTACACTACAGACACAGTTACAGACAATCACAATCACACTACAGACATAGTTACAGACAGTCACACTACAGACACAGTTACAGACAGTCACATTACAGACACAGTTACAGACAGTCATTGTTACACTACAGACACAGTTACAGACAATCACAATCACACTACAGACACAGTTACAGACAGTCACTCATACTACAGACACAGTTACAGACAGTCATATTCCCCCTACAAACACAGTTACAGACATACTACATACTATACAGTCACACTCACACTACAGACACAGTTACAGACAGTCATAGTCACGCTACAGATACAGTTACAGACAGTCACACTCACTACAGACACAGTTACAGACGGTCACACTCACTACAGATACAGTTACAGACGGTCACACTCACTACAGACACAGTTACAGACGGTCACACTCACACTACAGACACAGTTACAGACAGTCACACTCACTACAGACACAGTTACAGACGGTCACACTCATATGACGTGGTTTGCTTCCGGGCTTTCGCCTTTCTCCCTTCTTCGGGGCTAAGGATTTCCTTAGGGCTGCTTCCCCTGAAAGGTGGGCAAACACGTTTGTTGGGGATGGGGGGGGCCTGTTGCTGCTGCTGAGGTAATGTTTTGGTCGCTGCCACCTTTCGGTGGTGCCGTAAGTCAAGCGCTTGGCTTTCCCGTTTAAGCACCCCGATAAATAAATTAGACTATGAAGTTTGCTCAGCAATTTAAGCTCAATGGCCAATAATGGTAGCGCGTGGCCTGAGCTGCAGCCAATGGCACTGGCGTCTGTGTGCAAAAGGGAATCACTAGTTAGCCTAACCCTATAGTTATCCTAAGTCCGCGCTGACAGCTGCGGTCACTGAGCGCTGTACAGCGGCTTCACAGATAGCGCTAATAGCTGCTAGAAGCGGCGCTGGAAGCGGCTCGCTTGTACACCTCGTCGAGTTAGCGCCTAAGGCAGCCTGCTGTTGTTCTCGACTCTCGAAGTCCTTGCAGCGGCTGACGAGGCTCGGCTCCTTGAAGGTGCAGCTCTACAAGATGACAACTCTGCGACTCTGTTCGAGCTCTGCTCGGAATTGGCTCGGACTCGGACTCGGTCTCAGACACAAGACGAGAATACGACTCAACGCGACTCTGCTATGAATTCGGCTCAGAGCAATCATATTAATAGGGTGCGATGGGGAGATGGCCGGGGAATACGAGGAATTTCCTCGTATTGCCCGTGCATGGTGGGGTCCTATTGTGCATTAAAGTGCAGTTAGTAAAACTGTGTCTTAGTGTGCCGGTACTCACAACTAAGACACTAGTGAAAAATTAATAAGAAATTGCCTGCGCGCCACCAGTGACGATTGTGCACTGGGCTGCACAGGGAGAGAAAAGTCAATGCGCGCACTCAACAGAGGAGAGGGGTCCTGTAGCTATTTTTAGCTACATGACACTGCTTGTGCGCGCGCGAGAGGACAGGGGGAGGCCAGGTGGAAGGGTCTGCGAGTAAAGGCGGAGGCAGCCAGTACTGCAGAGGAGTGTACTTGGTCTGTACACTCAGGAGAGGGAGGCAGGCACTCACTAGCGCCAAGTGGCAGCTAGCAGTCATCCCTAAGCTAAACTACCTACAGGCCTAATCCTATCCTATTCTAAGCGCCAGAGGCGGCTGGGGAGCCTTATTCTAGAGTAGTGCAAGATGTGACGCGGCCCTAGCTTTGCAGCATAAGGCTGCGGCCACATCACATACTACTGACACAGTTACAGACAGTCACACTCATACTACAGACACAGTTACAGACGGTCACACTCATAATACAGACACAGTTACAGACAGTCACCCTCATACTACAGACACAGTTACAGACAGTCACACTCATACTACAGACACAGTTACAGACAGTCACACTCATACTACAGACACAGTTACAGACAGTCACACTCATACTACAGACACAGTTACAGACAGTCACATTACCGACACAGTTACAGACAGTCACATTACAGACACAGTTACAGACAGTCACACTCATACTACAGACACAGTTACAGACAGTCACACTCATACTACAGACACAGTTACAGACAGTCACACTCATAATACAGACACAGTTACAGACAGTCACATTACCGACACAGTTACAGACAGTCACATTACAGACACAGTTACAGACAGTCACACTCACACTACAGACACAGTTACAGACAGTCATAGTCACGCTGCAGATACAGTTACAGACAGTCACACTCACACTACAAACAGTCACTGACAGTCAACGTCACACCACAAGCACTTATAAAGCTAATGTTTGCACTTTCTATTAGGCTCGCAAGTCGATGCTTCCTCATCAACTCGCAGACGTGTCCTGCAGCGGCCATCTCAACAGGAACTACAGGGCACCCAGCCTTCAAAGCTGGCGAAGGCACCACGCTTGAATAATTCAGCCTCGCCGATTTCTGCGAGTGTCCGTCTTTCACGGAGCCAGTCGAGAGAGAGTCTGTGCCTGAATTTCCGACTCGATGCGGTATTTTGTTCAGAAAAAAAATTGACCTCTACCCAACTACCCAACTACCCAACTACGAAAATTGCCGTCCTCAACCAGGAAATCCCTTTGGGAGTCTACAGGGGAAGAGTCGAGAAGGGGAGCGAGAGAGAGAAGTGGGAGAGGAAAATGCCCTGCAGGAGGTCCTTGAGAATTATTGGCTTCGGTGTGACGTCCTCGGGTTTAACTAGACACTTCACTGTTAGCTTATATGCCACTTCAGTTCTCTATGGCTTACGCCCCGAACCGAATCTACGTATCTCTGCAAGTGTCATTCAATGACACAATACGCCACCTGATTGACAGCAAACAGCATGTGTGCCTATATTATTTATGATTCTTGTACGCTCGTAAACAGCTAATCGTTTTGTATAAATAGTGAATTATGAGAATTTTGTCCGCCAAGCATTTACTAAAGACTTCAATGACAGTAACTAAACTAAATCTGCAGGAGGGCTGCAGGCACGTTGACGCTTAAAGCGACATCGTCCCACGACCAGCGACGGGGCACGACTGTCAATTGCGCTGACTCCTGAAGCGCGTTCACTCACACTAAATACGGTATGCACGCATTGACACACACACACACAGTCACTGGCCGGCACCCAGTCACGCACTCACATAGGGTGTACAAACCGGTAATTCCAGACAATGTACACTCTCTATGCCTTGGGAGGTTGCCCTCATGGACGTAAATTGCGCAACTGGCCCATAGCCCAACCAATTCGTGCAAACCTGGGGTCGAACCTGGACCAGTGGCACACAAGGCAGACGCGCTAGACCGCCGAGCCACTCGCCCCCCCTCTTCAATGACATTAGTCAATTTAACGATTTTTATTCACAAACTCTCTTTCATTGTTGTTCGTGAATGCTGCTTTTTTGGTTTTTATGTACCTCGAAGTGACTCGAAAGTTTTAATTATTTAGGGCAACTGTCTTTTGTTGGCCCAATTTAAAAGTTTTGCTAGCTTGTTTGGAAAAATAGGGAAAATATTTTAAATCGTAAATTTTAACAAACTATGAAAAAGGCAATTGCTAATTCAGAAACAGTTCTAATAATAATTTTCAAAAGACAGTTGTTTATCCGCTTGAAATATCCTAGACTATAAAATTTTTTTCAGAAATATTTTAGGATTATGAGCTGATCATTGGGGATATTTTTGTGTTCGAAGGAATGTCGCAGCTTCTTCTAATAAGCCAAAGTTTACTGTCGCTCATTTCAATTATCCTAAAAGCGGTGAAGTTGGCGCTATGATAAATATTATTTGATGCAAAAAACTCCCTTGGGATAACGTGGACATAATAGTCAACCGATAACTAATTCCGATGTTTACTTCAATGAACTTCCAAATTTGGCTGCGTAAACATCGCGTTATTTTTTTACTCGTATTTGTATTCGCACTACTCAAATTCGACATCGTCTACTGATAGTAGCGAGGCAAAAAACCTACTGTTGTTTTTTGCAAACAAAAATTCGAAAAAACTTATAAAATTTTTAGCATAAAAATGAATGCCATATTAAATAACGATGGATTCATAAATATTTGCACCTTACTGTATTTCATATTTTACAACTGCCGATTTTTCATCGAAAGTTTGACTTAAAGCAATAATGATATTTTATTAAATTTGAATGACTCAAAAAGCTAAACCATTGACTAAAACAACAATCATATCCATTTATATTTTTAACTTCATTATTTTTATTTTGCTTTTTTAGTACTTTCACATTGCAACGACGCTCACTAGAGAACAACATGTAGCTTTTCAAATAATACTGACTAACTAGCATTACAACAAAAACTAAAACAAACACAAAGTACATGGTGAAGATGAAAAAACAGCGTCATGTATGAGGGCGTCTTCTCTTAAAGTCAAAGGTGTGACTTTGTGTAGTGTGTTTTATTGGGTGTTGGTCTGAAATGGGTTGGTTGTGTGATATGGGGTGTTAGTGTGATATGGGGTGTTGGTGTGATATGGGGTGTTGGTGTGATATGGGGTGTTGGTGTGATATGGGGTGTTGGTGTGGTATGGGGTGTTGGTGTGATATGGGGTGCTGGTGTGATATGGGGTGTTGGTGTGATATGGGGTGTTGGTGTGATATGGGGTGTTGGTGTGATATGGGGTGTTGGTGTGGTATGGGGTGTTGGTGTGATATGGGGTGTTGGTGTGATATGGGGTGTAGGTGTGATATGGGGTGTTGGTGTGATATGGGGTGTTGGTGTGATATGGGGTGTTGGTCTGAAATGGGGTGTTGGTGTGATATGGGGTGTTGGTCTGAAATGGGGTGTTGGTCTGAAATGGGGTGTTGGTGTGATATGGGGTGTTGGTCTGAAATGGGGTGTTGGTCTGATATGGGGTGTAGGTGTGATATGGGGTGTTGGTGTGATATGGGGTGTTGGTGTGATATGGGGTGTTGGTCTGAAATGGGGTGTTGGTCTGAAATGGGGTGTTGGTGTGATATGGGGTGTTGGTCTGAAATGGGGTGTTGGTCTGATATGGGGTGTAGGTGTGATATGGGGTGTTGGTGTGATATGGGGTGTTGGTGTGATATGGGGTGTTGGTCTGAAATGGGGTGTTGGTGTGATATGGGGTGTTGGTGTGATATGGGGTGTTGGTGTGATATGGGGTGTAGGTGTGATATGGGGTGTTGGTGTGATATGGGGTGTAGGTGTGATATGGGGTGTTGGTGTGATATGGGGTGTTGGTGTGATATGGGGTGTTGGTGTGATATGGGGTGTTAGTGTGATATGGGGTGTTGGTGTGATATGGGGTGTTGGTGTGATATGGGGTGTTGGTGTGATATGGGGTGTAGGTGTGATATGGGGTGTTAGTGTGATATGGGGTGTAGGTGTGATATGGGGTGTTGGTGTGATATGGGGTGTTGGTGTGATATGGGGTGTTGGTGTGATATGGGGTGTTGGTGTGATATGGGGTGTTGGTGTGATATGGGGTGTAGGTGTGATATGGGGTGTTGGTGTGATATGGGGTGTTGGTGTGATATGGGGTGTTGGTGTGATATGGGGTGTTGGTGTGATATGGGGTGTAGGTGTGATATGGGGTGTTGGTGTGATATGGGGTGTTGGTGTGATATGGGGTGTTGGTGTGATATGGGGTGTTGGTGTGATATGGGGTGTTGGTGTGATATGGGGTGCTGGTGTGATATGGGGTGTTGGTCTGAAATGGGGTGTTGGTGTGATATGGGGTGTTGGTGTGATATGGGGTGTTGGTGTGATATGGGGTGTTGGTGTGATATGGGGTGTTGGTCTGAAATGGGGTGTTGGTGTGATATGGGGTGTTGGTCTGAAATGGGGTGTTGGTCTGAAATGGGGTGTTGGTCTGAAATGGGGTGTTGGTCTGATATGGGGTGTAGGTGTGATATGGGGTGTTGGTCTGAAATGGGGTGTTGGTGTGATATGGGGTGTTGGTCTGAAATGGGGTGTTGGTCTGATATGGGGTGTAGGTGTGATATGGGGTGTTGGTGTGATATGGGGTGTTGGTGTGATATGGGGTGTTGGTCTGAAATGGGGTGTTGGTGTGATATGGGGTGTTGGTGTGATATGGGGTGTTGGTGTGATATGGGGTGTTGGTGTGATATGGGGTGTTGGTGTGATATGGGGTGTAGGTGTGATATGGGGTGTTGGTGTGATATGGGGTGTTGGTGTGATATGGGGTGCTGGTGTGATATGGGGTGTTGGTCTGAAATGGGGTGTTGGTGTGATATGGGGTGTTGGTGTGATATGGGGTGTTGGTGTGATATGGGGTGTTGGTGTGATATGGGGTGTTTGTGTGTTGAGGTGCAGCCATTTTTTCTTTGGGGTTGCAAGCCCACAACAATCGAATAGTCAGACAGCTACACAAAACAAGTCAGTATTTTAAGTTTCCAAGCGGGATCAGTATTTTCGCATCAATTATCCCGCACAGCAACAGCTTAGACTCGGCTCTCCAGCTCGCTGAACGCGGTGCGCCTCCGACCACGTTTGGCCACGCGCTCGAGCATGGGACGATCGGCGGCCTCCTGCTCAGCGCCGGTCACTTCGGCGGAGTTCGGCAGACAGTCGAGTCTCTCCAGCGGTCGGCGAGCCAATTTCAACGGCAGCAGGCGCTTGAAGCCGCGGAGGAACTGCTTGTTGAAGCAGGCGTAGAGGACCGGGTTGAACGCGCTGTTCGCGTAGCTCAGAATGCTCGAGACGTGGGACGAAGCGGCGAAAAGTTTCTCCGGGATGAGGCCGCGCATGCCCAGGTGCACGTGGACCCAGTGCGGCACGGAGCAGCAGATGTAAGACAAGATGACGGCCATCACCAGCTTGCTGACGCGACTCAGCCGGCGATGCGCCTGCTGCGCTCCGGCGATGGTTTCGGCGGCCTGGCGGCGGACTTTGCGCACGATGAGGCCGTAGAACACGGCCAGCAGACTGAATGGCACCGCGCAGCCGACCACGAAGTTGTAGACGCCGAATTTCTCTTCGTCCTGAATGACGCTTTTAATCTTGTCGATGAAGCTCGACGGCTGCTCGTCGAGGACGTCAACAGCAGCAGCGTCGACGCTGTCATTGTCGAACTGGAGGTGGCCGCAGCTGTAGGTGACATTTTCGCCGTCGCCCCACTCGGTCAGGCCGCTCAGCAGGCCGATGGGGCTGACGAGCAGCGCGCTGAGCGACCACAGACAGATCAGGAGGCCCCAGGCGAACCGGCGGCTGCGCAGTCGTGTCGATTGTCCCGGCGTAACCACGGCAACGAAGCGATCGAAGCCCATGGCGGTGATGATGAAGATGCTGGCGGTCCAGTTGAGGTAGTGGATCATGTAGTAGGCTCTGCAGGCGGCCTCGCCCCACACCCAGCTGCGCGTGGAGGCCAACTGCATCAGCGGGACAATCGACAGCAGGTGGAGAATGTCCGCGGCGGCCAGGTGGCCCAGGTAGATGTTCACCGCCTGGTGCGCCGTGCTCTGTTTGGCTGCGGTTACCATGACAGCCCCGTTTCCTAGCAACCCGCAGACTAAAATTCCGCCGTAAACAAATTCAACCTGCTCGTAGAAGTCCGACATTGCAAATGCAGAGATCTCTGTCTCCGCAATTGAAATTTATCTCGGCAGCAGAAGAAAACACTCCTAACAAACGTCTTAAATTTTTGCTCCATTTTTGCACCAGGAAAATGGTACGTCCAATCAGAATCATTTCAGTTGGATAGTCTGAGAGCTTTATCTATCTATCTATCTATCTATCTATCTATCTATCTATCTATCTATCTATCTATCTATCTATCTATCTATCTATCTATCTATCTATCTATCTATCTATCTATCTATCTATCTATCTATCTATCTATCTATCTATCTATCTATCTATCTATCTATCTATCTATCTATCTATCTATCTATCTATCTATCTATCTATCTATCTATCTATCTATCTATCTATCTATCTATCTATCTATCTATCTATCTATCTATCTATCTATCTATCTATCTATCTATCTATCTATCTATCTATCTATCTATCTATCTATCTATCTATCTATCTATCTATCTATCTATCTATCTATCTATCTATCTATCTATCTATCTATCTATCTATCTATCTATCTATCTATCTATCTATCTATCTATCTATCTATCTATCTATCTATCTATCTATCTATCTATCTATCTATCTATCTATCTATCTATCTATCTATCTATCTATCTATCTATCTATCTATCTATCTATCTATCTATCTATCTATCTATCTATCTATCTATCTATCTATCTATCTATCTATCTATCTATCTATCTATCTATCTATCTATCTATCTATCTATCTATCTATCTATCTATCTATCTATCTATCTATCTATCTATCTATCTATCTATCTATCTATCTATCTATCTATCTATCTATCTATCTATCTATCTATCTATCTATCTATCTATCTATCTATCTATCTATCTATCTATCTATCTATCTATCTATCTATCTATCTATCTATCTATCTATCTATCTATCTATCTATCTATCTATCTATCTATCTATCTATCTATCTATCTATCTATCTATCTATCTATCTATCTATCTATCTATCTATCTATCTATCTATCTATCTATCTATCTATCTATCTATCTATCTATCTATCTATCTATCTATCTATCTATCTATCTATCTATCTATCTATCTATCTATCTATCTATCTATCTATCTATCTATCTATCTATCTATCTATCTATCTATCTATCTATCTATCTATCTATCTATCTATCTATCTATCTATCTATCTATCTATCTATCTATCTATCTATCTATCTATCTATCTATCTATCTATCTATCTATCTATCTATCTATCTATCTATCTATCTATCTATCTATCTATCTATCTATCTATCTATCTATCTATCTATCTATCTATCTATCTATCTATCTATCTATCTATCTATCTATCTATCTATCTATCTATCTATCTATCTATCTATCTATCTATCTATCTATCTATCTATCTATCTATCTATCTATCTATCTATCTATCTATCTATCTATCTATCTATCTATCTATCTATCTATCTATCTATCTATCTATCTATCTATCTATCTATCTATCTATCTATCTATCTATCTATCTATCTATCTATCTATCTATCTATCTATCTATCTATCTATCTATCTATCTATCTATCTATCTATCTATCTATCTATCTATCTATCTATCTATCTATCTATCTATCTATCTATCTATCTATCTATCTATCTATCTATCTATCTATCTATCTATCTATCTATCTATCTATCTATCTATCTATCTATCTATCTATCTATCTATCTATCTATCTATCTATCTATCTATCTATCTATCTATCTATCTATCTATCTATCTATCTATCTATCTATCTATCTATCTATCTATCTATCTATCTATCTATCTATCTATCTATCTATCTATCTATCTATCTATCTATCTATCTATCTATCTATCTATCTATCTATCTATCTATCTATCTATCTATCTATCTATCTATCTATCTATCTATCTATCTATCTATCTATCTATCTATCTATCTATCTATCTATCTATCTATCTATCTATCTATCTATCTATCTATCTATCTATCTATCTATCTATCTATCTATCTATCTATCTATCTATCCATACATTCTTGAAATTAATTTGTATAGATATTATGAAAATTGCATTTCAAAGAATTTTTTAAATTTTTTATCTGGAATAACTTTCCGCAAACATTTTTCTCGTTTTTTTGGTCTGCTGGACTGGGGATCCTCAAACATGGAATTGGTGCGAGAGGCCCTGTCTGAGACTTTAGTTTCCAGCATTTAGTGAGGCTGCTAGCAGTCTGTCTGGCTCGCATTCAAGCAGCGGACAGGCAACATTAAGCTCCAATTAGTGCCCATGTTTCTGGGCGGCGCAGACTGCCCGAATCTCGTTAGCTGAGACTGTCAACGAGGCACCACGCAGCCATTTTTTGGGCGTGTCTGGGGCTGATTTTCCAACCAAAACTCATAAAAAGGCGCTGAGCAAGATCTGCTTAGAAATAGTTTATTGAGATCGAACAGACCACACCACTTTCTTGTTCAAGGGAGGAGCTTGGAGCATCGTAGGGGGAACCAAGGGATGGAGAAAGCGATTTTAAAAGAAAAATGAAGCTGGATTTATCGCCAAGGATTTATCGCCAAGGATTTGAGTTGAGGGCTGAGAGAGTTATATTTATATTTTAGACAACTTGACATGCGCCGAGAGGTGCTTACTTTTTTAAGCTGGTTGCCAGCTAAAGTAATATTACATGCGGAATGAAGCTTGATTGATATGATATGATCCCGGATACTTATAGGTGAAATCTGGCTGCTAAAATCTGCATAGCTACGTTACAATAAGTGGCGCAGCCACCTACAGTGCAAGTGCTGCTAGGCTAGCTAATGTACTGTGCTCGAGAGCATCATGAAGCTAGCTATTATAAAGGAGTACCAGATTTTATCAAAAAAAGAAGTGAATAATTTTGGTCTTTTCGCTCCGTTTCTTCGTCGCAATCATCAGTGTGAATTTTCAATCTTCAAATCGAGCAGTTTTGCTGTGGGGCACTTCACCAATGAGCCAGTAGGTTTTCATGGGCCCTTTGCCCTGAAATTCGTGCAGTTAACAAGTGCAATGAATGCATTTTTACTTTTATCATTTGCAAAAGATCCATCTCCAACTCGAATGCTTGCTCACCTTGACCTGAATTTCACCGCGGCACTTCACCTTAAAGCCGCCGCACTCTTCCAGAAGCAAAGCCGATGATTCGCTCATGTGGATTCGAAAAGCTGCGTTAGTTGCGCAGAGTTTCAGTTTTCCTGCTTGTTGCTTGCGTAGGAAAAAAACCCGTATGAATGACTTACCTTCGCCGTGGGACTTCATCCTGGAAGCCGTGTTGACTGTGTCACCAAACAGGCAGTAGCGAGGACTCTTGCTGCCAATCATACCCGTCACCAGCGGTCCTGCTCAGGATTAGCATGCATTTTCTCTGGCTGGATTTAGTCCTAATAGCAAGTTTCCCAATACCATAAAGCACAAAACTGGTCAATGTACCCGAGTGAAAGCCGATGCGCAGGTAGATTTGCTCCTCCGGCAGGTGAATCAGTTCCAGATTTTTCGACGTAGCCATCAGGTCGAGACTCAGGCGGGCCACGTGAAGCGCGTGCTGATTGCCGTTCTGGCGGGGCGCGCCGCTCACCACCATGTAGGTGTCTGAGATTGTCTCCACTTTGTAGGCGTCGTAGCTGTCAATTCGACTGTCAAAAGCGCTGCACAAATCGGTAAGGCAATGGTCATGTTTCTTCGCCATGAAAGAGACAATTCGATAGCTTGACGTACCTGTAAATTGTGTTGAGCATTTGAAATACTTCAATGGGGCGGCTCTTCTTAACAAGATCTTCGAAGTTCTCAATCCCGCTGAAGAAGACGGTGCTCATTTCAAAACGGCTGGCCTCTGGCACGATGCCGCGTTTCAGATCCGAGACCACTTCAGCTGGCAGGATGTTGTAGATGATGGCGTCGGCTCGTCTCTGAGTGGAGGGATTGAAAATTAAAAAAAAATCAGCATAGTTGCATGTTGAAGGAATGCGGCACAATTATTCCATCATTTAAAAATAACGACATTCGCACCTTTTCCTCAGCCGTTTCCGCTTTCTTTGTAACAATCAACTTTGCGAGATCAATAATGTTCTCAACTGTCTCTGCAATCTTGTGGCTGTACCAGTAGCCAATACCAAGACAAATAAGCATGAGTCCCAACACTAGGAACCCGAATCCGATGGTGTAGGATGTTGAGTCGCGGTTCTCCGCTCTGATCCTGTTGTTCAACTGGTTATTCAGCGATTGCTGATACTCGCGAACCTTCGTCCAGTGGTCGATGCTCAAGTAGCGCCACAGTTCGGCCAGGTTTCTGCGCTCCAAAACTGTGGCGTTGGTGCAACGATCGAGCGACTGACGCGCGATGTCGTCCATCATGTTTAGCCACTGTGCCGCTCTGCTGTTTGGCGAACTGACGCTGAGCTCATTCGTAAAGAACGTCCTGGCAGACGGTAGGGCTCGCCCAGTGTTTACACGGAGATCGGCAATGCCCCCGGTGAGGCGGACGAACCAGGCCCAGTGAGGCCAGCGGCTCGCGCACTCGGTGAAGTAGGCGTATCCGAGGCCCGCGACTATGGCGATGTAGTCGGCGTACAGCAGCAGAATCCGGTCGACGTGCAAGCCGGCCCACATCTGCCGTTCGGACACGTACAGATTGGTGGGACCAGCCAGCTGGTAGCTGAGGTCGGTGCCCAGGCTGAATATTCGCTGGATGTCTCTGGCCCAGGCATCGGGGTTTCGCTTAGTCATCGTGACATCGCTCGGAATCGAAACTGCGACGTGACCGTTGCGACGCCAAGTGCTCGACTCATTGGCTAGGAGTTTTAGCGCCCAGTCAGGTAGTTTAGCGATCGCTTCGGCATCGACCAGTTCTCGAGCGGCTAGCAACTGCAGACGGGATCTGGTGTCGTCGGGACTAAAAGAAGTTACTGTTGTTAACACGCCCTCCGACATGAGATTGAAGCTGAGGTCGTCCAGCAGCTTTTTCGAGCTCATGTACTCGTCAACGCTGAGGCCTCGAACCAGCGACAGGGCGGCGAAGTAGATCTCAGAGCCGGCGAATCCGACAGCCAGGGCGAGGGGCAGCGCCAGGATCACAATCATCCGCAGTCGGTAGTACCAACCTCCGCGACGCTCTTCGCGGGCCAGAAAATCTTCGATAAGTCGGGAGGAGCGCGACGCTTTGGCAACGCCGGCTGCGCTGCTGGCTTCGCTAGCGACGTCGCTCGTCTCCGACACAATGCTGCTGAGGGCCAGGCTTTGGCGCCTCTGGCTGTGCGCCGCCTCCGTCGTGCCGTTTGCGTCACCTGGAATGTAAATTATTTGAAGATAACCCTAACAACTACGAGTATCCCAATTTTCATTCAGTTGTTGGTGAAGACACGCCTCCCTAAGCAAAAGACTTACTCATATTGCTGACAGCATTTCGCTTGCCCATGCCCGAGTTACAATGTCCGGTTTGATACAATTATCAGTCGGGAACTTGCACTGGTTGCGGGCGCATTTGCGAGGCCTTTTATATCCTGAGCAATTAGAATGGCGCATCCGAATTGTTTTATGCTTCATGCTTTCTTGAATCTTTATACTTTTTCTTAAACAATAAGTTGCTGCGCATTCTTCTTGCACCATTAGGCACCCACATTCACGCTTGAAAGTTACGACATAATATTGCTTTTCACACGAAGATTTTTCTCATTCACTTGAACGATCATAAAGTCTACTTCAGCTTTATCACTATTCAAGCGACGAGCTGGCAACTTTTTTGTCAAACAAGAAATTGCGGTTGCATTTAGGACTATTTTATCATTTCCAGATGAATTCAAGAGAAAAGAAAGTGAAGAAGTGAATCAATTCCATCATTAGCGCGCAATTCTCTTAGCTTATCTGCTCAGTTTTTTGTGTTTGCCACGTCAGCATTTTATTTAATAGCAAGGAGTTTTAAATGGCATCTGGAGTGAAAGCCTAAGAAAAGCTTTAAAAGCCTCAAAGCAAATGGGGTGATTCTAAGAAGAGTCAGTCTGCTTGTTTTGACAGAGCAAGAGGTTGAAGGAGTTTCTGATTTACTATTTTTAAGACTCTTTGATTTCGTGCAATTTCCAAAGCCTTAACTTGGCCATAGACTATTAAAATATTTGCCTACGTCAAGCAGCTTAGTATATTTTTAGCTGGGTGTCTGTTGAGAGGACAAATTAAATCTTCTATGGCCAAAACACAGAAGTTCGATTTTTCTTGATTTGACGTGGACTTACATGTGAGCCCCGCAAAGAAAAATATTCGGGGATCTGGAAAGAAAACAGATAATCATGTTAATGCATATAAAAATGCTTTTCCATCACGCGAGCTGCATAAAACGGCACCCAATTCGTTTGGTGCTGCCTGGACTAGCGCTAATCTACTATCTGCACTGGAGATTCAGCTTTGACTCGGACTTCTACCATTCGAATCCGAGGATGGACCGCAATATTCGTAGAAACTATCCGCTGCCGCAGACTATGATGCCTACCGTGAAAATGGTGCATTTTATGCACAGAAACCACTTGATCTTACCTGAGTACAAACCGTTTATCAGCAGCTGGAGGTAATCAGTAGCTGGAATAAATGTTCTCGAAGTCTTTTATAGCTGTGGGATCTTATAGTTTAACCATCATTTAACCCCAAAAATTTATAGGCGAGTCTACCCGAACTACAAGCTGTACTTTTGGACTGATGTGGACATCGAACGCTTAGTGACAACCGTCTATCCTAATCTGATCAACTTCTACAAGGGGCAGCTGACCAATCCGTTGGAACGGTCTGACTTTGCTCGCGTACTCATTCTGCACGCATTCGGCGGCTGGTACGCAGACCTGGACGCCGGCTGCCAATTGAGCGCTGAGAACCTCACGAATCGTCACTCGCTAATTGTACCGCTGGAGCCGTTTGTTCACGCATTGGTGGCCTTCAACAAGCGGCGTTTAGTTAACAACGCCATCATGTACAGCACGCCGGGACATCCTTTCTGGATGTTCCTCATCAATCAAATTGTCGATCGCGTCTCCGTTTTGCCTAAGACGCCAAGGTAAGTTATTGAATAAGTTTTGCACTATACAGTAAAAAGTACATCTATACACCAGTGAATTCAAGCCAGGAATCTGGTGGTGACACGTGGTGTCTCGATCTCGTCAGCCGGTGAAGCGCTGCACTTTCAGACTGAAAGTAAAGAATAGAAATGCCTATTTATAGGAAAAACCCCGATGCAGTGCTAACAACGGGCCCACTGACCATGACCAAGGCAATGGAACAATACGCTTCAGCGTACGCAATCTCGTGCGGAGACCTCAGAGAAGGCCTCGGCAAAACTTTTGGCTGTCCGTACGTGCCATTGCCTAGAAGATTTCTGCCGTTGATTGACAACAGTAGCGATTCTCTGGCTAGTTGGGCAAAAATCATGTGCCGAACTGTGCTGTGGGAGTCCGACATCATTGAAGAGTGCCAGCGACTGCGGGCTTTGAACTTTGTCAACGCTCTGCCGGCTGATGCGTACACCTACCACGCGTTCATGCACCTCACCGGAGCCAGACAAGCCTCCCTTAACGTCTCCAGCTTGGGTCTAAACATTCTATTGAACCCCATGGAATATCTCACGCCTCACAGTTAATGCGCGAGACTATATCGACTGCAATATAGTTACATCACATGAAGGCAAGAAAATGTTTAACTGTCTTATTGCCCGTGCAGTTAATTTTTTTCAGAAAGCTTCATCCCAAGAATCTACTTGTTTAATTGCTATAAGAGCTCAATTTGCCTGTATATGCTCAAGTACCTTATGCCGTATGAACTGCGCGCCGAAACCCAATCGCTTACGTGTACATTTTTGCTGAATCTTTATCGACCCTTATTGCTAATCAATAAGTACTCATTCATGAACTTGTTTCAGTTTTAAAATTCTTAGCTAATAAAAAATTGTTCAAAATTTTTTGGTCACAAATATTTCAAAACGGTTTAATTAAAATATTTTAGTTACGCTGCATGTACATAGTATACATGCCACAATTTACATGTAATGCTGCTTACGCTTGAGGACACATTTGAGCTGGAGCTTTTTTGAGAAACGTGTACAAAATGCACAAATTATTTTAAAAACTTAAAAGACGATGTTCTTTTTACGATACAGATACTGATTTAAGAGCTTATTTAAGCGTAGTGGGTTATTTTGATGCAAGTACTTCGCCCGTAATTATATGTACGTTAAAGTGTAATTTCCACAAGCACTACAAAGTTCTTATCATTAATTTTTTGCTTTTAAGCTAAAACTATTCAATAATACAACAAAAATTTTTGAAAATTAAAATAGGCTTATTTTGTTGTAATTCCACGTTTCTAGAGTGAAATATTTAAAAACTTTGAAATACGATTGCGCACTTGATCAGCAATTAAACAGTAAATCAACTTACATATATCATACCATCGTGCATTAATTAGTGAATAAAATTGTTAGCTACTCCTTTGGCCAACTAATAACATAAGTTGCACTCATTTCTGCAATTTTTGTTAACAGTGACTGCGACTTTTGTGCCATTTTGTGACTTGTCTATCAGTATAGTATAGACCTATACTGGTCATTTAAGTGTTCATTTTATTTATAATAGCCATTCCAATTCTAAATTCGTTAATAGTACCAATTAGTTTAGTAATAATACCATAATAATGCCCAGAATTAATATAAAAGGAGGTGTCTGGCGGAACAGTGAGGTAAGCTTTTACAATTGATGAATTAACAAAAAAGGCTAATTTTCATAAAACTATTATTATAAAATAGTCCTCTTTTATAAATCATTGTCTTGACATAACTATAAAGTTATTTTTCTCAGTAAACTATGATAATAAAATAATTAAAATGATGCAATTTAATTTATATTAAAAAGATGATGATTTAAAATGCATAGTAAAAACCAGTCAGGAAGGTGGCCTTTTTGGGGAAAAATTCCCACGCACATGAAGGGTCTTGGCGCACAAGCGCAGCGCACCCAAAGGGTTTTGGTGCACAAGTGATGCAAAATTGGCAAGTATAATAAGCAAAATAGGCAAAAATGTGACTACTTTGCAAAGATTTACAAGAGATTACAAGCAAAAATGTAGCAAATTGGAAGAAGTAGAGAAGAAATTGTCCACGGGACTTTTTTTGGTCCTTTGAACTTTTGGCACACAAATGGCACTTTGACAGTGCTTTGATGGTGCATAGATTGTCCCCTCAAAATTTATTCCCGCATATACTGTGCCACTTTCCTGACTATAGAGTTAAAAGAGGTTAAATTTATTTTAAGCCTTTTTTAGTTTTTGGCTACTGCAAGTGGCCAACCTCTAGAACCTTAATCCATTGTCCCTTTTTTGCTCCTTCAATATTTCTTATATGGATCAGATTCATAAATTTTGTTAAAACTAGATTTTTTAGGCCAAGGAAATGTTCTGTACTAGGCATATTTGTGACAATTAGTTTGAAAAATATTTGCAGGAGTTTGTCAGAACAAGACTTCCCCTACCAACACTTTGGCAATAATCTCTTTTAGAAAATATAATATAGCCCTGTATAGAATTCTCTAAACTCTTATATTATGAGAACTCTATTGAGCTTGTAATTTGTTAGACTCTAAAAATGTTCAAAAAGGGTTAAATAATTTAATATTGCTTAAGTTACAAAGATACCACATTAAATAATATACAGATACTGAGATAGAGCTAAATGCAGCACTTACATCTATCAAGAGGGTCATTTATATCAATAAGTCTTTAATTTGTATTTTTTAATGAAAGGACTTTATAATAAAGACAACACTCTCTGTTTCCATAGTGTACTAATATTACTATACCAATAATATGAAATATTACTATTCAGTGGCAAAACCAGAAGTTTATAAAGGGAGATGGACCCTAATAAGTTTTGTTTGGATTCAGATAGCTTTTTGTAAAAAAATTTTTGGTTTCCCCTTATTGATTTTTTCTTACTTTGATTCCTGCCTATTTTCTAGTTGTGCCACTGGTATTTTTTACCATGTAATTATGTTAATTGACCTTGAAAGGCTGCCACTCAATGCCTTGTAAGATATACATGAGCATAACAGTTGGCCAAGTTGGCCAATCAAGATAAACTATACACTTTGCAATGTAAGTCCTAAAATTGGGAAGGTAAGTTGCATAATCTGAAGTATAAATAGCAAAATTAGAGAGGAATGATGCAAATTTGTATGAATTATATTGTAAAAAGCAAGGTAAAGCTTAGAGTTAGTTAGTGGGACCTTTTTTTCTTTGCTTCTTCAAAATTTATTTAAATGTAAAGCACCAATTTTGTTGACACTAAGTTGCACTAGCCAACTAAATATTTCAAGCTGTGCATATATGGAAAGCTGTGCATATTTTATATGTCAAATTATTTGCTAAGTAGTTTGGAAAAAGAAAGTAATCATTGGCAAATTGCTAGCAACACTTCCCTATAGATAAATAAAATAATTTGACTTGGTAAATGGTTTTAAACTAGGTAGTGAAATTTTTAAAAACTTAATACCCAGAACAAAAGGTAAATTTCTTATGCTTGCCATTAGCTTATTTGGCTTTAATTTAAAGGATAAGATGGAAATATAAAATTCCTACCAGTGGTTAAAACTAGAAGGGTTAGAAGTATATATAAAACAACAAGTAAAAGAGTAGTCTGCTACAAATACTCACTTGCATGTGCTTTTTAAGGTTTTTAGCCAGTTAACTATAGGTATTTATAGTACCTATATAGAAAGTAGGGTAGTTTTGAAAAAAGGCAATAGTATAAAGTTTGGAGCATGCAAAGCTATGCAAAGCTAATGTAAAAAAGTTACATCTGTTGCCTTTGGCATAAAGGAGCTTTAATGCATTTAATAAATTAAATCTTTAGCACAAATATCTAGTTCAACTATAATTAATTAGTTAACCAAAGACCAAAATTCTAAGTTGAAGGTTTATACCCAGAAGCTGTATATTCATATATATACTTATTTCTTCAGATTATGCAAAGCCTTTAAGTTACAGTCTGATAAAAAATATGCTAGACTAAAACCGCAATAAAAAATTTCTTTTAGTTCTATAATTTTCAAAATTACTTGATTTAGATTAAAAATTTAAATTAAATTTACAATCAAGATTTTTAGATCAACCCTATCCACTACCTATGCTAATTACTAGCTAATAATCTCAAATCTATTGTAACAGATTGCCAACCTTGCATAGATTTCCCACTGTAAATAATGCTTAGATACTGAGAAATTCATGCTTGATCCTTGATCAGCTTGATCTAACATAGTAGTGGATTTGTTTGTTAAAAAAAATGTTTCTTAAAATTTAAAAACAAGGTTTGTTATTATATTATGTTTGTAAAATAACTAAAACTGTTTAAAAAGGGTAGCATTTGTTTAAGCGCATTGCACCCTCACCAAAAATCTAGGATGAGATCCTGAAGGCGGCCGTAATGAAATACGGCAAAAATCAGTGGGCCCGCATCGCCTCACTGTTGCATCGCAAATCGGCTAAGCAGTGCAAAGCTCGCTGGTACGAATGGCTGGATCCGAGTATTAAAAAAACCGAATGGTCTCGAGAAGAGGACGAGAAACTCGTGCACATGGCCAAGCTGATGCCAACACAGTGGCGCACCATCGCTCCGGTGGTCGGGCGCACGGCCACGCAGTGCCTGGAGCGCTACGAATTTCTCATCGACAAGGCGCAGATGCGGGACGACGGCGGCGAAGACGATCCGAGGCGTCTGCGTCCCGGGGAGATTGATCCCTGTCCGGAGAACAAACCAGCTCAGCCTGACGCTATCGATATGGACGAGGACGAGTTGGAGATGCTGTCTGAGGCCAGGGCAAGACTGGCTAACACTCAGGTTGGTTGCTGGCCAGTCTGTGGGCATCTTGGGATTCTTGATAGGTATTGTTCTCGGGCTTGGGGATTATTCTCGGACTCGGTTTGGGGATTATTCTCGGACTCGGTTTGGGGGATTATTCTCGGACTCGGATTGAAGATTATACTCGGACTCGGTTTGAGGTATATTCTTGGGACTCTGTTTGGGGATTATTCTCGAACTCTGTTTGGGGATTATTCTCGGACTCGGTTTGGGGATTATTCTCGGACTCGGTTTGGGGATTATTCTCGGACTCGGTTTGGGGATTATTCTCGAACTCGGTTTGGGGATTATTATCGGACTCGGATTGAAGATTATACTCGGACTCGGTTTGGGAATTATTCTCGGAGTCAGTTTAGGGATTATTCTCGAACTCTGTTTGGGGGATTATTCTCGGACTCGGTTTAGAGATTATTTTCAGATACGGTTTGGGGTTTATTCTCGGACTCCGTTTGGGGATTATTCTTGGGATTCCGTGGGATCGCTGCACCAATTATATTAGCCGTCCCTCCCGCATCGGCAGGGCAAAAAAGCGAAGCGCAAGGCGCGCGAGAAGCAGCTGGAGGAGGCGCGCCGACTCGCTTCGCTGCAGAAGCGCCGCGAGCTGCGCGCTGCCGGCATTTTCACCCGGGTGCACCGCGTGTCCAAGAAGAAATTCCCCATCAACTACAACGAGGAGACGCCGTTTGAAAAGCAGCCGCCAGTCGGTTTTCACGACGTCAGCGGCGAGGACGCCGTGGCGCCGAAACCGCGCGATTTCAAAACCCTTCAACTGGCGGACATTGAGAGGAAATCGTTTCGCGAGAAGGAGCAGGAGGCCAGGCAGAAGGACAAGGAGCGGGCAGAGAAGCGCAAAACTGAAGACCTGCCGGGCCTGCTGGCTCAGCGTACCAACGCTTTCACTGAGCCTGCGGTGAAGAGGAGTAAACTGGTGCTGCCCACTCCGCAGTTGGAGGACAGCGAGATCAGACAGGTTCGATTGCCTGTAGAAGTGTTGATGATTGATAGGTGCTGCCGCTGTTTACCGTAACTAGACATGTTACTAATTTTTTAAATTATTAGTTGAGATACTAAATATCCTTTAGTTATCCCATGCTTTTCTGTAGATACGGTAAAAATATCCCGTAGAAAAGTGTATGATTGTCCGTAGTTCGACCGAAAGGTCGTGGGTTCGAATCCCAACTTTAATAGGATATTAATATTGGTGATATATTAAGCAAATCGCTGCTTGATCCCGCTTTAGGATTGGATTAGCAGATATGATTGGATAGCAATGTGCTGTACATAGCCATCAGATGCTCCGCGTGGCTATCGTAGGCTGTTACATCTGAAGGTCGAAATGTCGTGCGTTTAAATAGTATCTTTTAAAAACCAGAATTTTCCTATATTCAATATTTAGCTTATTCCATAAAAATGTGTGACACTCGCCTATGCAGCTACTAACAGTAGAAATGCGGACATTTGCCACTTTTTTAATTCGAATAAAAAATTATCATCTAAAAACAACAACAGGCAGCCAAGCTGGGCGCGCACGCCCGCGACCTGGCCGAGGAGAGCGCCCGAACTGGCCTCACAGCCGGCATCGGCGAGACGCCGCGTACTGAGCTCCGAACGCCGGCCACCAACGCGCTTGCCGCCGGCGACGCCTCGGCCGATGCCGCCGATCAATTAGCCAGCCTCAAAGACCAGCTGGCCAGCCTGCCAAAGCCCAAGAATGATTTCGAGCTGATGGAGCCGGAAGATGAGGAGGAGGCTGGGGCGAAGGACAAGGCCGAGGGTAACGGGGTCGATTTGGACGCTGATGAGGACGGCGAGGCGCCGGTCACGGAGGACCAGGTGAGGAAGAGGGATAACTTGCTTGGGATATGGGAGCTGTGAGCAGCGAAAGATATGGGAGAGCAGCGGGGGATATGGGAGTGCAGAGAGGGGATATGGGAGAGCAGAGAGGGGACATGGGAGAGCAGAGAGGGGATATGGGAGAGCAGAGAGGGGATGTGGGAGAGCAGAGAGGGGATATGGGAGAGCAGAGAGGGGTCATGGGAGAGCAGAAAGGGGATATGGGAGAGCAGAGAGGGGATATGGGAGAGCAGAGAGGGGACATGGGAGAGCAGAGAGGGGATATGGGAGAGCAGAGAGGGGATATGGGAGAGCAGAGAGGGGATATGGGAGAGCAGAGAGGGGTCATGGGAGAGCAGAAAGGGGATATGGGAGAGCAGAGAGGGGATATGGGAG
Organism: Macrostomum cliftonense; assembly: GCA_950096795.1. Taxonomy (NCBI): domain Eukaryota; kingdom Metazoa; phylum Platyhelminthes; family Macrostomidae; genus Macrostomum; species Macrostomum cliftonense. The sequence continues at coordinate 1,923,345 of CATNEM010000088.1, forward strand.
AGCAGAGAGGGGACATGGGAGAGCAGAGAGGGGATATGGGAGAGCAGAGAGGGGATATGGGAGAGCAGAGAGGGGATATGGGAGAGCAGAGAGGGGTCATGGGAGAGCAGAAAGGGGATATGGGAGAGCAGAGAGGGGATGTGGGAGAGCAGAGAGGGGACATGGGAGAGCAGAGAGGGGATATGGGAGAGCAGAAAGGGGATATGGGAGAGCAGAGAGGGGATATGGGAGAGCAGAGAGGGGTCATGGGAGAGCAGAAAGGGGATATGGGAGAGCAGAGAGGGGATGTGGGAGAGCAGAGAGGGGATATGGGAGAGCAGAGAGGGGTCATGGGAGAGCAGAGAGGGGATATGGGAGGGCAGAGAGGGGACATGGGAGGGCAGAGAGGGGATATGGGAGAGCAGAGAGGGGACATGGGAGGGCAGAGAGGGGATATGGGAGAGCAGAGAGGGGACATGGGAGAGCAGAAAGGGGTTATGGGAGCGCCCATTATAAGCAACCAACCAATGGGCCAATTCCCCACAGGCTGACGCGGATCGGCGCCGAGCTGAGGAGCGCCGTCGCGCTGAGGCGGAGGCCTGGGCGAAGCGGAGCGCCCCGGTGAGGCGCGGCCTGCCCATCCCCAGCGAGTGCAACACCTCCGTGCTGCGGCGGCCCGACGGCCTGCTGGAATTGCAACGCGCCGAGGAGCTGGTCAAGGCTGAGACGCTCAAAATGATTAAGTGAGTTTTTTTGATGGGCTTGTCAATCACTTGCGTGCATCCTTTCTGGCTTTATCGCATACACTAGTTAATCATCTGAAGATGACCTATGAGGTCGATATTGACTGCTGCATTCGTTTTAGGTGCTTCAATAATTATTGATTTTGTTCTATCGCACTTTATAATAAATTATCATTTAGCCATGAAGATGTCCTCGGAATAAAAAATTCAACATGTTGGATTTGTCATTTCTTTTTTTACTGCATCTTTTTTTTAAACGGGATAAAAATCCGCCCTTTCCTCTCTCTCTCTCTCTCTCTCTCTCTCTCTCTATCTCTCGGGTTAGAAATCCGCCCTTTTCCTGCGTCTCAAATTAGAAATCCGCCCCTTTCCTCTGTCTCATTCGAAATCCGCCCTTTCAGGTTAGAAATCCGCCCCCTTTCCTCTGTCCCAGATTAGAAATCCGCCCCTTTCCCTCTCTTTCAGGTTAGAAATCCGCCCCTTTTCCTCTGTCTCAGATTAGAAATCCGCCCTTACTCTCTTATCAGACTTTGTTTCCACCTAAAATTATCACATTTCGTAGAAAAAAACTGTAGCTTAAAATGATCCGCCCCACCCCAGATACGACATCCGCCCCAACGACCCGGGCGCCGCCCTAGCCGAGCAGTTCAACGAAGCGCAGCTGGCCCAGGCCGCCGAGCTGCTTGAGGCGGAGAAGCTGGCGGTGGCTGAAGGCATGCGTCACGGCCAGCTATCAGCTGAGGCCTACTGCAAGGTGTGGGACGAGTGCCTGGCTCAGGTGCTGTACCTGCCGCAGCAGGGCCGCTACACGCGCGCCAATCTGGCTAGCAAGAAGGAGCGCATCGAATCTCTGGACAACGCGCTCAACGTCAACCGGAACCACATGAACTTGGAGGCCCGCCAGGCAGCTAAGCTGGAGCGCAAGCTCAAAGTCCTGCTAGGCGGCTATCAGGCCCGAGCTAAGGCTCTCGCTAAACAGCTGGCCGAAGGTCAGGAGGCCCTCGATCAGGCGGCTATCGAACTCGAGACCTATCAGCGGCTCCGCCAGCACGAGCTGGGCGCCATAGCCAGCCGGTTGGAATCGCTGGAGGACGACGTGCAGCGTCAGTGCCGACGCGAGGCCGACTTGCAGGCCGAGTACGACCGGCTTCGGCTGCGGCTGGACGCGCTGCGATTGGCCAAGCGGGAGGAGGCCGCCGCGGCTGAGGCTGCCGCCGCTGCTGCCACTGCCGCCAACTCGAGTGCCGGCTCTGATGAAGTGCAATCAGCTTCCTGAGCAATTTTTTTGGAGATTTTTAACTCTCGTGGTCATTGAAGATCCCCAACCTACTTTTTGGTCATCAAAGATCCCCAACCTACTTTTTGGTCATTAAAGATCCCCAACCTACTTTTTGGTCATTAAAGATCCTCTACTTACTTTTTGGTCATTAAAGATCCCCAACCTACTTTTTGGTCATCAAAGATCCCCAACCTACTTTTTGGTCATTAAAGATCCCCCACCTACTTTTTGGTCATTAAAGATCCCCCACCTACTTTTTGGTCATTAAAGATCCCCAACCTACTTTTTGGTCATTGAAGATCCCCTACTTACTTTTTGGTCATTAAAGATCCCCAACCTACTTTTTGGTCATTAAAGATCCCCATATGACTTTGGTCATCAAAGATCCCTGGCTTGCTTTGGTCATCAAAGATCCCTGGCTTGCTTTGGTCATCAAAGATCCCCATCTTGCTTTGGTCATCAAAGATCCCTGGCTTGCTTTGGTCATCAAAGATCCCCAGCTTACTTTGGTCCTCAAAGATCCCCAACTTACTCTTTGGTCATTAAAGATCCCCAGCTTACTTTGGTCATCAAAGATCCCCATCTTGCTTTGGTCATCAAAGATCCCTATATTGCTTTATTAATTAAAGATCCCTATCTGACTTTGGTCATTTAAGATCCCCATCTTGCTTTGGTCATTTAAGATCCCCATTCTTCTTTGGTCATAAGAGATCCCCATCTTCCTTTTTGTTCTTAAAATAGCCCCAGCTTACTTTGATCAAAAATATCCCCATCCTACTTTGGTCATCAAAGCTTACTAGGTTATTTAATATCTAAATGAATCAACTTAATCAAAATAATCAAAATTTACTTTCATTCTAAACAGCATGCTTAAGTTACAAATAAATACTGTCTTCGTGTTTTAAATTGCGATGATTGACACTTTTGTATCGACGCTTTTTGGAATGAGTCCCAATAAATTATATATGGGACTCAATGTAGTTTTTGTTATACTTGGGATAAAAGTATGGTAAAGCTTGGGATAAAAACAAGATTTGATACTTGAAGTTGTGGGACTCTGTTTATTGTCAAAATAAACGAGTTTTTTTTCATTTGTATCTATGCCTGCTGTTTCCCTTGTTTACTCGTACATGTGCTTCTTGAATGTACTATTAATGCTGTTTGATCTGTCTGCCCGTAAAGACAGTTTAAAAATAAACAAATGCTTTGAAATTTTCACGGCATTTTGCGGCAAGCTCACCCTAAGGTCTTTGTGCGCCTCGTTCCTAGCATTTCTGCTTGCGGTCTGCGTAGTTGTGTTTTATGTTTTACTTCACTGAGCTAAATGGTTAATTATTACTCCTTGCTTTTGGCCAGTCAGTCAGTCAGTCAGTCAGTCAGTCAGTCAGTCAGTCAGTCAGCCAGTCAGTCAGTCAGTCAGTCAGTCAGTCAGCCAGTCAGCCAGTCAGTTAGTCAGTCAGTCAGCCAGTCAGTCAGTCAGTCAGTCAGTCAGCCAGCCAGCCAGCCAGTCAGTCAACCAGTCAGTCAGTCAGTCAGTTACCCACCCCGAAAGCCTTATCAGCAAGCTGTACAGGACAATTTCTTAAAGAGAAAAGCGGGAATGCCAGAAAGCGGTCCCCAGTCACGATCGACGAGTGTGCACGCAGTTCCTCAGCGGCCGCCCCGCCTCCTCTCCCAGATGCGCAGCTCTGCCCCCTATGCGGATCTCTTGTATGGCCGCTCACGCGTGGCTCTCGCCTCGCGCGCGCTTCCAGCATAGGTGCTTTTGATGCGCGCGCGCGTGCCTTGGAATAAAAGTTGAAAACAGGCAGTCGACTCGTGCCGAAAGCGCGCCTTGTGTATTGCATAGCCATGGGTCAGTTGCGGGGCGCAGGTTTTTATTCGTAACACACTACGGCAAATAAATTCTTCTTCAGGGTTTTTATTTCAAACGATTGCAAATTGGCACTCGGGTGGTTTCGTGTGTGCGAATAAAATTAGCTAGCTATAGTGAAGAGCTGCCTTTGATATTCCACTTGGAGTTTTGCTTTAAGCCTTGAGCCCGTCTCTTTTAGAAGGGCCTGTGTTTCTTTCACTTCTAAATAAAACCGCTCGCCAGTATCTTCTGACTTGTAACTTGTAACTCATCTGTTTTCTATGAAGTGCACCAGTCTCTTTTGGTTTGGTTTTCGTTGCTTATAATTGGCGCCAGTATCTTGTAATTCACGCCAGTATTTTACATTTAGCGCCAGTATCTTACAGTTGGCGCCAGTATCCAACAATTGGCACCAGTATCCAACAATTGGCGCCAGAATCTTACCATTGGCGCCCGTACCCTACAATTGGCGCCAGTATCTTTCAATTGGCGTCAGTTTCTTATACTTAGCGCTAGTATCTTTCGATTGGCGCCAGTATATTACAATTGGCGCCAGTATTTTACAATTGGCGCCAGTATTTTACAATTGGCACCAGTATCTTACAATTGGCGCCAGTATTTTACGATTGGCGCCAGTATTTTACAATTGGCGCCAGTATCTTACAATTGCCGCCAGTTTCTTATACTTAGCGCTAGTATCTTTCGATTGGCGCCAGTATTTTACAATTGGCGCCAGTATCTTACAATTGGCGCCAGTATCTTACAATTGCCGCCAGTTTCTTATACTTAGCGCTAGTATCTTTCGATTGGCGCCAGTATCTTACAATTGGCGCCAGTATTTTACAATTGGCGCCAGTATTTTACAATTGGCGCCAGTATCTTACAATTGGCGCCAGTATCTTACAATTGCCGCCAGTTTCTTATACTTAGCGCTAGTATCTTTCGATTGGCGCCAGTATCTTACAATTGGCACCAGTATTTTACAATTGGCGCCAGTATCCAACAATTGGCGCCAGAATCTTACCATTGGCGCCCGTACCCTACAATTGGCGCCAGTATCTTTCAATTGGCGTCAGTTTCTTATACTTAGCGCTAGTATCTTTCGATTGGCGCCAGTATATTACAATTGGCGCCAGTATTTTACGATTGGCGCCAGTAATTTACAATTGGCGCCAGTATCTTACAATTGCCGCCAGTTTCTTATACTTAGCGCTAGTATCTTTCGATTGGCGCCAGTATCTTACAATTGGCGCCAGTATTTTACAATTGGCGCCAGTATCTTACAATTGGCGCCAGTATCTTACAATTGCCGCCAGTTTCTTATACTTAGCGCTAGTATCTTTCGATTGGCGCCAGTATCTTACAATTGGCACCAGTATTTTACGATTGGCGCCAGTATTTTACGATTGGCGCCAGTATTTTACAATTGGCGCCAGTATCTTACCATCGCCGCCAGTTTCTTATACTTAGCGCTAGTATCTTTCGATTAGCCCAGTATCTTAAAATTGGCGCAAGTTTCTTACAATGGGCGCCAGTATCTTAAAATTAGCGTTTCTGCTTTCTAATCGCCACCCGTCTCTTATATTTGAACTCATCTGTTTTCTATGAAGTTACCGCCTAATTGATTCTTAAGGCAGACACAGCTGCACTCATTCAGCTATCCAGCTCTTACTGTCTCTTGTACGACAAGAAACCCCGTTTGTGATACACACTCGAAGGAATCCATCAGGAGCCCGATTCTGGGATTCTGGGTGTCAATAGGGGGGCCGACAATTGTAACAGAGCATCGAGCCTTGAAGACGCTCCCGCCTGTCGAATTTGAAATAATCAAGCGAACCGCACGCACGCACAGGAAGAATCTGGGCGAACTGAAATGGGGGTAGGTAGGGGAAAAAAGCGCATCGTTGCCAGCCGGGCAAAGGGTAGTAGGCCCAGGGCCCTCTTCCTCTCGATCAACCTCCCCCCTCCCCTGTGCTCCGTTGTCGCCGGTTTTAAGTTAGACACACACACAGAGGCGCTGGTTTTGCTAGTTCAATGCAGTCACGCACCGCCTCTCTCTGTCTGCGTTCCCCCCTCCCCTCTCCCCTCTCTCCCAACAGTCTGGACCCCGGGACCGGGGACCTTCAAGCCAATAATTGATAGCCCCGGCGAGGCCTGGGGAGTCACGCGCGATTGCGTGACCCGGCGACGGCCGAGGTGCCCCCCCCCCTCCAACTCCCCGCCTGTCCCCGCGAAACTGCCCGCGCTTACGTGCCAGCCGGCCCCGTCGTGCCTTTCTCTCGATTCTCCCTTTTTCCTCTTCTTATCCCCCCCACACACACACACACTGTAGCTCCTCTTTGGTCCCATTCTGCTCTGCTTCCTCCATTGCGCCCTCCCATACCGCGGCGTGCGCGGCGCGCGCGAATTGTCTGCTGTTGGCGTGGCGTGCGCAGCTCCTCAGAAATCTCCCCAGCCCCGGCCGATGCGGATCCCACGGGTTGCAGCGAGGAGGAGGAGGAGGTGGGGGTGGGGTGGCAAGCAGAGGGGGCCTCTCTCATAGGAGCGTGCTTGCCTTGCCTTGCACGAAATGAGGCCTCGGCTGCTTTCTCTGAGTTATTGCGGTATAAATATAGGCGCATGCAGGCTCGCGTAAATATTCGCTAGGCTGACATGCGCCGCGGCTGTGGCCATTCGACGTCGAGTTCGGTTTCGTACCTCATTGAAAAATTATAGGCATCGGATTATCGGCTAATCTCCTTCCTGTCTTTGGATTTGACATTTTTTAGTGCAACTGAACTGAAAACAGACTCTTGTTCGAATTGTCGTTTGAGGTGAGTGCTGAACGATTTATTGCTTGATAGAGTTTGCTATAAAAATATTTATGGGCTCTTTGACTCTCGCTGGAGTATCTTGGTTTTGTGTTTGACTCTCACCAGAGTGTCTCAGAGTTCAGTGTGTCTCTCACTGGGTGTCTCAGAGTTCAGTGTGTCTCTCACTGGAGTGTCTCAGAGTTCAGTGTGACTCTCACTGGAGTGTCTCAGAGTTCAGTGTGACTCTCACTGGAGTGTCTCAGAGTTCCGTGTGACTCTCACCAGAGTGTCTCAGAGTTCAGTGTGTCTCTCACTGGGTGTCTCAGAGTTCAGTGTGTCTCTCACTGGAGTGTCTCAGAGTTCAGTGTGACTCTCACTGGAGTGTCTCAGAGTTCCGTGTGACTCTCACCAGAGTGTCTCAGAGTTCAGTTCATCCTTCATCCTTCATCTGCCCCGATCCTTCATCTCCTCTGATCCTTCATTTCCCTCAATCCTTCATTTCCCCCAATCCTTTATCCCCCCGAACGTTCATCTCCCCCATCTTTCATCTCCCCTGATCCTTCATCTCCCCCGATCCTTCATCTCCCCCCATCTTTCATCTCCCCCGATCCTTCAACTCAATTGCTTCTCCCTTCATTCGAAAGATCCCACAAAGCTCTATCATAAAATCGTCATGGCCCCTAAAATTCAGGCAACCTTCACCCCCAATCTTCACTTTGCCCACCCCCTTTCCCCGCAGCCAAGAATGTCTTTCCTGCTCCGGCGCCAGTGCTATCTGTGCGACCTGCCCCGGCCGCCCTGGGCGCTGCTGACCGACTTCTCCGAACTGGTCTGTCGCGGCTGCGTCAACTACGAAGGCGCCGACCGTGTGGAGCTCGTCATCGAGCGGGCCAGGCTGTTGAAGCTGGCCGGGGGTTCGGCGGCCGGAGCCGCTGTCACGTCGACGTCGCAGTCGCAGGGGGTACCTCCGCCGCCGCCGCCGCCGCCGCCACCGCAGCTGACCAAGTTTTCAGCCATGGGGCTTCAGCACCACCTGCTCTGCCTGCCGCCGCCGCCGCCGCCTCCGCCTCCGATGCAGCCGCTGTCGCTAGGCGGCAGGTCGGACTCGCCGCCGTCAGGCGCGGCGGCTACGGGCGGCGGCGGGGTTCGGCCGGACCTGCTGGCCAGCTCGGCAACAACGGCCCCTTCGAATGCTGGCGGGCCGCAACAACAACAGCAGCAGCAGCAGCAGCAGCAGCAGGGCGCGAGCAGCGGCGGAAGCAGCGCCAGCAACGGCGGCTCGGGCAGCTCGATCGGAAATTCTGACTACGTTGCTAGGGATATTGTTGAGGCGCTCAGCAAGAGCTGCCCGTTTCAAGTGAGTATTTCTTTTTATTTAAAGAACTTTTCGTTGAGGTCCTAACTCGCCTACTGACAGTAGCACACCTAAAGTAGTATAAAAAAAGTTTTTCATTTTTCAAAAAAGACTTTTCGAGATTTTGACCGGAAGGTCGTGGGTTCGAGCCCCGGATCTAGAATATAATCCCGTCCCTGAGTCCAACCAGCTGACATTGAGTGCCAGTGTGAGCAAGGAAAAATTCAACTTATAATAAGTAGTGAAATGAACATATTATAAGAAAAATCATAGCAATAAAAACCACGAAACGGTCGAGTAGGTTCGCCTGAAAGGCCAACCGCCGGGCGCTGGGCTGGGCTGCGTGTTCGCCGCCGACATCGGCACCGGCATGACGCGGCTCGACCAGCTCGAGCTGAAGCTTTTCTTCGAATATCCGGTCGGCTCGAGGACCGTCTACAACTCGTGCGCCGGGGTTGCCGGCCAGATGAGTCGGGACGCCTCCGCCGCAGCCGCCAACGGTGCAGCCGCCAGCGCCGTTACGTCGGCCTCGTCGGCGTCGGCGGCCGCCCTGCTGCTGGAATACGAGCGCTGCCCTGGCGCCGGGGACTGGCGCCTCCTCACCGAGCTGGTCGGCGAGCGGGTGACGCGGCTGCGCGAACGGCCGCTGGCCGAGCGGCTGCCGGCGCCGAATCGCGAGCTGCGGCCGCCCCAGCTGACGCCAAAGACGCGCCTGATGCCGAAATCCCTGCTGCCTGTGAAGGGCGCCAACGGCGGTGAGCGGGATTTGGGGCTTTTGGGTTGGAGATTCGAAGCTTATAAATTGGAAATGGGGAGCTTATCGATTGGAAATGGAGAGCTTATCGATTGGAAATTGAGCGCTTATAGATTGGGAATGGGAAGCTTATAAATTGGAAATGGGGAGCTTATCGATTGGAAATGGGGAGCTTATCGATTGGAAATGGGGAGCTTATCGATTGGAAATGGGGAGCTTATAGATTGGAAATGGGGAGCTTATAGATTGGAAATGGGGAGCTTATCGATTGGAAATGGGGAGCTTATCGATTGGAAATGGAGAGCTTATAGATTGGAAATGGAGAGCTTATCGATTGGAAATGGGGAGCTTATAGATTGGAAATGGAGAGCTTATAGATTGGAAATGGGGAGCTTATCGATTGGAAATGGGGAGCTTATAGATTGGAAATGGAGAGCTTATCGATTGGAAATTGAGCGCTTATAGATTGGAAATGGGAAGCTTATAGATTAGAAATGGAGAGCTTATCGATTGGAAATTGAGAGCTTATCGATTGGAAATTGAGCGCTTATAGATTGGAAATGGGGAGCTTATAGATTGAAATTGGGAGCTTATAGATTGAAATTGGGAGCTTATCGATTGGAAATGGAGAGCTTATCGATTGGAAATTGAGCGCTTATAGATTGGGAATGGGGAGCTTATCGATTGGAAATGGGGAGCTTATAGATTGAAATTGGGAGCTTATCGATTGGAAATGGGGAGCTTATCGATTGGAAATGGGGAGCTTATAGATTGGAAATGGGGAGCTTATCGATTGGAAATGGGGAGCTTATAGATTGAAATTGGGAGCTTATCGATTGGAAATGGGGAGCTTATCGATTGGAAATGGGGAGCTTATCGATTGGAAATGGGGAGCTTATAGATTGGAAATGGAGAGCTTATCGATTGGAAATGGGGAGCTTATCGATTGGAAATGGGGAGCTTATAGATTGGAAATGGAGAGCTTATCGATTGGAAATTGAGCGCTTATAGATTGGAAATTGAGCGCTTATAGATTGGAAATGGGGAGCTTATCGATTGGAAATGGAGAGCTTATCGATTGGAAATGGGGAGCTTATCGATTGGAAATGGGGAGCTTATAGATTGGAAATGGAGAGCTTATCGACTGGAGATGGGGAGCTTATCGATTGGAAATGGGGAGCTTATAGATTGGAAATGGAGAGCTTATCGATTGGAAATTGAGCGCTTATAGATTGGAAATGGGGAGCTTATAGATTAGAAATTGGGAGCTTATAGATTGAAATTGGGAGCTTATCGATTGGAAATGGAGAGCTTATAACAACAACAACAACAACAACAAAGTACGCTGCCAAGATGTTGAAAGCAGCGTCACAGGGCGCGCCTCAGGGCTTATAGGAGAGCTTATAGATTTGAACGTAAGAGCTTATCGATTGGAAATTGAGAGCTTATCGATTGGAAATTGAGCGCTTATAGATTGGGAATGGGAAGCTTATAGATTGGAAATGAGGAGCTTATCGATTGAAATTGGGAGCTTATAGATTGGAACTTGGGAGCTTATCGATTGGAAATTGAGAGCTTATCGATCGGAAATGGGGAGCTTATCGATTAGAGATTGAATGTGTAACAAATATGGCGCTAGTATTTGTCCTAGGATCTTTCACGTGCACAAAATCCTCTCCTTCCAGTGGCAGGGATTCTGCAGCCGCACCAGCCGCACCAGCAGCAGCCGCTATCCAAACGCCTGTGCATCCGGCAGACCCTGCGCTGCAGTTTCTGCAAGAGCCGCATGGAGGAGACGCACTTTGTGCAGTGCCCGGCCGAGGCGGCCCACAAGTTCTGCTTCCCCTGCGCCAGGGACAGCATCCGCCGGCAGATCGGCGACATCCGCGACCAGTCAGAGTCCATCTACTGTCCAAGCGGCGAGCGCTGCCTGCTGCCTGGCAGCTCCGTGCCCTGGGCCTTCATCCAGCACGAGATCGAGGCGATTCTGGTTGGCGGCGAGAATCACCAGGCGGCCGCCACAGCCGCCGACAATCTGGTCGCCGCGCCGCACGACGCCGAAGATGAGGCTCCGGCGACGACGTCGGCGACGGACGCCAATTGCAAACGGGAGAACCGCAGCGAGACGCCGGTTGCAGAGGCGGCAAATTCGGACTGATCCGGTTTCTAATTCAATCAAGGACTACAGGGACTGCTTGACAAGGACGCTACAGTCAGACCAGCTGAACTCCTTGTTAATGTACATAGCATGAGTGTACCGCAGACAGAAAGTGCACGCTTATGTACACATCACGCCTGAGAATGCGACATGTCAATCTATTTTATTACAGCAGCTATTCTTGCAATGCGATGTCAACTTTTGAGCGATTATTAATACAAGTTCGTAGTTTAATATAGTACCTTTTAACATCATTCGTAGAAATCTACTTTTGTATTAATGCGCTGGCTAGATAGGACAATCAAAATAAAAAAAGTGTTTGAAGCGAATGTCTTGAAATTGTTACTTGCACGAGGTGTTTTGGATTTCAAATAAACATTCCATTCTACTTTGTATTATACATTTGGGGACGAATCTACTGAGGGTTTAGGGGCGATTCTACTAAGGGTTTAGGGGCGATTCTACTGAGGGTTTAGGGGCGATTCTACTAAGGGTTTAGGGGCGATTCTACTGAGGGTTTAGGGGGGATTCTACTGAGGGTTTAGGGGCGATTCTACTGAGGGTTTAGGGGGCAATTCTACTGAGGGTTTAGGGGAGATTCTACTGAGGGTTTAGGGGAGATTCTACTAAGGGTTTAGGGGGAGATTTTTCTGAGGGTTTAGGGGCGATTCTACTGAGGGTTTAGGGGAGATTCTACTGTGAGTTTAGGGACGATTCTACAGTGGGTTTAGGGGAGATTCTACTGAGGGTTTATGGGGGAATCTACTGTGGGTTTAAGGGGAATCTACTGTGGGTTTAGGGGAGGTTCTACTGTAGGTTTAGGGGAGATTCTACTGTGGGTTTAGGGGGAATCTACTGTAGGTTTAGGGGAGGTTCTACTGTAGGTTTAGGGGAGATTCTACTGAGGGTTTATGGGGGAATCTACTGTAGGTTTAGGGGGAATCTACTGTTGGTTTAGGGGAGATTCTACTGTGGGTTTAGGGGGAATCTACTGTGGGTTTAGGGGGAATCTACTGTAGGTTTAGGGGAGATTCTACTGTGGGTTTAGGGCGGAATCCAATGTGCATTTAGTGGGTGATTTTACGAACGCATCATGTTTTTTAGCAATATTTCTATGTGTTATATATGATGCAAAGTGAAAGTCAAATAACAAGTCCAACGACGCTTAAAAACAGGCAAATTTCGCGGTAAAATCAATTTTGCACAATGGTTCAACCTGGCTCACTGCCAAAAATAATAACAGATTGAGGCTACAGGCACTGTTTATTTTAGCAGAACGGCCAGCGGCCAACAGCACGGCACAGTTAAAGACTAGCGATTAAAACTAAAATTTTAAATATGACTAATTTGGTTTTCCACGCCAAGCAAAGTTAATCTTATAATATTAATCACTATCAATGGCTTCAAAGCAGAAATTGTTAATACATTAAAAAGTGAAGCATCCGTTTGCTGCTCCCCACAGCTGCAAGGTTGGGAAGAAGAAGCAATAATAAGAGCAAAAGCAAGGGTTAAAAAAAGCAACAAATCAATTTTTATCCACACCTAGTCAAAGCAGCAAGAAAAAAATTTTATTGGTCTAGAATTAATTTATAGTCAATAGCTTTTTCTAACAGTACGAGACCAGACTGATGATTCGCTTATTTTTATTTTATTTTTAAGACCGCTTCTTGGGCGCGCCGGCTGCGGGCGCGCCACCTCTAGGCGCCCAGGCGCGCAAAAGGCGCCAGCAGTAGTAAAGGCTGAAGCCGTGCACCTAGGGAGGGGAAGCGGGGAATTATTGGCGCTTTTTTGAATCAGGACATTCTTAGAAATCTGATAGGAATGATTTTAAGACATTTATGATCGATTCTTGGAAAGTTGCTAGAAATTATTTTAAGAAACTTTCTAAAAGCGATTCTTAGAAAGTTTCTAGGAATTGCTTTTTAAAGAGAAATTATTAGAAACTTATTCAATTTGATTAATAGAAATTCGGTAAGGGCGATTCTTAGAAAGTTTCTAGGAATTGCTTTTTAAAGAGAAATTATTAGAAACTTATTCAATTTGATTAATAGAAATTCGGTAAGGGCGATTCTTAGAAAGTTTCTTGAAAAGATTCTTATAAATTACCAGAGATGATTCTTAAGGTAAGTAGACACGATTCTAATATATTTGCTCAAGTTGCTTCTTAGAAGTTTACTAATAATAATTCCAAGAAACTCTCTAACAGAAATTCTTAGAAAGTTTGTAGAAATGATTCATAAAAATTCTTTAGAGATAAATTTGCTTCGGAGGATTCTTAAAAGATTAAGCCTTTGAATTTGTAGCAGATCACAGACCCACCTGCAGACAGGCGGACAGGAACAGGTACAGCACAGGCGTGTAGGGCAGGTCAGCCCAGGGCAGCTGGTGCTGATCCCGCCTGGTCTGCACAAAATCGTGCAAATCGGCCGCGTGGCGCCACACAAGCCAGACAATGGGCGCCAGGCCGCAGACCAGATGGCAGGCCAGGGCGCCGCGCAGAGGCCAGGCGCGGTTTCTAGGCAGGGCCAACAGGGCGCCCATCGGCGCCAGGCCGGAGGCCAGCCAAACCAGCTCGGCGCCGGTCACAGACGGCAGACCAACCGGCCGGGCGAACACCCGCGCCCCGGCAACCAACAGCAGCAGTGAGTGAATGAAGCTCAATATTCGAACGCGAGGCTTCAACACCGAGCTAATCCGGTGGCGAAGTTCGATCACCTCGCGATGGACAAAGTCTGAGCCATCTGAGCCGGCAGCTCGGGGTCCCGCTCTTGATGCCATTAGATTGATTGATTTGCTAAGATTTTTAGTTGATTTCTTGCTGGCTTTTGTTTGTCATAAACTAAAAAAAAGATTTGGCAACAGATATAGTTCTGTAAGTAGAAAGCTGTTTGATTTTAAATTGTTTTTTTATAAGTTGGCTCAATTCTGAGCTCAATCCTCACACAAAATTAGCTAGGTGAAGTGAAGAAATCCAAGATCTTGACGATCATTGGCAAAAATTGGCATCCTAAATTTGGACCCTCTGGTCATTAGTTGAATCATGGATGCCCTAACCAGAAATTAATCAACTTTTCATTGAAAATAATGTACATCTGATTGAACACAAATGGCTGCCTAGCATAAACATCTAGCAATCTAGACTATGGCAGCAATGACAGGCCCAAAAAATTCTTTAATGCTTTTAAAAAAATATTTGCTATTTATCCTTTTTAATATTTTTTTAAAAATTGAAGCATTTTTCAATTGTTAGCTTATTTGGCTAGCTACTCTTTATGAAAAAAGGTATAAAAAAATCAAATTGCTAAGTATAGTTTCAAGCCTTTATTTAAAAAAAAAATTTATCACTTGTTAGTAAAATCATACTATTTTGATAAAAAAATTATAAATTGAGATAATTACTATCATCTTAATATGAGGGGTGCTGCAAAAGTTTCCAGACTAATACTTGTAGTGGGAATAATTTGAGCTCAATTTGGCTGAAAATTTGTGCATATATGATTTGGACATAGACAAAACTTGTCCTAACTTTTTTTGCTGTTAAAAGCTGTCTACATGAGGGACAAAAGAAGTTTCTGCCTTTTGCAGCTCATTATACGATTTTGTGTTCACCAAAAATGAAAATGAGTTGACCAAAAAATCCCTTTGAGTTCAGGTTAAAAGAGAGCCAGCAACATTTCATTATGGCACGTCAAAGACAGGGCAAAACAGCGCCGCAGACTTTTGATGAGGTATGTCTTGTGTTTGGTGCCCACTCCTTGGGTTGCACACAAGTTTTTGAGCATCACCGACTTGCTGCTAATGGTGTCACCCACATTGCTGATGCCCCAAGATCTGGGCATCCTCCCATGAGTACAGGTGAGAAAGTGACTATTGGGCTTGCCTAGTTAAAGGAAAATCCTTTGGTAATGGTGCGGGAAATGGAGAGCATCTTTGGTATCCACAACTCCAAGTGACAGTGATTGGTAGCTGCAACTCAAAATTGTATTTATTGACTTTGATCACTGAGTTTCTTTTGATGCATAACTTTGTACCACATTGTCCAGTTTTTTTCAAAATTTTATAAAATCATAAAATATGGTTAAAATTTTGCCTGTTTCAAATTTTGATTTAATCTAACATAAATTATAGTCATGGCAAGTATTAGTCCAAAAACTTTTGTAGCACCCCTCATACTTTTATTTGATGGCTTAAATTAATAATTAATTCTAAATTTAGATCTGATTGCAATAAAAAACATTCTTATACTTGCTATATTGTAAAATTTTATAGAAAATTTATTTTTTATTTTATTTTTAATTAATTTTTTATAAGAAAAAATATTTCATACACATTAAATACTTTTGTATACTTGACTAAGCAACCAAAATTAAAATAATATATTAAAATCTGTTTTATGCAACAATTTTGTTTTAAGAAGACAAGGCATAATTTTAAACAGATTAAAATAAAATTAAAATTTTTAGGCCGTCTTCATTTTCTATTGCATTTTAAAGCTTATATTTACTACTTAATTTTTAGGCAATACATAATTATACTTTAGAAATTTAGAAATATTTAAAAATAATAAAAGTAGCTTTGACTTTGGACAATTATTTTGCCCAAGCCATGAAGAAGAATTTGGAAATAATTTGCAGTTACAAGGGATAGAATAAAAAAGCATATTTTGGTATTAAAAAGGTTTATATAATTATTTTTTTTATTTACTGATTATTATGCATCTACTAACCCAACTGACTGACTAAAAAGTTTACTGCTATGCTATAGTGTATGTTCTGGACGTAGTAACATTGATTTATTTACTGAAATTATAATTACTAAAAGTATTTTTTGCTTTGCTTTTCAACTAAAAAATTGGGTTAGTTTTTTTGCTTCAGCTGTAGGCACATCTAACTTCTAATATTTAAAGGAAAAGTTGCCTTTGGCTTTTCCTTATAGGTCCATAGTCAGGAAGGTGGCCTTTTAGGGGGAAAATTCCCGTGCACATGAAGGGTCTTGGTGCAAATTGGTGCACAAGTGCAGCGCACACAAAGGGTCTTAGTGCATTTTGGCACACAAGCATGGCACACATGAAGGGTTTTGGCGCATATTGGTGCACAAGTAGTGCAAAATTGGTAATATAATAGGCAAAATTGGCAAAAATATGGCTACTTTGAAAAGATTTAGAGGAGATTACAAGCAAAAACATATCAAATTGGAAGAAGTAAAGAAGAAATAGTCTGTGGGACCTTTTTTTGGTCCTTCAAACTTTTGTCCCAAGTAAGTGCACAAATGGCACTTTGATGGCGCACAGATTGTCCCTCCAAAATTTATTCCAGCGCATAGTGTGCCACCTTCCTGACTAGCTATGGTTATGGGTTAGCTAGCAGTTCTCTATCTGTCTTTATGTCTGTCTCCCCTTGCACTTTCTTTAGTCAAATTGCATTAGTATTAAGAGACTTTTTGGCCTTATGTGTATTATATAGCCATAAGGGTTGTACTTGTAGCTATTGTACTTAGGTAAGAATTGGATGTTTCTATGTAGTTTTAATAGACAATAGGCGAGATAGGCCTGGCTTATAATGCAGTAATGCTGGGACAGGCTAAGAAAAAGTATAAAGGGAAAAAATAAGCATAATAATTAAGACACATCATAATATTTACAATAAATAATTACTCTGGTTACTACATTTTGTGATCATATATTGAGTCAGAGGTATGTTTTAAAACACTATTGTCTTGCCCATGGGCGGGGGAGGCCCGCGGCACAGGGGGCACGTGCCCCCCCTGAAATTTAGTAGGTGCGGCACTCAATGCAAAGTGCCCCCCCCCAACTGTAGCATGTGCAAAAACTGTTACGTTTTATGTTGTGGAAAAATGGCTATATCCAAGGAAAATTTGTGCCGACGTGATGATAAAAATAAGTAAAAAAATCTTGAGGCTGAATCGGAAGTGCTGGTGCCCCCCCCCCCCCCCAGGAATAATTTGCTCTGCCGCCGCTGGTCTTGCCACTGGTAGTGCCACCAATGTTGCTAATATCCTTCATTCTAGCCATCACATACCAGCACAGGTAATTAATATATAAACTTATTTGGAAAGCCATTGTCATCCATGGCAAGCACAGTTTTGACACTTAATTTCTAAAATAGCTTTATATTTTTAATACTAAAATTAAGAAAATTTGGTAATATAATACATAATATAAAGTATAGCTAGATCACTCAGGGCTTGGAACATTCAAATTGTTTGGTTATTCGATTTTTTGCCTGAATGACATTTTCGCTGTTTTGTAAGATGATTTATATAAATACAATTTTTCCTATTAAAAATCTGTTTTAAAACACATCATTTTAAATTAAATACTTTGCAAATCATAAATATTAATTTAATTACTTGTGTTTTGTTTTAACTTGATATTTGTATCAGTTGTGCATGAAGCTTTATTTTTAACTTTATTTTCATCAGTTATTTTTCGAACTTTCTTTAAATGCAATTTGTTTGTCAAGTTTGTAAATATTTTTTATGCAAAATAAACTTTAATTACTGCACTGTAAACTTTATTACTGTTATTTTCACTTGATGCATTGGTGACTACGTCGCCATTTTACATCAATGGCCTTTAGAGCGACGTAAGCAAAGTTTCTCAATAATTAATCATTGACTATGGCAGTAAAACGAAAAGGTAAGAGTCTATGTTATGCAAATTTGAAACGATAATCTCGAAGTTACAGTTAAATTTTCACCGAAAAATGACGTGATCTATTAGTGTTTTTTGCCCTCACATCTTAACGATTCATTTTGCTGAATGATTAGTGATCTTCGGATAGAAAAAAAGTGCCCGATTTAAGCACAACTTAAGCTTGGATATTAAAATCAACGCAAGCAGTTATAAATTATAACAAGCTTCGTTTTGAGCAAAATATGAGAGTAAATATAGGAATCCATTAGATCAGTTTAATCTAATGGATTTGAATGGGATTTTTACATGAAATAATATCCTTTATATTTCAATTTTATTAAAATTTATTTCCAGACTTCCAAAAGACATCGGCCTACATTCACCAATTTCTATTAAAGCTAGATTCAACGCCAGAATGTGCGGAAGTTCGAGACGCACTGAATCTGGCCCTGCTGCACATGCAGAAGTATTACCGGTACCTGCGCAGGCGACTGGAAAGCCGGGATAAAGACAACGGCTCGCTTAGCAACTCGTCTCTTCGTGGCCTGTCGCCAATGACGCCGCCAGTTGAACGACCGGAACGATTCGAATGGCGCTGGCAAGACTTGGAGGGCCGGCGGATGAGCCTCCTGCGCTCACAGGAGCCGGGCCTGCCGCTGGGCATGTCTTTGGCGCTGAGCGCCAGCAAAACCGGCGACCTGAAGACGCTTCGAGCTCTGCATAGCAACAGTAGGGAGGGACGCCATGCTAGTGGCGCTGTTTTGGGGAAGCTTTCAATTGTGAATAAGATTTGGTTGTGATGAGGGAGCTGTCGGGGAGGCTGTGTTGAGGGAGCTGTCGGGGAGGCTGTGCTGAGGGAGCTGTCGGGGAGACTGTGCTGAGGGAGCTGTCGGGGAGGCTGTGCTGAGGGAGCTGTCGGGGAGGCTGTGCTGAGGGAGCTGTCGGGGAGACTGTGCTGAGGGAGCTGTCGGGGAGACTGTGCTGAGGGAGCTGTCGGGGAGGCTGTGCTGAGGGAGCTGTCGGGGAGACTGTGCTGAGGGAGCTGTCGGGGAGGCTGTGCTGAGGGAGCTGTCGGGGAGACTGTGCTGAGGGAGCTGTCGGGGAGACTGTGCTGAGGGAGCTGTCGGGGAGGCTGTGCTGAGGGAGCTGTCGGGGAGACTGTGCTGAGGGAGCTGTCGGGGAGGCTGTGCTGAGGGAGCTGTCGGGGAGACTGTGCTGAGGGAGCTGTCGGGGAGACTGTGCTGAGGGAGCTGTCGGGGAGACTGTGCTGAGGGAGCTGTCGGGGAGACTGTGCTGAGGGAGCTGTCGGGGAGACTGTGCTGAGGGAGCTGTCGGGGAGGCTGTGCTGAGGGAGCTGTCGGGGAGACTGTGCTGAGGGAGCTGTCGGGGAGACTGTGCTGAGGGAGCTGTCGGGGAGGCTGTGCTGAGGGAGCTGTCGGGGAGGCTGTGCTGAGGGAGCTGTCGGGGAGGCTGTGCTGAGGGAGGCTTTATTGTGCGGAATGGCATTATGAGGCCGTAAAAAAATCATTGAGCCTTATACTTATCATTTAAATTTCATTTACAAATCAAGCAAGACTGACTAGGACAAAAAATTGCAAAAAATTGCATACAAGAATAATCAATTTTCCAGCTCTTCCCCAAAAATCCATTAAAAAAATGGCTTCCATTGTCAACAAGTAGGCAGAATTTCACACTCCACTCGTTCATCGTCCGCTCCGCGTCCATCAAACGCCCCTAGCGTATGAGCTGACAGTTTATTTATTATAAGTCATAAATGGTATGAAATGTCAAAAAAGTGCCCTTCCTGCACTCGCATAGCGCTAGCAATGTAATAAGCAACCAGCATGGGGTCTGACCGTTAAAAACTCGGCCCATATTAAAATTCTAAGCACCAAGCAGCCTCAGCCTCAGCAGTCCGTATCGGCTGACTCTTTCACCACCCCCTGAGAGATTGTGTTTGTTCAAGCCACTGTATGAGCGGGAATAGCGGAGCGGTTCAGTAAGCTATAGGGAGCGCCTTAACCCTTGTCACCTACCACTGCGCTGTCACTTGCTGTCCTTTCTGCTTTCGCCTTCTCTCTCTCCCTCCCTGCGTGTCTTTCTCATCATCTCTCGCATTTTTATTTTTACATTTTGAGCTCCAAGCTCAGCGCAATCTCTGCTCGTGCGGGCCATTGTTACTGCCATGCTCGGTTCAGAGCTGTCCATATTCAACCCCAAACCCCCTCAAACCCCGAACACTCGCATCTCAGACCCCGCCTGCTTGGACGAATGCGACGGACTGGGCCGCAGCCTGCTGATGTACTCGGTGCAATTCGAGCAGTTTGAAACGGCCGAATGGCTTCTACGCAACGGGGCGAATGTCAACGCAATGGCGCACGGTTTGTTAAATTAAAAAAAATAGACATAAAAATTCATTGTTGTTACTAGTCAGTAGAGTAATTAGAGTGTTTAACAAGTTTTCTCAATGAATTTTATTCGAAAAGCAGACCAGTCAACGGCTCTGCACCTGGCCGCGCACAAAGGCCTGTGGAATTTCACCGAACTGCTTGTCAATCACCAAGCCGCAGTGGATTGTCAAGATAACATGGGCCGCGCGCCGCTGCACTGGGCCGTCACCACGCACACTACGGAGTGTTTGAAGGTGCGCGTGGGCCGTTGATATTGGCTGCCAATCCCTGAGAATTGCTTATCCTTGAGAATCGTTAAATCCCTGAGAATCGCTCTAAATTCCTGAGAATCTTTAAGTCCCTGAGAATCGTTAAAACCTGAGAATTGTTAAAATCTGAGAATCTTTAAATCCCTGAGAATCGTTAAATCCCTGAGAATCGTTAAATCCCCGAGAATCGTTAAATCCCCGAGAATCGGTAAATCCCCGAGAATCGGTAAATCCCCGAGAATCGAGAAATCCCTGAGAATGGCTAAATCCCCGAGAATCGTTAAAATATTAGAATATTTGAACCCATGAGAATCGTTAAAACCTGAGAATCGTTAAAACCTGAGAATCGTTAAATCCCCGAGAATCGGTAAATTCCCGAGAATCGGTAAATCCCTGAGAATCGAGAAATCCCTGAGAATCGCTAAATCCCCGAGAATCGTTAAAATATTAGAATATTTGAACCCATGAGAATCGTTAAAACCTGAGAATCGTTAAAACCCGAGAATCGTTAAATCCCCGAGAATCGGTAAATTCCCGAGAATCGGTAAATCCCCGAGAATCGGTAAATCCCCGAGAATCGAGAAATCCCTGAGAATCGCTAAATCCCCGAGAATCGTTAAAATATTAGAATATTTGAACCCATGAGAATCGTTAAAACCTGAGAATCGTTAAAACCTGAGAATCGTTAAAACCTGAGAATCGTTAAAACCTGAGAATCGTTAAAACCTGAGAATCGTTAAAACCTGAGAATCGTTAAATCCCTGAGAATCCTTAAAACTTGGCGAATAGTTAAACCCATGAAAATCGTTAAATCCCTGAGAATCGTTTAATCCCTGAGAATCGCTAAATCCCCGAGAATCGTTAAAACATGAAAATCGTTAAATCCATAAGAATCGCCAATCCCTGAGAATCGCCACTTAATGAGAATCGCCTTTCTCACTTCAAGAATCAGCATAAAACTAAAATACTCCGCCCAATCCCTCAGATCCTGATCAAAAGCCGCGCCAACCCCAGCATCCGTGACAACGACCTGACAACCCCCTCCATGTGGGCCTGCCGGATGGACAACATCGATCACTTCGCCCTGCTCAACCGGCTGGTTCGAGTCGACGAATTCGCCGACGGCATGGAGCGGGACGCGTCTGGCTGGACTTTCCTGCACTGGGCGGTGAGACGGCAGGAGCCGCTCGAGTGTCTCAGGGTGAGATTTCTTGGAAACTGGGGAGATTTATTGACTTCCTTGTTGAAATATTGGTGCGAGAAAAAAATTTGTGGAGTATTCGGGATCGAAGAGGAGATAAATGAGTGAAGGGTGAGATTAAGGAGTGAGGGGTGAGATTTATATGTGTAAAGGGTGAGATTTAGGAGTGAGGGGTGAGATTTATGAGTAAAGGTTGAGATTAAGGAGTGAAGGTTGATATTACTGAGTGAAGGTTGAGATTATTGGGTGAAGGGAGGGATTAATAAGTGAAGGGAGAGATTAAGGAGTGAGCGGTGAGATTTATATGTGTGCAGGGTGAGATTTAGGAGTGAGGGGGGAGATTTATGAGTAAAGGGTGAGATTCATGAGTGAAGGGAGAGATTAATGAGCGAAAGGTGAGAGCAAGGATCAAAATTTTATATAAGTGCTTGCAGGGTGATAAACAAGATTTATTTTTTACACTAGTAATTAAAGAGTGTGATTAGGGACTTAAGAGGGAAGTTTTAATTTAAAGTTTGATATTAGCAGTTTATAAGTCAAGGAAAGGCACATTTAAGATAAAATTAATAATCTAATGTAATGATTAAGAATTGAAGGGTAGATTAAGTAGGGAAGAAAAGATTGACCATCAAGCTATAAGAAAAATTTTTTAAGGGTGATAAAAGAGATTGACATGTGGCACAATAATAATTGAAGAGTGAACTAAAGGATCTCTGAGATCTTTAACAAAACCTTTTTGCTTTTAGACCCTGATCACTGAGGAGAACGCCGTGGTAACGGACATGAACGGAAAAAACGTCCTGATGGTGGCTGCCGAGCAAGGTAAAACTGGGAGTTACAAATTTATTCCGAAAATTCACCTGTAACACTGATTGACAGATTAGAATGTTTGAAACTCTAATGGCAGGCTCCCTGCCCGCCTGCAAGATCATCATGGAGGTCTGCGGCAAGTCCATCATTGACTATCGCGACCAAGACAGCCGGTCAGCTGTGCACCTGGCAACTATCAGTGGCCACGGCGAGGTGTTGAACTTCCTGCTTGATCAGGGAGGTGAGTGTTTGACAAGGGACTGGTCACTCGGCGGGTAGCTCTTGTTATCGATTCGTCACTATATATCTAACCAAGTGGTCACTCAATCTTAAAATCTGTAACCAAAATCTAGAAAATTTGCACTGAAACAAGAAATATTTGTGTAGTTAAAAATAAAGTCACTCTAATTACTTCGTAAGAAACCGTCACTATAATACTTCGTCAGAAACCGTCACTCTAATTAAGAAGCCGTCACTCTAATTAAGAACCCGTCACTCTGATTAAGAAGCCGTCACTCTAATTAAGAACCCGTCACTCGAATTAAGAGTCCGTCACTCTAATTAAGAACCCGTCACTCTAATTAAGAACCCGTCACTCTAATAAGGAACCTGTCACTCTAATTAAGAACCCGTCACTCTAATTAGGAACTTGTCACTCTAATTAAGAAACCGTCACTCTAATTAGGAACTTGTCACTCTAATTAGGAACCCGTCACTCAAATTAAAAACCAGTCACTCTAATTAAGAAGCCGTCACTCGAATTAAGAGTCCGTCACTCTAAATAAGAACCGTCACTCTAAATAAGAATCTGTCACTCTAATTAAGAACCCGTCACTCTAATTAAGAACCCGTCACTCTAAATAAGTACCGTCACTCTAAATAAGAATCTGTCACTCTAATTAAGAACCCGTCACTCTAATTAAGAACCCGTCACTCTAATTAACAACCCGTCACTCTAATTAAGAACCCGTCACTCTAATTAACAACCCGTCACTCTAATTAAGAACCCGTCACTCTAATTAACAACCCGTCACTCTAATTAAGAATCAATCACTCTAATTAAGAATAAATCACTTTAATAAAAAAAATTGTCACTCTAATTAAGAATCCTTTATTTCAATCAAGAACCCTTTACTCTAATCAAGAACACGTCACTCTGATTAACAGCATGTCACCCACTCTAAAAATATTTCACTCTAAATCAACCAATCCATCGCACCCCGCGAACCCGCAGCGGACATGGAGCTGAGGGACCGGGACCACGCAACCCCCTGGGACTACGCTAAGCAGAGACAGCTGAACTACTGCAAGCTCATTCTGGCCAGCCACTACCGGCAGCGCTGCCGGGATCTGGAATTGGCTAGCCAGAACTCGCTGCAGGATCAGATGCGGGCGTCCGTGAATTTGGTGCGAAGTGATGATGTACTTTAAAAAAATATTTAATCTTGTAGCCAATAACCTAAACCTTAAACCTAGCACTGCACCTAACCAAAGCAATTAGCCAGAATTAGTTTTTTGTGTATTCCAGCAAAAACTAACACAACCCAACTCGTATCTGAAGGTTTGACAGTTAAAACCTATGTAAATTTGGCGTCCAGTACCTAAATTTGGCATCTAGTACTTAAATATGGGGCCACTACCTAAATTTGGCGTCCAGTACCTAAATTTGGCGTCCAGTACCTAAATTTGGCGTCCAGTACCTAAATTTGGCGTCCAGTACCTAAATTTGGCGTCCAGTACCTAAAATTGACACCCAGTACCTAAATCTGGACTCCAGTACCTAAATTTGGCGACCAGTACCTAAATTTAGCGACCAGTACCTAAATTTGACGCCCAGTAGCTAAATTTGGCACCGAGTACCTAAATTTGGAACCTAGTACTTAAATAGGCGCCCAGTACCTAAATTTGGCACCCAGAATCTAAATTTGGCACTCAGTACCTAAATTTGGCGCTCAGTACCTAAATTTGGCATCCAATACCTAGAATTGGCATCCAGTACCTAAATTTGTCACCCATTTCCTAAATTTGACACCCGAAAGCAAAATTTAGCACCAAATATTTTAACTTGGGCCCCCCAAGCAAAGGCCAGCTGCTTCCAACGCCCGCTCTGCCAGCTTACTCAAAAATTAACTCTAACTTTCACTAACTAAATGAAAAACTGCCGCTGCCACAGCAGCAGCAGCATCGGAAGTTCTCTTCCGAGACGGCAGCCGCAACGGAAGGCGCGGACAGCAGTGGCGGCTCCACCTCTGGCGACGACGAGGCGGATGACGATCGGCGAACTCGGCGACGGCCGATGCTGCACAGCTCGACTAGGACCGTCTCACTGGACGCCTCCTGCTACGAATCCGACGGCGGTGGCGGCGCCGCTGCCAGCAGGCCGGAGCAGCCGATTAAAGCCTGCGATCCTGCAGTGAGAAAATGACAGTGGAAAACGGAAATTTGAACTTCAATTATTTTACTCTGCCTTTTAGCTTAAAGCATTAGCTGACTCACCGTTTCTAACACTTTTATTCGCCGCAGACTGCGCTTGTTGCACTAGTCTATTAGTGCAGACAACCTGCCAATCAGTCAAACCCTTCATCCAATAGTCAATCAATCAATCAATCTATCTATCTATCTATCAAACTATCTATCTATCTATCTATCTATCTATCTATCTATCTATCTATCTATCTATCTATCTATCTAACTATCTATCTATCTATCTATCTATCTATCTATCTATCTATCTATCTATCTATCTATCTATCTATCTATCTATCTATCTATCTATCTATCTATCTATCTATCTATCTATCTATCTATCTATCTATCTATCTATCTATCTATCTATCTATCTATCTATCTATCTATCTATCTATCTATCTATCTATCTATCTATCTATCTATCGATCTATCTATCTATCTATCTATCTATCTATCTATCTATCTATCTATCTATCTATCTATCTATCTATCTATCTATCTATCTATCTATCTATCTATCTATCTATCTATCTATCTATCTATCTATCTATCTATCTATCTATCTATCTATCTATCTATCTATCTATCTATCTATCTATCTATCTATCTATCTATCTATCTATCTATCTATCTATCTATCTATCTATCTATCTATCTATCTATCTATCTATCTATCTATCTATCTATCTATCTATCTATCTATGTCTATTTCTTCAGGACATTCAACCGCGCCCACCAGCAACGCCACCTTCAAACCGGTCCAAGTCGCCTTCCTCCTCAACCCGCCGCCGACTTCGTGGAGTTGTGGCTCCGATGCCGCAGCAGCAGCAGGAGCCGATGCAGCAGTTTCTTCAACAGCAGTTTCCCTCTCGTCAAGACTCCTTCGACGCCGAGGCCGGCGAAGACGCATTCGAGCGTCGCGGTCCTGACGGTGAGCAGCCGAGCCAGGCGCCGCATCAGCAGCAGCAGCAGCAGCAGCAGCAACAGGATCTCCATCTTCTGGAGTCCTACCGCACCATGGACAGCGAAGACTTTCTAGCCGGTTCGACTGGAGCTCCGGAGGCCAGACGGCCAACAGCAGCCAGGGGAGGACCGCGGCCGGCGGCCTCGCCGAGAAGCCTGACGCCGCAGTCGCCGCAGCCGCAGCCAGATCGGCGGCTGATGCGCTCGCAGCCTCCGTACAAGCTGCAGCGCCAGATGGCGGAGGCGAATGGCTCGCTTGATGCGGCGGCCGCGGGGGCCGCTGCCACCATTGCAAGCTCCGGGACGGTCGATGCCACGTTGCAACAGCCAATGACGTCATCGCCACCCCCGCCGCCTGCGCAGTTTAGTGGCGACTTCAGCACGGTTTCCGGAGGTCATCGTGAGTTCCATAAATTTGTTTCTTTCAGTACGGAAAACTACCATTTAGCAAAACTTTCACAAACCCCTCACCCCACAAACCCCTCACCTGACAGACCCCTCACCCGACAAACCCCTTACCCACAAACCCCTCACCCCACAAACCCCTCACCTGACAGACCCCTCACCCGACAAACCCCTTACCCACAAACCCCTCACCCAACAAACTCCTCACAAACCCCTCACACGGCAAACCCCTTACCCAACAAACCCTTGACACGGCAAACCCCCACTAACTTCCTACACTCAACAAGCCTTTCCCTCAAGAAACCCGACCCATTAAAACCCCTTACGCGCTGAAACCCCTCCATAGAAACTTACAGGCTTTGCTAAATAGCTAAATCATAAAATCTCATTTAAGCGCCCAGAACCCCACCGGACAAGCAGCGCTTAATTGGGCCGCCACCGCAGCTGATGCCGCTGAGCTACTCCGGAGGCGGCAGCGGAGGCGGAGCCGGCAATCGGCATCAACCTCACATGGAGCCGCCTCCACATACGTCGTTGCCACCGACGCAGCCGCAGGCGCAGCAGCAGCAGCCGCCCCCGCCGCAGCCGATTCGAAAGAAGAAAAAAGTGAAAGTGAAACGAGGCGGCAGCGGCGGCATCGGCCAGCAACAGCAGCAGCAGCAGCAGCAGAGGCAGTCGCTGTCGCTGACGCACGCAGCTCCCGCAAGCAATCAGGGTCAGAACGGGTTTTCCAGCCCCACGGGGCCTCTGCAGCCGCTGCAACAGTGAGCTGGTGTTTTTTTAAAATTCTGCTTGGACATGCGCATGAATTTTTTTGATAAGGCATCAGATTTTGGGACCAAAGTATACAATAAGAAAGAATCGTCATTGTTTGCCCTGCGTAGCTTTTCCTCTCGAAGAATTCATGTTGGAGAATCCCTATTTGACGAACCCTATTGAGTTTCCCAACTTATTAGAGAATCAACTATTGGAGAATCCCCTCGGTACGATCCCTTATGGAAAATCCCTGTTGTAGAATCCCTTTGGGAATTTCCTATTTGGAAATCACTACGGAAGAATCCCTATTGGGAATCTCTTTGGGAGAATCTCTATTAGAGAATCCCTATGAGAAACTCCCTCTGAGGGAATCCCTTTGGGGAATTCTCATTGGACAATTCCTAGAAAACAAACCTTGCTAAAGACTGCCACTCAGGCAACAACTCGCACCTGCAGTCCGCAGCACCCTGGCAACAACTCGGCAGCCGTGAGCGGAGGCTGGCAGGGCTACCAGCGCCCGGTCGACCTGCCGCCGCCCGTCACTCCGCGTTCCGCCGTGTCCGGTCGAATCGCCGTCGCTGCAGCAGCAGCCGACGTTGGTGGCTTCATCCCGCCGCCAGTCGGTTTCGGCAACACGTCGGCTGAGAATTCTCCGAGAGCCGCGTCGCCGCAGCAGACGATGGTGAGCGCTTAGCGTCTCTGTGAGAATGGTTGACTCGGGTGAGGGGCTTTTGGTGAGGGGTTTGTTGGGTAAGGAGTTTGTTGGGTGAGGGTTTTGTTGGGTGAGGGGTTTGTTAGGTAAAGAGTTTGTGGGGTGAGGGGTTTGTGGGGTGAGGGGTTTGTTGGGTGAGGGGTTTGTAGGGTGAGGGGTTTGTTGGGTGAGGGGTTTGTTGGGTGAGGGGTTTGTGGGGTGAGGGGTTTGTGGGGTGAGGGGTTTGTTGGGTGAGGGGTTTGTTGGGTGAGGAGTTTGTTGGGTGAGAGGTTTGTAGGGTGAGGGGTTTGTTGGGTGAGGAGGTTGTGGGGTGAGGAGTTTGTTGGGTGAGAGGTTTATGGGGTGAGGGGTTTATGGGGTGAGGGGTTTGTGGGGTGAGGGGTGAAGGGGTTGTTGGGTGAGGGGTTTGTGGGGTGAGTGGTTTGTGGGGTGAGGGTTTTGTTGGGTGAGGAGCTTGTTGGGTAAGGAGTTTGTGGGGTGAGGGTTTGTTGGGTGAGGGTTTTGTTGGGTGAGGGGTTTGTGGGGTGAGGGGTTTGTTGGGTGAGGGGTTTGTGGGGTGAGGGGTTTGTGGGGTGAGGGGTGAGGGGTTTGTTGGGTGAGGGGTTTGGGGTTAGTGGGGTGAGGGGTTTGTGGGGTGAGGGGTTTGTTGGGTGAGGGGTTTGTTGGGTGAGGGGTTTGTTGGGTGAGGGGTTTGGGGTTTGTGGGGTGAGGGGTTTGTTGGGTGAGGGGTTTGTTTTGTTGGGTGAGGGGCTTGTCGGGTTAGGGGTGAGGTTCTTTTCAGTTGAGGGGCGTTTAGAGTCTAAAAAATATCGCAGCAAGACAAACCCGACCTACCCCAATAACAACTTTCCCAAAAAAACTTGAACACTCGTCTAGGGTGGCGGCGGTGGCAGTCAACAGGCGATCTCGAAGACCTCAGTCTACTTCCCCACGGCCGGCAGGCCTCGGCCGCATCGCGGCTTCGCCCTGCCATCGGCTAATCCGGATGACACAGAAAATCGCTGACAGAAAGCAACCAGTCTCTGAAGAAACCAATCAAACAGCTGATTGTTGAATTTTTTGTCTTTTTTGGGCGGCACGCAGTACATCAGGAAGTTGGGTTCATAATTTCTTTGTTAATTTATTCTGTTCAGTAGTTTGTTTTAATTTTGAATTTCAAAAAAGTGCTTCGCAATTTGCTAATTGATTTAGATTGTTAATTTCCTAAAAAGTTGACTGGAGGATTCGTCACATTTTTAATTTGAGATCAAAGAGGTCAGAGATGCGTTTCTTTTCAGATTTCCCGTAAAATTTATCAGGTGATTTTTGAAAATTTAGAAATCGTGTAGTTTTAACAAAAATCTCAGCGCTTCTAATTGATATTTTTTTGTAAAATTGCCTTCCTCGACATCCATTTATATACAGCAAATTTTTTTTCAGTGGCTGCTCAAGTTGTCCGTCGGAGAAGTAAAATAATATTAAATTAGTTAGTGTACTTTTATTTTTGTACTCTTACTTACAGGTGCTGCGCTAACGGTAGATTTCAAATAGGGTTCCGAAATATTTTTTGCGAGAAAACAAAAAAGAAAGTTGTTTTTCTTTTTATACTGTTTTTTAATTTTCTGATGAACTAATTGATAATTACTGTTGAGCGAAGCTGGAATGTGCTTAACAGATGTCCTTTAGATGCCTTTTAAAACAAAAAACGAAGAATCTACTTCGTTTTCTTGGTTCTTAGTTTTTTCTAGGAGCGAAGCCTGTGCATGTTATTTTACTGAGATTTGAGCGAGAATACGAGTCGATTCCCAACTGCAGTTGACTGATAAATGAAGGAAGTTTTGCCCTAGGGGAGGTGCGGGAAAATTCTAGTGATTGATTGCTGCTCGATGAGGGAAAGTCGAACTGATCAGCAAAATGTTGTTTGCTAGCACTCAGATTGACTGTGCTGCGAATTCCACAAGGAGCTGTCCTTGAAGTTTACATGCCGATGCATCGAGATGCTGCGTTTAAAATAAGAAAATCTTGAGGTGAAGTACAATTTTCATTTCCACTCGTTGTTGAACAAAAATGAATAATTATTCAAATTATAATTTATTGCGAATGTTCGACTTTTTGGTAAAATGAAAGAATGCAGGAGATGCTGAAAAAGTTAAGTTACAACAAAGGTTAGACAAAGCTTAAAACAGCTTCTTTTTAAATTGTGAGAACATCGTCAAACATCTGCCAAACCTCAAAATGCTAGCAATTATATGTTAAGATCTTGCTTGGTCCTATGTCAAGTTACCGTACATTTTTCGGTAAGAAGCTCCGTACAGTCTTTCCTAAATAATATCTTCCCTCTAATTGGCTCATCCTTCTCCTTCCTGCCCCCAATGTACAATCCCAACATTCTTTCCTACTAGCCAAGGCCAAACCAACGCACATATGTACACTCGCTAGCCACAAAAATTATTCTATAAATAGAATCGAATTTGCCAACCCTTAACAATCAGTGCTCCGCCTCCGATCCTTGGGAAAGCGAATTCAACTGACGCCTGCCAGAGAGACGACTCAATGAACGACTCACGGCGGATCGAATGCGACTGAATGATGAAGCTCGCAATGGGATTTCGCGATAGTCGGACAGTTGCTCAGAATCCTGTTGCTGATGTTGGTGCTGGTAGTGTTTCATCTGCTGTTGCTGCTCCTCCCTGAGCGTGTCAGCTAGCGCTTCCGTTGCTCTCAGGTCAAGTTCGCAGTAAGATACAGCCAGCAGTCTTGACGACAGGGGCTGAGCCCGGCCAGCTGGCGGGGCTTGAGTGGTGTCCAGCTGAGCATAGTCCAGCCGTTGGGTTGAGGTTGCTGAGCAGCTGCTGTTTTACGAGTCAATGGAGAATTATGAAAAGGATTAAATAAATTTTATCAATTTAAAATTTGTATCAAAAGAGGTAACTCTCACTTAGAAGCATTCGATTGCCACAATTCTTTCTCCCAGGCTGTAGCAGCCGGCTTTCCAACACCGGTTGAGTAGTCAAGGTCCATGTAGTTGGAGCACGAGCCCAACTGCCAGGCTGCTGGAGCATCGCGCCGGACCGAGAGGTTGGCGTACTCGTGACCCGGCGCGGCCTGGATCTGGCTGATTGGTGAGTTGGCTTCGGGCTTGGGAAGGATTTGCACTGCTTCCGCGTGCTGCTGCTTGAGGCACCATTCCGAATACTGATGAAGAAGCTCAGACTGTTGCTGATGCTCAAGATTAGCTAAAATTTGAATTTTTTTGAAGATGACAAAAAAGGTTGTTTGAACAATCGCTTGGAATGCAGATTTTTTTTCAAATTTTTCTTTCTTCTGCCTCTTCTAGAAGGCTTTAATTTCAGGGTTCCTACGAAAGAAGCGAAACACACGGATGAGGCATTTACTACTTCTACTTCCTACTTCTCCCAAGGCCAGGATCTGGGAAACACAAAATTGGCGGAAGCAAGCCTCAAGCAGGTCCCGCCTCCCTTGAGAAAAGTAAAAAACCAACGATAGAAAAAACCGAACCACCTTGTTGTCGATGCCGAGCCTCCCCTTGATCGGCGATCATTTCTTCATTGCGGCTCGGAGCCGAGAAGCAGCTGCAGATACGCCGTGTCCAAGCAGGCCTCCTTGACAGGGGATGTGGCCCAGTTTCCGACGGCATGAGGCTTGCTGATTTTGTAGCCTATTCTTCAGATCTTCGCAACACACTAACAAGACTTTAACAAGACTTATAGACACAGGTTTTTCACCTCCTTTCCCTCCCTTCCTGTCTGCAAACGGTAGCCGCCAGCTACCCCACCTCTAGCCGTCTTCATTGGCCGTCCTTAGATGTGAAATTCTCGCCCCAAAGCAGTAGAAGATTGTCCGTTGAGCATTGAGAGCACAGTAGCAGATGGAAAAATGTAAAGATGCAGTTAGAAAGGTTTGAAAAAAACAATTACGTAGCTCCTAACTGGAAACTATAGAGAATTGAACAAGAATTGAAATATGACTCCCAGGCGGGGGTAAAACAATGCACGCCTTTCCTTTGCGAGGCTCTTCGAGGTTTAGGCTTTTTGGCTGTCAAGAAGTTTCTATTGAATTTATTATCTATTTAACAGTGTTTTACGAAAGAAATATTCAACTAAATAATAAAG
>CATNEM010000088.1:1960000-2030000 GCA_950096795.1 Macrostomum cliftonense
CTAGGGCATTAGCATCTGGATTGGAGACCAGGAGACAGCGTTCTCAAGAACTTCCAGAAAATTTTGTTTCCCAAATAAGAACTTTACCTTAGGGTAAAACCGTCCCATTTAGTTCGTCTATGAATTCTTTGTGATAAAAAGCAAGAAATTTTTGTTCGAGAACTACATCCGATCAGAATGCATATTTGATGGCTGAATCATCTGACATCGCTGTGTGGGAAAGTCCTGGTGAGGTGATGATAAAAGTAATTAGCCACTGCTGGGTTGAATCGTCATGAAATTATCAATAAAAATTAAGTAGCTAGTCCCCCTATAGGGTTTAATAAGCGATGGGTTCTTACGCAATTTATCGGCTAATTGGTTGGTTGAGATCATTGATAGGTGAGTAATTAGGTGACGTTCGTTTTTTGCATGAGAAAAAATAGGCTAAGTTTCCTGACACACACTGGCTCACACACTGGCTCACACACTGGCTCACACACTGACTCACACACTGCCTCACACACTGCCTCACACACTGGCTCACACACTGACTCACACACTGGCTCACACACTGCCTCACACACTGGCTCACACACTGTCTCACACACTGGCTCACACACTGCCTCACACACTGGCTCACACACTGCCTCACACACTGCCTCACACACTGGCTGACTCACTGGTTCACACACTGCCTCACACACTGGCTCACACACTGCCTCACACACTGGCTCACACACTGCCTCACACACTGGCTCACACACTGCCTCACACACTGTCTCACACACTGGCTGACTCACTGGTTCACACACTGCCTCACACACTGCCTCACACACTGCCTCACACACTGTCTCACACACTGTCTCACACACTGGCTGACTCACTGGTTCACACACTGCCTCACACACTGGCTGACTCACTGGTTCACACACTGCCTCACACACTGCCTCACACACTGCCTCACACACTGCCTCACACACTGGCTCACACACTGCCTCACACACTGGCTCACACACTGTCTCACACACTGGCTGACTCACTGGTTCACACACTGCCTCACACACTGCCTCACACACTGCCTCACACACTGCCTCACACACTGGCTCACACACTGCCTCACACACTGGCTCACACACTGGCTCACACACTGCCTCACACACTGGCTCACACACTGGCTGACTCACTGCCTCACACACTGCCTCACACACTGGCTGACTCACTGGTTCACACACTGCCTCACACACTGCCTCACACACTGCCTCACACACTGCCTCACACACTGTCTCACACACTGGCTGACTCACTGGTTCACACACTGCCTCACACACTGGCTCACACACTGCCTCACACACTGGCTCACACACTGGCTCACACACTGGCTCACACACTGCCTCACACACTGGCTCACACACTGCCTCACACACTGCCTCACACACTGGCTGACTCACTGCCTCACACACTGCCTCACACACTGGCTGACTCACTGGTTCACACACTGCCTCACACACTGCCTCACACACTGCCTCACACACTGGCTCACACACTGGCTCACACACTGCCTCACACACTGGCTCACACACTGCCTCACACACTGGCTCACACACTGCCTCACACACTGGCTCACACACTGGCTCACACACTGCCTCACACACTGGCTCACACACTGCCTCACACACTGGCTCACACACTGCCTCACACACTGGCTCACACACTGCCTCACACACTGGCTCACACACTGGCTCACACACTGCCTCACACACTGCCTCACACACTGCCTCACACACTGCCTCACACACTGCCTCACACACTGCCTCACACACTGGCTCACACACTGGCTCACACACTGGCTCACACACTGCCTCACACACTGCCTCACACACTGTCTCACACACTGGCTGACTCACTGGTTCACACACTGCCTCACACACTGGCTCACACACTGCCTCACACACTGGCTCACACACTGCCTCACACACTGCCTCACACACTGGCTGACTCACTGGTTCACACACTGCCTCACACACTGGCTCACACACTGCCTCACACACTGGCTCACACACTGCCTCACACACTGGCTCACACACTGCCTCACACACTGTCTCACACACTGGCTGACTCACTGGTTCACACACTGCCTCACACACTGCCTCACACACTGCCTCACACACTGTCTCACACACTGTCTCACACACTGGCTGACTCACTGGTTCACACACTGCCTCACACACTGGCTGACTCACTGGTTCACACACTGCCTCACACACTGCCTCACACACTGCCTCACACACTGCCTCACACACTGGCTCACACACTGCCTCACACACTGGCTCACACACTGTCTCACACACTGGCTGACTCACTGGTTCACACACTGCCTCACACACTGCCTCACACACTGCCTCACACACTGCCTCACACACTGGCTCACACACTGCCTCACACACTGGCTCACACACTGGCTCACACACTGCCTCACACACTGGCTCACACACTGGCTGACTCACTGCCTCACACACTGCCTCACACACTGGCTGACTCACTGGTTCACACACTGCCTCACACACTGCCTCACACACTGCCTCACACACTGCCTCACACACTGTCTCACACACTGGCTGACTCACTGGTTCACACACTGCCTCACACACTGGCTCACACACTGCCTCACACACTGGCTCACACACTGGCTCACACACTGGCTCACACACTGCCTCACACACTGGCTCACACACTGCCTCACACACTGCCTCACACACTGGCTGACTCACTGCCTCACACACTGCCTCACACACTGGCTGACTCACTGGTTCACACACTGCCTCACACACTGCCTCACACACTGCCTCACACACTGGCTCACACACTGGCTCACACACTGCCTCACACACTGGCTCACACACTGCCTCACACACTGGCTCACACACTGCCTCACACACTGGCTCACACACTGGCTCACACACTGCCTCACACACTGGCTCACACACTGCCTCACACACTGGCTCACACACTGCCTCACACACTGGCTCACACACTGCCTCACACACTGGCTCACACACTGGCTCACACACTGCCTCACACACTGCCTCACACACTGCCTCACACACTGCCTCACACACTGCCTCACACACTGCCTCACACACTGGCTCACACACTGGCTCACACACTGGCTCACACACTGCCTCACACACTGCCTCACACACTGTCTCACACACTGGCTGACTCACTGGTTCACACACTGCCTCACACACTGGCTCACACACTGGCTCACACACTGCCTCACACACTGTCTGACTCACTGGTTCACACACTGGCTCACACACTGGCTCACACACTGGCTCACACACTGGCTCACACACTGACTCACACACTGGCTCACACACTGCCTCACACACTGCCTCACACACTGTCTCACACACTGACTCACACACTGGTTCACACACTGCCTCACACACTGCCTCACACACTGCCTCACACACTGGCTCACACACTGGCTCACACACTGCCTCACACACTGGCTCACACACTGGCTCACACACTGGCTCACACACTGCCTCACACACTGGCTCACACACTGCCTCACACACTGGCTCACACACTGCCTCACACACTGGCTCACACACTGGCTCACACACTGCCTCACACACTGGCTCACACACTGCCTCACACACTGCCTCACACACTGCCTCACACACTGGCTGACTCACTGGTTCACACACTGCCTCACACACTGGCTGACTCACTGGTTCACACACTGCCTCACACACTGCCTCACACACTGCCTCACACACTGCCTCACACACTGGCTCACACACTGCCTCACACACTGGCTCACACACTGTCTCACACACTGGCTGACTCACTGGTTCACACACTGCCTCACACACTGCCTCACACACTGCCTCACACACTGCCTCACACACTGGCTCACACACTGCCTCACACACTGGCTCACACACTGGCTCACACACTGCCTCACACACTGGCTCACACACTGGCTGACTCACTGCCTCACACACTGCCTCACACACTGGCTGACTCACTGGTTCACACACTGCCTCACACACTGCCTCACACACTGCCTCACACACTGGCTCACACACTGGCTCACACACTGGCTCACACACTGCCTCACACACTGGCTCACACACTGCCTCACACACTGGCTCACACACTGCCTCACACACTGGCTCACACACTGGCTCACACACTGCCTCACACACTGGCTCACACACTGCCTCACACACTGCCTCACACACTGCCTCACACACTGGCTCACACACTGCCTCACACACTGCCTCACACACTGGCTCACACACTGCCTCACACACTGCCTCACACACTGGCTCACACACTGCCTCACACACTGCCTCACACACTGCCTCACACACTGGCTCACACACTGGCTCACACACTGGCTCACACACTGACTCACACACTGGCTCACACACTGCCTCACACACTGCCTCACACACTGTCTCACACACTGGCTGACTCACTGGTTCACACACTGCCTCACACACTGGCTCACACACTGGCTCACACACTGCCTCACACACTGTCTGACTCACTGGCTCACACACTGGCTCACACACTGGCTCACACACTGGCTCACACACTGTCTCACACACTGACTCACACACTGGTTCACACACTGGCTCACACACTGTCTCACACACTGGCTGACTCACTGGTTCACACACTGCCTCACACACTGCCTCACACACTGGCTCAGACACTGTCTCACACACTGGCTGACTCACTGGTTCACACACTGCCTCACACACTGGCTGACTCACTGGTTCACACACTGCCTCACACACTGCCTCACACACTGCCTCACACACTGCCTCACACACTGTCTCACACACTGGCTGACTCACTGGTTCACACACTGCCTCACACACTGCCTCACACACTGCCTCACACACTGCCTCACACACTGCCTCACACACTGCCTCACACACTGGCTCACACACTGGCTCACACACTGGCTCACACACTGCCTCACACACTGGCTCACACACTGCCTCACACACTGCCTCACACACTGGCTCACACACTGGCTCACACACTGCCTCACACACTGGCTCACACACTGCCTCACACACTGGCTCACACACTGGCTCACACACTGCCTCACACACTGGCTCACACACTGGCTCACACACTGCCTCACACACTGGCTCACACACTGCCTCACACACTGCCTCACACACTGCCTCACACACTGGCTCACACACTGCCTCACACACTGGCTCACACACTGCCTCACACACTGCCTCACACACTGCCTCACACACTGCCTCACACACTGCCTCACACACTGCCTCACACACTGGCTCACACACTGGCTCACACACTGGCTCACACACTGGCTCACACACTGGCTCACACACTGACTCACACACTGGCTCACACACTGCCTCACACACTGCCTCACACACTGTCTCACACACTGGCTGACTCACTGGTTCACACACTGCCTCACACACTGGCTCACACACTGCCTCACACACTGTCTCACACACTGGCTGACTCACTGGTTCACACACTGGCTCACACACTGACTCACACACTGGCTCACACACTGGCTCACACACTGCCTCACACACTGTCTCACACACTGACTCACACACTGGTTCACACACTGCCTCACACACTGGCTCACACACTGCCTCACACACTGGCTCACACACTGGCTCACACACTGGTTCACACACTGGCTCACACACTGTCTCACACACTGGCTGACTCACTGGTTCACACACTGCCTCACACACTGCCTCACACACTGGCTGAGAGATTAAGCAAAATTGAGCACACGAGAACAAATTTAGCTCAAGAGAAATTACAAAATAAAATTCGCACCTATATGTACTAATTATAGAACATAAATTGATCCGAAGTTTTACATCTGAACGACAAGTATAAGGCAGTGCTAAAGATAACTGTTTTATTGTTCCGATCTTAAAAGTCTACTAAAAGTAGGCAATTTCGAAACGAAAAAATTCAACGTAATAAGAGCTAGACGTAGAGTCAAGTATCTCTTTTATTTACTCATTGATATTGCATATCGAATCTGTCATGCTGGACAAAAACAAAGCAGTCACGAAGATCGTTTAGGCTTCTGATGACGTCATCCGGAGCTCTTTCAATCCTCGTACACGCTGCCAGAGGTCCGCGACCTCCGCTTGCCTCTCAGCGGCTTGAAGGCCGGCTTTGGATCCGGATGGAACTGGATGTCCTCGCTGGACCACTGGAGCGGACTGCCGAACTGGCTGTCCAAATCTGCGGTTGAAGTTGGCAGCAAAATGAATTAAGAAATAATGATAGAATGTCCGTAAACTTATCGCTCTTCAGACTTCCAAAGAATTAGCAACAATATCGCCTAACTGAAGCTCACCACTAGCAGAGAATCGCTTCTCAAACGGTTTGTCCAACTCCAAATTTTCAATCTCGTCGATGAAAGCAGAATCTGCAACTACGAGTAAATAATCGATGAAACTATAGGGTCAGTCATGGAGGGACTTGATCAGGGAGGGATCTGATTTTTTTTACCTGGTTGACTCGAGGCCCAGGTTAGGCGGAGTGTCAGGGCAGCAAATACCAAAGCCAGCTTGAGCACCAACATCGCCTGTGTTGCCGTTGCCGTAGGAATTGTTTTATTAGTGTAAAAAATCTTTATTATGAATTAATTTTGTTTGTATCCACGAACAATTTTATCTAGGTTGAAAAATTCCTTCAGCAAAGTCTCTCTGGAAGAACCCTCGCAAGTCTTATAATACAGTTTTTTGGGGGGCTTTTCCTTTGTCCAATCAGAAACAGACACAAATCGGGATTGAAATTTCAACCTAGAGAGTTTCATAAAGCATCCTTTTAAGAAATGGGTCATTATATGTACAGGAATGTAAATAATAGATAAGTCCTTCCTAGGAGAAGAGATAAGTCCGTTCAGAGTTATGAAATTGGTCCATTCTCAACACAGCCGTTTGTCCATCCTCATCACAGGAATGTGTTCATCCTCATCACAGGAGTGTGTCCATCCTCATCACAGGAATGTGTCCATCCTCATCACAGGAGTGTGTCCATCCTCATCACAGGAATTTGTCCATCCTCATCACAGGAGTGTGTCCCTCCTCATCACAGGAGTGTGTCCCTCCTCATCACAGGAATGTGTTCATCCTCATCACAGGAGTGTGTCCATCTTCATCACAGGAATGTGTTCATCCTCATCACAGGAGTGTGTCCCTCCTCATCACAGGAATGTGTTCATCCTCATCACAGGAGTGTGTCCATCCTCATCACAGGAATGTGTTCATCCTCATCACAGGAGTGTGTCCCTCCTCATCACAGGAATGTGTTCATCCTCATCACAGGAGTGTGTCCATCTTCATCACAGGAATGTGTTCATCCTCATCACAGGAGTGTGTCCCTCCTCATCACAGGAATGTGTTCATCCTCATCACAAGAATGTGTTCATCCTCATCACAGGAGTGTGTCCATCTTCATCACAAGAATGTGTTCATCCTCATCACAGGAGTGTGTCCCTCCTCATCACAGGAATGTGTTCATCCTCATCACAAGAATGTGTTCATCCTCATCACAGACGTGTGTCCATCCTCATCACAGGAGTGTGTCCATCCTCATCACAGGAATGTGTTCATCCTCATCACAGGAGTGTGTCCATCCTCATCACAGGAATTTGTCCATCCTCATTACAGGAATGTGTCCATCCTCATCACAGGAGTGTGTCCATCCTCATCACAGGAGTGTGTCCATCCTCATCACAGGAGTGTGTCCATCCTCATCACAGGAGTGTGTCCATCTTCATCACAGGAATGTGTTCATCCTCATCACAGGAGTGTGTCCCTCCTCATCACAGGAATGTGTTCATCCTCATCACAAGAATGTGTTCATCCTCATCACAGACGTGTGTCCATCCTCATTACAGGAGTGTGTCCATCCTCATCACAGGAGTGTGTCCATCTTCATCACAGGAATGTGTTCATCCTCATCACAGACGTGTGTCCATCCTCATCACAGGAATGTGTTCATCCTCATCACAGACGTGTGTCCATCCTCATCACAGGAATGTGTTCATCCTCATCACAGACGTGTGTCCATCCTCATCACAGGAATTTGTCCATCCTCATCACAGGAGTGTGTCCCTCCTCATCACAGGAATGTGTCCATCCTCATCACAGGAATGTGTCCATCCTCATCACAGGAATGTGTTCATCCTCATCACAGGAGTGTGTCCATCCTCATCACAAGAATGTGTCCATCCTCATTACAGGAGTGTGTCCCTCCTCATCACAGGAATGAGTCCATCCTCAACACAAAAATAACACTAAAATTTTCGAAGGAACGGATCGATAAAATCAAAACTAATGCACGATGTTATATCGCTAAAATTACATTTGTTAGTCAGAAGCTACTGTACAAAACATTTTATTCGTATTAATCCTTACTTAAGTAATATTCGCTCGTAAAAGTCGGCGTGCCTATATGCGTACCGCAACGTACCGAATAACTACGCACAGTCTCTTAGCTGCTCCACACCTTGATCAATAAATGTATTAATGTTCGATTGAGTAGGAAAGATGACACTCAGCGCTTGGAATTAGCTAATAAGCGCAGAAGAGGAAAAAAGTTCCTATTTAGGCTCATCGAATGCGGAACTGCTCATCATCGATCACTAGCTACATTGCTGCCTACAGCCTCTTTAATGCATGACTTGCTAATCCATTTCTGATGGAGTGGATTTAGAGGCCCAAAGTGGCGCTGCTGCTGCTCACTGCCCTGTCAAATCATCAATAACTGCGTGAGAAAATTCTTTGGTCGAGTCTTCTGCTTCTGGCGCTCTTGTAGTTTTTTAAGAATTCAGCATAAGTAATCATAATCTGCTTCGTTTTGAGTGGCATTCAGTTTTTTTCTCTGCCGCAAAAGAAGTCTAACAAGGATGAGAAAGTTCCGCCCGTAGAACCCCCAAGGGGGGGGGGGAAATTCCCCCCCGTGACAATTTTTTCACGGTGCCCGAACGGGGCAACGCAGGCTCATGAAATTCCAA
This sequence comes from Macrostomum cliftonense, assembly GCA_950096795.1. Taxonomy (NCBI): domain Eukaryota; kingdom Metazoa; phylum Platyhelminthes; family Macrostomidae; genus Macrostomum; species Macrostomum cliftonense. The sequence continues at coordinate 1,969,053 of CATNEM010000088.1, forward strand.
GGCACGGGCTAAAATTTTGTTGCGCATCTGATGGAGCATCAACCGAGTCGCCAACCACCCCGACCGTCGAGATATTCAACGATTCTGCCGGAAGGTCGCCATTTTCCGATTGACTTCAATTCATTTTGGACACCCCTGTACTCCAGCCCCTCCCCCGCCCAAGCCATCACCTTGCCGAGCCTTGCCGCGGTCTCAACACGTCAGCCACATGTGCCTGCCTCTATTCAAGCACCAGTGACCATCAGCCACCATCTGGACGGACCGTCATGACCTTCAACAGATGCCACCAGGCGGTCCTGAAGCACCAGATGCAAAAGTGGCCAAAATTCTTGATCAAGCCTTGTCAACGAACAAGCCTTGTCCACACTGTATTTAGTAATATTCGCTGCCCATTCGATGTCATCCTGACGCCCGTCGGGCTCGTCAGCGGATGCCACCAGATGGCGCTGACGCCCCTTGTGCAGATATGATCGATTTTCTTCGTCAACCCTTCCTCATGGGCAAAGTATACCTGCATAAGCTACATGCTGACCCTGGCCACCCCCACCCTTGGGAGTTCTACTGTAATTGTGCTTATAATTGTGTCACTGATACTTGACAAACCTCTATAGTAGTAGTTCCTATGCACTAATCCAAGTGCTTCTGCATCCGATAGAATTGAAAATTAATTTCAGCTGGAGCTATAGAAAAATGCGAACACATTTGGTTGAGCATGTCCTAGATTTTGGAGCTGTTTTTTCAGTAAGACAGCTTTGAAATTTAAGCTTTTTCGTATGGAGACTCGGCAACAGAAATGGAAGATTTCGAGTAATTTGTACTTTAGGGTTGTTAGACGCTCAAGGCTACAGCACTCGACCAGGGTGCACAGCCTGCACAGGTTGAAGAAATGCTCAAGAGGCTTGAGTGATCGGCAGCAGGATGAGTCAAATTAATTATCCTAAAGAGCCTGCGAGTCTCATTTAAACCTTATCCTGCGCACGCAACTTCTGCGAATGGCGATGTAGCCAGCCTCTTGCAAGGCACTCACAGACTCGGCGTTTCTCGCCCCATCAAGGCACCGACAGAGCACTTCAAGGGAAATTCTCTAACGTTTGCTGAGGCTTCCAATACCTTTTCTTGCTACCTTTTTCTCCTACTATCTGTCCATCAATGATTTATCTATCTATCTATCTATCTATCTATCTATCTATCTATCTATCTATCTATCTATCTATCTATCTATCTATCTATCTATCTATCTATCTATCTATCTATCTATCTATCTATCTATCTATCTATCTATCTATCTATCTATCTATCTATCTATCTATCTATCTATCTATCTATCTATCTATCTATCTATCTATCTATCTATCTATCTATCTATCTATCTATCTATCTATCTATCTATCTATCTATCTATCTATCTATCTATCTATCTATCTATCTATCTATCTATCTATCTATCTATCTATCTATCTATCAATCAATCTATCTATCTATCTATCTATCTATCTATCAATCAATCTATCTATCTATCTATCTATCTATCTATCTATCTATCTATCTATCTATCTATCTATCTATCTATCTATCTATCTATCTATCTATCTATCTATCTATCTATCTATCTATCTATCTATCTATCTATCTATCTATCTATCTATCTATCTATCTATCTATCTATCTATCTATCTATCTATCTATCTATCTATCTATCTATCTATCTATCTATCTATCTATCTATCTATCTATCTATCTATCTATCTATCTATCTATCTATCTATCTATCTATCTATCTATCTATCTATCTAAGTGAATTTGGAAGGCTCTTACTTATACTTTAGATTTTATTTAATGCTACAGAATAATTGTTGGAAGTGCAATTCATGCTAGTCAATGACGAGCAAAAATACCCTCGATGTATGTTCTGTCTAAAATTTAGACAGAATGTCGAAAAAACTTTTACTTGAGTTTTAGTACATTCACAGCAAATAAAAAGGGTTAAAAAATAAACGACTTCAGATTTTTAGTAATTTTGGGCAGTCGCATGAAATACACGATTGACAGTATTTTAGGAAAGCACAGTACTGAATCATACTACTGTTCTCACTGTCAGTAGCAATGGCAGGATTATGGCAATATTTATTATCGTCGGAGAGTAGCAGCAGATGAAAATCGGTTGGTCAGGCCGCCTTCTTGCAGGCGCCGGTTGCTCCCGCCGACGGCCCCGGCTTGGCTCGACCGCTTGTTGGCGGCGGCCAGCGCGGCAGCGGCGGCGGCTGCGGCAGCGGCGGCAGCTGAAGTGGCTGACGACAACGGGCCAGGCGGAGGCTGTTGCCGACCGTATCTGGCGGTCGCTCGGCCTGTGGCCAAGGCGGCGTACCGTTGTGACACCAGGCTCTGGATCGACGACTGCCCGCCGCCGGTGACGCTCCCGCTTTCAGTGCTCAATCGGCGCAGCGGCAGCGCCGTCGGTCGAGGCGTCGGCGTGTCGTCGAAAATCGCCGCTGGCGGCGTCTTCACTTGCCCGTTAGTTGTCGACGCGTTTCTGGCGCACTGGGGCAGCTGGACGCTGCGGGCTGCGAGCGTCGGGGATAAGGATTTCATTTATGGTGGGTGACAGAAGTTTATCTGGAGACTGCGAGAATAAATTAGTTTAACCTTGCCGTGTCCAGTTAGTGCATTGTCAAACTGGCTGCTTCTATTGTGCTAAATTACCTAGCGAGACGGCTATTGTGCTAACAAGATTGCGTCGCTATGAGGGTTGGGTTGGGGCTGCCCGCATTCTGAATTTTTGTCTGCGTTCTCTGGAGCTAACCACCCCCCGACCCCCTTGCAATATGGATATTACAGTTTTATGTTTCACGCCAGACTAAGCACTAACCGAAGCATTTTGTGAAGCACTGCTATTCGAAAAGCCCGCTACCCCCAGCACCCGAGACAATGCCGAGCCCAGTTAGGCAATGCGCAGCCATCATAAATCATGCCGTCTCACCTGTTGTCTGGCCGGCGCCAGCGTTCTTGTCATCTTCGTAGTCGGCTTTTTCCAGTCTAACCAGCTCTGTCGTCTCGGCGGCGATGGCAGACACGGGCACCGCGCCGCAGAATGTTCTCTCCCTGCGCGCCAGACCTCTCGCCATGATTGGCTTGGACTCGTTTGTGCTCGCCTGCAAAAAAATTCAAAAAGTTTTTTTTTAATTGGAGGAGATTTTTTCTAGCCGAGTTAACGGATGCGAAATTTTTTCTGGCTTTTACTTACCATGCGAGAGTTTTGCGTTGACTTCTTTGAGTCCTTCTCCTTCTCAATGTCATCCTCTTCATCTCCGATTGGAATGTCAATATTTGACTGGGCTTTGGTCATTTTAGGCTGCTGCCGCCGGTACCTCTCCGCCATGACGGACATGAGCCAGTAGGTTGACAGGCTGGGACTGGGAGTTTTGTCCAGCACCTTGCGGGCGACATCATCGGCTGGGATGTGCAGCTGCTGGCTCACCTGCTGCAAGATCTCCTCTTGTAGGTCGGCTCTGCCAAGAACCTTCGGAGGCGGCGATGGTTCAAGGCGGCTGACGTTCTCATTTAGCCAGGGGTGGCTCATGACGTCCTTGAGACGGATCCGAGTCTCCGGCAGCGGATTGAGCAGCCGAAGGAGAAGGTCGCGGCAGCTCGTACTCAGCGTCTTTGGCAGAGGGTAAAACTCTTGGTTGACCATTTTCTGGTGCAGCGCCTTGATGCTGAATGGGTTCACCATGAAGGGCAGATTGCCGGCCAGCATGAAGAACATGCAGACGCCGCTGGAGAAGAAAACAGCTACAGTTCAATTTCCCACACACTATTTGTACCGGATGTCCGCACAAGAGTCTCACATGCTCCACACGTCCACGGCAGTCCCGTAGGGCTTCTTAGCCAGCACCTCGGGGGCGGCGTAGGCCGGACTGCCGCACTGGGTGCGGCACAGCTGGGCTACAATGCCGCCGCCCTCGGTCTTCACGGCGCTGACTAAATTGCTCAAACCGAAGTCTGATTTGGGTAAAAAATACATCAGAGAAGTTAAAGGACAACTTTTTAGTTGATGAATTGTGCAGACAGTGGATGCGAGAACCAAATTCATACCGATGATTTTCACATTCTGGTCCCGCGTCAATAGCAGGTTCTCAATTTTCAAGTCCCGATGCAGAATGCCCAGGCTGTGCATGTAGTCAACCGACTGCACAATTTGCCGGACAAATCGACGCGTTTCGTACTCGGTGAGTCGCCTGCGCTTGGCCAGGTAGACCAGGAAGTCGCCGCCGTGGCAGAGCTCCTGCACCAGGTAATAGGCGTGCTCGGTCTCCATCACCTCCAGCAGCTGCACAACATTGGCGTGGCTGATCAGCTGCAGAATTCGGCCCTCGCGACGCATATTTCTGGCCACGTACGGATCCGTTTTGGCCGTCTCCTTGCTCACAATCTTGATGGCCACGCGCTCACCAGTCAGGACGTGGAGTCCTTCGCGCACTACCGCGAATGCTCCGGAGCCGAGCTTGTCGCCGATCAGGTAATTTCCGACCTTCTTGTCGTGAGCGTAGGTCTCCACCAGGCCGGGCTTGGGCTTGAACGCCTCGTCGGGCAGGGAGGCAGCCGTCTGGTCGCTGTCGCAGCTGCTGCCGTTGCCGCTGTCCCCGTTCGAGCTGATTCTTCTTGGAATGTCGTCACGCAAGCGGCACATTTTGTTTCAGTGCAAACAAATTACAAGCAAAACAAACAACTTGTGCCAGCTCTTCCAGCCTGAGTGGGCCTGAGAGTTTCCCAGCCTAGGACTTCATTATTCACCTGTCTTTTATAGTTGCCTCTCCATTAAACGGAGATGGAGTAGACAGGTAAAAGACAATACAGTGCTCACATTGTCGCATCTGAATAAAAAAAGACTTACACAGTTGCGCTCAGACTAGCGCGTGAAGCCGCTCCGTTAAGGCATCAGGGGGGAGCGGGCGCCTGGCAAAAGTGGCCTGACTGAGAACACAGCAACACGAGCTCGACGCGTGTCCCGCCTAGGAGGGCAAAGCTGCTGAACTTCAATGCTATGTTGCTAACTGACGCTGCCCAATAAGAGACGCCGCCAGCTGCGACAAATGTCACAGGAGGGGGGGGGGGCTCGTAGCGGGCCTTGATGCCCCCTAGTTTTTGAGTGCTGTTGGACAAAAAAAGAACTGAGTCAATTGCGCAGTGTGGCCTCTAAGCTACCAGACGTATAATTAGTAGTGACGCAAAGGAGCAGCAGGGTTGGAAGATGAGCCCCAAGCAGCTTGCAAGGCGTTAGTGTGCTCAAACCGCTAAGCTGCTTTTTTCTCTTACAGCTCGGTACAATGCGCTAATTGAGGGCTGCCAGTTGTGCAACTGTGCCAACTTGAGCACGATGTAGTTGAATGCAATTTATGAGTACTTAGGCACTATTAGGTCACAATTTTAACAAACTTAATTGCCAAAATATTCGAATGCAAATCTGAAACAAAACGCAAAAAGGTTAGCTTTTTTCTAAGAAAGCAGTTTCTGTAAAAAAAGGTGGCTCGCTGCTTTTGCTCTGGACAAACAACAAGGCCTGGAGATAAATTAACCGCCAGCTAAACTTATTGTTTACATTAATGTTGTTGTGGGAGTAGAAAAAGTGCTACCCAAACAGAGTTCTTGTACCAGAGCCCGTTGACTTTGCTCTTCAACTAGGCCTGCAACTTGCAGGGACGCAAAGCCTGGCTAGTTGCCATTGGCTGCGGGGGCTAAATGGGAAGAAAAACGGATATGTTCGGCAAGAACTAATGATGGATTGAAAAGACACCCGTAAGGCTGTCGCTGAGGCTTTTGCCCTGTCGTTGACCCAGACTGTTCTGCTTCATCCTTGATTCCAAGCCCGATGCCAGCCGAGCTTCTTGATCATCAGCTGCAGCGTCAAGTCTCGTCGTCGGCTGCCTCATCGTCCCGACGTCAGCGACTGTCCCGACGGGAACGACGCCGATTAAAAAAGCGCGAACGACGTCGACAAAAAATCCGACAGGCCGGCAGCTTCTGCAAGAAGTTCCTCGCATTCGTATTCAGCCACATTGGCCTGTCCTGCCTCATCGTTGCCTACATCCTGGTTGGCGGGCTCGCCTTCCAAGCTATTGAGCTGCCGTTTGAGCAGAGTCTTCGCGACCAGATTCGTCAGTTCAAGAACGACACTCTGGCATCATTTCTCAACAGGCAGGTGCGGCTGATTTGCTCAGAACTGGCTGAGGAAAGTCGTGGAAACACCAGCATGGCCGGCGGCGGCAGATGCTTCCTGAGCGACAACCAGCTGGGGGAGCTGGCGCGCCTGGCAAATGAAACTCTGGCTCAGGTTGTAGCCAACATCACCAAGTTTGTCAAGGAGGATGGCTGGAATGGCAGCTTGCAGGAGCATGAGTACACCTGGAATCTGCCTGGAGCACTGCTGTTTGTTGTCACAATCATCACCACGATTGGTCAGTACACAAAGTTTGCTTAATTATAGCTTTTAATTCCTGCTGTACCATTTGACCCCAGCGCTAGCTTCTGATTAATGAAGAATTCATTTGGGTTCAGCGCATAATCCCAGGGAAAATAAAACGGTTTCAACTGTTTATTCCATCACGGTGATTGCTTGCCCCCCCCCCAGCGGCTAGGACACAGCATCAAGCCACACATATTATCAAGAAATTGCCTTCAGAGCGGAAAGCAATCCGTGCTTGGGGGATTCGCTGGTCAGTCAAGCTAGTGAAAGGGGGGGGAACAGCTTCCCAGAAAGGGAAGAGAGGTTTTCCTCTGCAACCTACTGATTTCGTGCCTTTGGCAGGCTACGGACACGCGGTGCCTAAGACGCTCGAGGGCATGCTGGGCACCATGGCCTGCGCGTTCCTTGGCATACCGCTGATGTTCCTCTACCTCAACAACATTGGCGACTACCTGGCCGACGGTTTCCGCTACCTGTACAGCAACACCTGCCGGCCGCGCTTGAAGCGAATGCGTCTATGCGGCAGCAGCAACGACAATGGCGAAGACTTCACCGTGGCTGAGGAGTTGGATCGGCGTAGAATTCAGCAGCGCCAGGCATTCGACATTGTACGCGTGAAGACGGATTTCGCTAGGCCACTATCTCGTACCGTTTCGGAATCGGAGTCAGCACCGTCCGGGACACGGCGGGACCTTCTGTTTGAAACTGCGCCGGTCGGATTCCACTCGGCGGATTCGGCTTGTTTGGACGCGGCCAAAGTCCGCCGGGGCGTCGCCACAGCCAGAATCCGGCCAGCCAGAGCGACGGCCCGCCCGCCGCTAGTCCGGAGCCGCTCGGTGCCGGAGCGCCCGACCGTAATGACAGCGACATTTAGCCAGACAACAGCGCCGGCAAATCGTGCCGCTCCGCTTGTCGACTGGGAACTCATCGATTTTGACTTGTCACGACCAGCTACTGCTGGTAGGGTGGCAACAATCGACGAGGTGCATCCGGAGACGGAACCAGCCCCGAGACGGATCAGCTACATCAGCCTGCCCAGTCTGGAGCGTCAATCTTCCGACACTTCCTACTCCTCGTCGACAGCATCGCTGGACTCTTCCAATCGATCCGCTTTGGTCGGCTCGCTGGACATCGAAGCGCTGGCTGTTAGCAATCAATGTGCGCATTCAGTAGGCTCGGGCGTTGCAGCCACGGCTGCCGCTGCAGCTGGCGTTGTAGCTGTTCCAGGCGACCTCGCCACAGGCGGACTGCATGGCCGCCGTTTGCAACGCCTGCTGGAGCTTCGCAGCCGGCTTGATCGACTTCAACGAATGTCGGCTGGTCGGCGATTACGCAAAGTGACCGTGCCGCTTAGCCTTTCAGTGGCACTCATGGTTGGATACGTCGTACTTGGCTCATTCCTGTTTACCATCTGGGAGAATAGGGACTATGTGAAGTGGTCCTACTTTTGCTTCATCACTCTGAGCACAATCGGTTTTGGCGACATTGTTCCAGGTGAGGCGGCTCTCTTCACACCGTGGCACTCAATTCGCTCGTATGGACGGCTTCTCAAGAGCCGACCGCTTCCGCAGTCGATACCGCCCTCTCCTATCGCCTAGCTATAGCTCGGGAAATTCTCATGCCCAGTCTTTCATTCTTCTTCTTTTTTCGATTAGAGAGATGAAACTCAGACCGGCTAAAATCGATATAAAGCTCTAAGAAAGGTTGATTGAAATTGACTGTTACCTGGCTCCTTGCCGCATTGACTTCGCGCAGGGCATTGGAACAGCTTATGGGGATTTTTACAGAATGGAGGATCGGACAGGAGACAGAAATTCAGTTAGCTAGTCTGATAATTTGTCACATGGTTGAGCTCTCTGCAGCCTGCCATGAATGAGTTACAGAACGAGCCGTCAGCTTGATTTAGAGGCTGTGAGTTCAGCGAGTTGCTCTCAGAGCATTTAGCTATTTGTCCATGGCACTTTGTTCACGCTTAAATGGCTAAACAGGTGGCTTCTCACATACCCCCTATTCACGGGCTCAATTATTGATAAAGAGAATTTAACTATAAAGAGCTCGTCGGGTTCCCACGTACTGTGTAGGGGGGCAGAGCTGCACAAACCCGCTAGGACAAGCTGCAATTAGCTGCATTCTCGTAGAGTGCGGCGCGCATTTTAATAATTGTTTGGCCTCTCAGTTTCTCAGGCGCGTCTTTCGTCAGCTGTCAAGTACCTGTAATGTTATTGAGAGCCGTGCCTTTTGTTTGAGCTTGAAGCCTGTGAGAAAATACCACTGACCCCCAGCATTCAAATTACCTACCTTACGCTCGTATAATGTTAAAAGTTGACAACAGTTTGGGCTGTCAGCCTCTATCTTCATTATACAAACATAATAATTTAAGCTACTCCCCCCACAGTGATTCGACTTCTCGCATACATTTCTGTCAATCTATCTGTTTATCTGAATCTTTGAAAGCTGTTATAAAATATTTTCATTTTCTGCATTGCTGTGCAGGCACGGAAATCGACCCGAAAAACCCCAAAGAGAAGCTGATCGCCACCTGCCTGTATGTGGCCGTGGGCCTGTCTGTCTTTGCAATGTGCTTCAAGCTGATGCAGGAGGAGGCCATTCAGAAAGTCCGACGGCTGGGCAAGCGGCTTGGCGTTGTCAAACCATCGCCGGAGCACACGAAAGTCGGAGGAGCTGCTTCGTCAGGACGGTGGCGACGTCACCGTCGGCGAGACCGTCATAACGTGCGTTTGAGGGAAGGGCGCGGTCTCGGCGCGAGGAAAGATTGCGGGGACAAAAGCGGCTTGCACAGCCGGGTGTGTGTCGTCAGCGTTTCGTTCAACGATTAGAGTTTTAACCAGCGAAAAATGATGATGCAGATTCTTTCACAGATACTATACTTTTACTTGCTTGGACTCACGAATTAAGTTTAACGTGAGTCTCTGATCCTGTCAATACGATGACGCATGCACATAAATGCGAACATGCGTGTTACCAGCTACATGTAATAAAGCTGCAGCAGTTGCGCGTAATCAATTTAAATATTGCCACTCTTGGCGGGCATCCCGCTAGTGACCCTATTAAGCTCCTCGTGTTCGAGATGCCGTATCTCTGCAGTGGTTAGAGTTTGATACATTTAAATGAAGTTGATCAAGCATTCCGCCCCTTTATTTATGTTATGATTATTGAAACGCCTACGATCGTCTGCAGTTTTGTCTATGAACTAACCCACCTATTTCTAATGCAGTAAGTCAAGTCCCCCCCCTAGCTTTTGTCAAGAAGGTTTCATCGAGAATAAAAGAGTGCAGGCGACATGTTATGATTATTGAAACGCCTACGATCGTCTGCAGTTTTGTCTATGAACTAACCCACCTATTTCTAATGCAGTAAGTCAAGTCCCCCCCCCCCCCTAGCTTTTGTCAAGAAGGTTTCATCGAGAATAAAAGAGTTTGCGAGACTATTTGCCGGATCATACGAATTACACGAGTTATCACAATGGCGTCGCGGCTCGACCATTTGGACCTCGCTGATGCAGACCGCGCACCAATCTGGCTAAAGGCTTTCAAAGCTCTTGCGCGCTCCAAGAAGTGGAAAGATTCAGCGACAACCAGAGCAATAGCCGACAATTTTCTGGCAGTGTGTGGACTGACGACTCTTGACAAATTGACTCACATTGTGGCTCCAAAGGATGTAGAGACGCTTTCATTTGACCAGTTGGAGACAGCCATCACCAACTACCTGCAACCCAAGAAGCGTCTCGTTGTTGCTGAGCGTACGACTTTTTTAAACCTACGGCAAGCCGCCAACGAGCCCATTTCAGACTTTTTAACTCGCCTTCGAAAGGCAGCAGTCCATTGCGAATTCGACAAACTGAAGAATTGCGAGAGCCCGGAGGACGAATTGATTCGATTGGCTCTTATCGCAGGGATGAGCGATCCTGACGGCCAGAGACGAGTGCTGCGCGCGATGCAGACTGCTACGGGTGAAGCGACCAAGGAGCTCTCTATTACTGAGATCGTAGACCTGGTAAGAAACATCGAGCAAGTCGCATCGTTTGTCCACGGTTCTAGTCAACCGTCGAGTCGGCCACAGCCACGAGAATCTCCAGCCGACGGCCTTGTCCACTACACCAAAGATGATCGGCATGGTTCCGCCAGTGGCCGGCGCATTGACAAATGCAAGTTCTGCGGCAAGTCCCACTTGGCCGGCAAGTGCCCTGCTTATGGCAAAGAGTGCTCTAAATGCCACAAGCGCAATCATTTCGCATCGGTTTGCCGCTCAGGTAGTGGAAAATCTGTGCACCACTCAGAGGTTCGGCCTGGTGATTCTGAGGAGGATACCACAACGGAGGTCCTACATCTCACGAACTTGGATGCGGTGCACGCCATTGCTGAAGCGTCTGAAGAAATACTCATAAATGGGACAAAGGTTCCCATGCAGCTGGACACGGGCGCCTCCGTCTCAGTTCTTTCGAGCAGCCTCTGGAAGTCTCTTGCCAGCCCAACGCTTGCTAAGTGCCACCGCAGACTTGAGGCCTACGACGGGCACGCGATGAAGACACTGGGGAAGCTCTCTGCTACCATTGAAATGCGAGGTCGGATCTACCCGGCGGAACTCATTGTGGTCTCGTCGGAAAAACCTTTCGGCCTTCTTGGACGTGACCTCCTAGAAGCAGAGGCACTTTTCAACGCAAGCGTGACAACAGACTCGACAGCTGCGGAGACGCTGCCAACCATCAAAGGCATTAAGGCTCGTATGGAGCTGATCGACGGAGCCAAGGCTCAGTTTTGCAGAGCTCGGCCAGTCCCACTAGCACTAGAGGACAAGATCAATGCGGAACTCGACCGACTTCAGCAGCTTGGCATTATCGAACCGATTGAGGGACCCGTGAGTAACGCTTCGCCAGTTGTATGGGTTAAAAAATCTGATGGCTCTCTTCGCATGTGCGCGGACTACAAAGTACACGTGAACTCCAAGATAAAGTCTGAATCATATCCCATACCTTCAATTGAACACCTGTTTTCCAAACTTAAAAATGCGAAGAAATTCGCCAAGGTTGACTTGCGTTCTGCATACTGGCAGATCGCGCTTGACGAGGACGCACAAGAACTGTCGACCATCAACACATCGTGAGGACTTTACCGTGTCACGCGACTTCAGATGGGAATGAAGAACGCTTCGTTTATCTTTCAGCGGGCGATGGAGAACATCTTAGCTGATCTAAAAGGAATTCTTATCTATCAAGACGATGTTCTGGTTTTTGCCGAGAATTCTGACGCTCTCAGCAAACGACTTAAGGCGGTCAAGACCCGGCTTGCGGAGAAAAAAGTCACAATCAATGAAGGGAAGTGCATTAACACGAGCGATGAGATCACATTCCTCGGTTTCAAAATTTCGGCAGCCGGAATCTGGCCTGACGATCGGCTGGTTGAAAAAATCCGCCACATAGCTCCGCCGAAGTGCAAGAAAGAAGTCGAGCAGTTCCTTGGACTCGTGAACTTCTTTGGGCGCTTGATTCCCGACTTTTCGTCAAAGGTGGCTCCGCTAAACAAGCTGCGGAGATCGGATTCATCGTTTTTTTGGTCGGAAGAGTGCGCGCAGGCTTTTGAGAGCCTCAAGAAAGAGATTTCCTCGCAGCCAATAGTCCAGCCCTACAGTCTTGACAAGAAGGCCACCCTCACCACTGATGCGTCAAAAGGAGCCCTTGCTGGCGTCCTAACGCAAGATGGCCATCCCGTGATTTACATCTCCAGGACCCTGTCGAAAGCAGAAGAGAACTACTCCAACATTGAAAGGGAAGCTCTGGCTGTCGTTTGGGCTGTGACCCGCTTGAAACACTATCTGCAAGGTCGTAAGTTCACAATACAGACGGACCATCAGCCACTACTCCGGCTATACGGGGGCAGCATCCCCCTCAGCACATCCGCTAGAATCAGTCGATGGGCCCTGTTTCTGATGGAATTTGACTTTCATATCGAATATATCCCAGGAACCAAGATTCCCCATGCCGACGCCTTGTCGCGACTTCAGTTTACGACGGAGACTCCCGAATGCCCTGAAACGAGCCAGACCATCAACTGCGTGTCTTTTGAATCGCCAACCATAGATTCCCGACGCATCGCCTCTGAACTGGCCACGGATTCCTTTATGCAGAGGATTCTGCGTCGTATTCGGTCGGGCGATTGGAGGCACTGTTCAGAAGCCGAATTGCCTTTCAAGAAGATTTCCGAGTGTTTAACAGTGGAAAACGGATTACTCTATATGCGTCGCCGAATTTTTATACCCCCACGCTTACGGAGGGAAGCCTTTAGCGCTGTCCATGACACGCACTCGGGCGCGAGCGCCACGTACAACCTTCTTGCACTAACATGTTGGTGGCCTGGAATGCACAAGGATGTGGAGCAGTTTGTGCACCAATGCGGTGCATGCAGCCATCTGAGACCACGCCTGCTCAAGTCCAGGGACCAATGGCCACCTGCTGAGCGTCCGTTCGAAAGGATCCACATAGACTGGGCCTTTGTACCCGAAGCTGGGAACATTCTGATCGCCGTTGACGCGTTTTCAGGGTGGATCGAGGCATTTCCCTCGCCGAACAGATCTGCCAGCAATGTCATCAAATGTCTAAGAACAATTTTTACTCGCTTTGGCGTCCCTGAGGTGGTGGTTTCCGACAACGGAGCAGAATTCATATCGGAGGAGGTGGCGTCCTGGCTGAATGCAAACGGAGCGCGGAAGATGGAAACGCCTCCTTACTCTCCGCAGTCGAATGGAGCCGCGGAAAGAGCTGTGCAGACGGTGAAGAGAGCCTTGCAGGCCTGGACCCAGCGGCTAACGCATTCTGATTTCTCCGCATTTTTGCAGAAAGTACTCCTGCATCATCGCAATTCGTCCAAGTCGCGCACCAAGACACTGGCAGAGCTCGTGTTCGGTCGCCAACTGCGTGTCCCTGTTGTGTCCGCCTTTCAGCAGGGCGACACCGTGAGCTACAAGGCCAACGCGGACGCTCCATCGGCTCGTCAGCAACAACCAGCTCGCTCCCCGGCTCGTGAATGAGGAGGAAGGCGGAGGCCCGGGACTGCCGGAACCCACTGATCGACAACGGACCCAGCCCCAAGGCCCGCAAGCCGATCGGACAGAGCCGCCGCGTCGCAGTAAGCGAACTCGGAAGATACCGGACCGCTTCGCACCCTAGACGGAAACTGATTAGAAACACTAGGCTGTCTGACCTCTGTTAATTCACAAATTTATCTAGAAAACTGTTGCCGAAAATTGTTGTACGTACAGTATTGTTTCTCAAAACCCGGAAGGCGACATGTTATGATTATTGAAACGCCTACGATCGTCTGCAGTTTTGTCTATGAACTAACCCACCTATTTCTAATGCAGTAAGTCAAGTCCCCCCCCCCTAGCTTTTGTCAAGAAGGTTTCATCGAGAATAAAAGAGTGCAGGCGACATGTTATGATTATTGAAACGCCTACGATCGTCTGCAGTTTTTTCTATGAACTAACCCACCTATTTCTAATGCAGTAAGTCAAGTCCCCCCCCTAGCTTTTGTCAAGAAGGTTTCATCGAGAATAAAAGAGTTTGCGAGACTATTTGCCGGATCATACGAATTACACGAGTTATCACAATTTAATTTCATTGAGATTGACAGCCCCATCAGGTGGTAGCCCCAAGGACGACTTCGTAAACTGCTTAAATATGCTTAAGAAGTTCTTGGATAGGCACTCGTCGGACTCGTGACTTGGTAGAGAGTTCGGGTACCTCTAAGATTGTACGTGTAACATTTAGCTTAATTAAATTTAAAGACATGCATCTCCTAGTACTGTATTAGCTTTGCTCGGAAATGACTTCGTGCCGCGCCCAGGCTCTAAGGTGCACCCTGTGACGCTGCTTTTTCATCTGACACCGAATTTTGTTGTTTTTGCTGTTGTTCTTGTTGTTGCTGTTATTGTTGTTGTTGCTGATGTTGTTGTGCCGCGCGCAATTGACTTGCAATACAATCTGGTCGAAAAGGAGGCAAAAGATTCAAATAAGCTACAATAATACAAAAACATTACGCACTTTTCTGTAAGTATCAAGGATTTCTAAATATTTTAAATAGTTTTTCACAATTAATAATTAAATTTAATTTTCTTTAAAACTTTATTCTAAAGCCATTTTAGGATAAAATATGACTGCCTGTTCGATTGACTGCCATAAATGTGGTTTTATTGTATTACAAGTAAGAAATCATCCAAAATGTCTAAAATTTTGAGCTGATGACTTAGCTTAAAGGTAAATTTTCGCGAAAGAACCGCACTGAAAAAATGAAAATTTACAAAAGTTTAAAAGAGAAACTCCGTCTTTTACTCTGTGGCTTAGTTGTTTTAAACAAAAGGCATAGGTTATTTATTTTTCATTGTCATTTTTAATAGTAAATGTAGGCATTTAGTGTTTAAATGTATATTTTGTTATAATTTTTTGCTATTTTTATTAAAAAATATCAACCGAATTATTTCGTCGTCTTTGTAGTTTTTTTACTTTAGATTAATGACTATTGTTAGGACCGGTTTGCGAGTTAGCACTTACGGATCGATTCTGTGTATCAGTTGCGATCATTTGTAGAACGATTCTGAATTTTACGCCGTTTTAAACTTATGTATGATGCATACTGAGTGAAGTGCAACCATTCACATGGCTCAAATTATATAGGAGCTTTGTCTTCTTTTGTTTTTGTGGACTGATAAGAGCAATTGATTATTCGCATTGGCTATATTAAGTTTACTTACAGTTGTAATTCAATTGCCTCGAGTTCGACTACAAATTTCTCTTTGCATTGATTGCTTAGTTAGGAATATAATCAAAAGAAGTCACCTAATAAGCCAAAGAAGCTAGCTACTACATGTATCCAAATAGACCTCCAGTAAGTACAAATACTGAAATAAATATACCCTTTACTTATTTGGATAGGCCTATGTTTCAGGAATTTACCTGAGATTGATCTACTGTTTTTGAATAATAGCTAGTAGTAAGTGTAGGCCTCCTAAGTCTAGGATTATAATAATTTTCTTTAATGACCCTAGATCCTTTATTATTATTAATTATTATTATTAAATGTTATACTTATAACTATGCCAGACTTTAAATTAAGTTGGACTTAACTTGAAGTAGAATGGACCAAATATTTCAAAAGCATAATTGGTACAATAGTATTGATAAATTACTAAGCATTGTACAGATATTTATAATGAAAGTTGGAAGGGAATTGTAACTATTTTAATAAAAATAACTTTATAAAAAAAATAATTTGCAATCAAAAATGGCAGTGCTTATCCCCACGGTACTGTTGGAATAATAGGGCCTATTTTGCTTATCCACATGGAACACTGCCGACATAGGCAGACTTCTGTGTGGATAAACCCGAACTTATTCCCATGGAACACTGCCAAGAAGTCTACTGGCTGCCACGATCTCTCTTTTGTATATTGATTTCAAGTTTATTAATTTGGCAGAACTCTGTAACATTGTTCAATATCCCTTTTGTAATTCAGTTATACATACATGTATAGATCATTACCAATAAATATGACGAGATTGTCACAACAGTTTGTTGATTATGTTGATATCAATGAGTAACTCGAATATAATTCAGCTAGCCTCTCGCTTAGTGGGAATTGATTTACAATACAAAGAGTAAAGCCTATTGCAGAAATTTCATTGCACCAATGATTGGCTAATATTTTCTCTCCTGTGGCCACCCTTTATGCGCATCTTTCTGCACATATACTCTGCTCCC
Organism: Macrostomum cliftonense; assembly: GCA_950096795.1. NCBI lineage: Eukaryota > Metazoa > Platyhelminthes > Macrostomidae > Macrostomum > Macrostomum cliftonense. The sequence continues at coordinate 1,985,280 of CATNEM010000088.1, forward strand.
TCGTACCCAGCCAATATGTTTACTGGCTTTAGTCCACCCCACTCACATCTGCCCCCAATCTCTGCCCCTATCTCAGTTGTGTTCCATGGGAATAAGTCTGGGTTTATCCGCATGGAAGTCTGCCTATCTTGGCAGTGTTCCGTAGGAATAAGTCTGGGTTTATCCACATGGAAGTCTGCCTATGTCGGCAGTGTTCTGTGCATATAAGCAAAATATTATTCCAATGGTACCGTGGGGATAAGCACTACCATCAAAAATCTTATTATGAAATGTTAGGCTATTTGCTATTTTAAATATTTGGGTATAAAAATTCTCCTTTTTCTATTATAGATATTCAAATTATATTTATAAAATTGATTGCTATTATATACAACTTACAAGTATAGAAGCATAGAAAATTTTGCAAAATGATAATAGATTAATATAATTTTCTAAAATATTTTAAATTTTGATATTTTGAAAATTTATAAAGTAAAGATAAGCTTTGGCTATATATGGTAGCATTATTAATCCCTAGCTATTGTAGTCAAAAGTTGAAGTACACCAAATATCCCCATTAAAGATGCTATATTTTAGTTCATTACTTTAGCAAAATATTACTATAATGGAGACTAATTAGATTACAGTATCTTTAATTATCTAAACATAATCGTAATTACTTTTGCCATTTATCTAGTAGATAGACATTAAGATTTGCATAGTAGCCAGGTAAAAAAGGATTGACCAAGTTAAGCAATAAAATCAGCAATGTAAGTTGCAAAATCAATCATATATTTTATTTGTAAAATTAGTAACATACATTACAAAATTGGTAATGTAAGTTGCAAAATCAAGAATGAAAGTTGCAAAATTGGTTATTGTAGTTGCAATTTTTTATACCAAGTTGCAAAGCTGGGTAAATTTTTCAAGTTGCAGATATATAACAATTTAGAAATGCCAGTGAACTGGAAAATTCTACAATTGTGCCCAACACTATCTGTAAAAACAAGCCTTAGCTGCAATAATTTTATTAATATTTTATACTTAGATGCTACTAATTGTAAATCAAGTAAAGCATAAAGCCTATGTTTAATCAAAATGTATAAAAAACATTTTAATGTCTCAAAATCATATCACTAAACTATCTATTACATTTTGATTCTTTGTCTATTGCAACAAATAAAAAAATTAATTAGAATAAATAACTAGAAATTTTATTTTAGAGTTCCAAAAAATTTATAAATATTGCCAGTGTATTAGAATAAAAAGCAAATAAATATATTCTTTTGGGATCATTTTCATTGTTTAGCACATTGTTACACAGCCTATTGGTTAATGTGGCTAATTTGTTATAAAACCATGGGAGACAGTCCAAAGCTAAAATGAAAGTCTCAACAATTTCTATTGATAGTATATCATAAATATACAACAATAGTACTATTTTAAAATGCTTTTTTCATAACATTTTCTTGCATGTATTTTAACTAATTATTATTAATTAAATTGAATCATACTATAGTAAAAGCTGCAATAAACATTCTTGTATCTAGATGTGAGCTAAAACTTTGCACAAACCATAGTGTATATGAAGCTATAAATAGAAGTTTAATTTTTTTTATGAACAGTTAAATAATTCCTCTAGAGGGATGGGCTAATTATATTTTGAACACAAAAATTTATTGCATGCAGCTTTATAGTAGGACCTTTTTGCTCCTTCAATTTTTTTTCTATCCATTTTACAATTTTTTCAACTAAGTTGCACCAGCTGGTTAAATTTTAAAATTTGTGCATTTATAAATTTAATAAATAAATGTCATATAATAAAAAAACATGTGTAAAGTTTTGCTAATACATTATAATTATATTTTCTAATATTCTTTTCATGTGTCAGGTTATAAATCCATCTTGCATGAATGAATTTTAATCTATTCCAATATTCAATAGCTTTATATTAAATGTATGCTTACAATAGAGAAAAAGTTTTTTCTGAATCAAGTGTCGCTGGTCCAGTCAAAAGCCTTTATATGCTTTAAAATTTAACCCCATCATTGCCTGTTCACAAGGTGCCACCAGGCCAGAGCGGCCAATACAAGCCCATGATAGCCGACTATTGCGACCGAATCAAAGAGGAATTCAGCATGCTGAACTCGCAGTGCCACAGTTTAAAACTAGAACTGGACAAGCTGCACCAGGAGAAGACTGAGATGCAACGGCACTACGTCATGTACTACGAAATGTCCTACGGTTTAAATGTTGAGATGCACAAGCAGACTGAGATAGCTAAGCGCCTCAATGCCATACTGACTCAGGTGGTGCCGTTTCTGTCGCAGGAGCATCAGCAGCAGGTGGTCGCAGCTGTTGAACGGGCCAAACAGGTCAGCGCTCTCTCTGCCTTTTAAGTTATACAGAATTTGCAATCCACTCGCATCCACTTCCTTCATTCCTTATTCTCCTTTTCATTTTCTACTTGTCCCCATCCTTATTTCATGGCACTGTTTCTTTCCTTCCGCATCTAAATTTCACGTCTCCCACTTCTCCATTTCTCCCCTTCCAACTCCTCATTTCTCCCTTCCCACTTCCCCATTTCTCGCCTCCCAACTCCCCATTTCTCCCTTCCAAGCTCCCTATTTCTCCAATCCCCACCCCCATTTCTCGCCTCCCAACTCCCCATTTCTCCCCTCCCAACTCCCCAATTCTCCCCTCCCAACTCCCCATTTCTCCCTCCAGGCTCCCAATTTCTCTCACTTTGCGATTTCTCGTTTCCTACTTCCCCAGTGACTAATCGATTCAACAATCGCCCTCCCAAATTCCTGTGCCCGAACTCCGCCAGGTGACCATGCCGGAGCTGAATGCCATCATAGCCCAGACCGAGGACTCCAAGTACTCCAAGTTTCCCAACGGTGGCGCTGCCGCTGCTGCTGCCGCCGCCGCCCTCTCCGGCCTGTCCCCGGAGCAGCTGGAGTTCTACAAGCAGATTCAGGCCGCCCAGATGGGTGCCGGGCCTCCGCACAACCCGCCGCCGCCTCCGCCGCCACCCCCGCCGCCGCCGCACGGGCCTCATCATATGTCCCAGCATCCTCTGGCCGCAGCCGCCGCAGCTCACGCCGCCGCACACGGCGGCCTGCCGCCAACCTCTCTGGCCGCCGCCGGCCTCCTTGGCGGATTCAGCGGCCTTGGCGGCCCGGCGCATCACCATCTGGCCGCTGCCGCAGCTGCGGCCGCCGCCGCCGCCGCCGCCTCCTCAGCCGCTAGCGTTAGCGGCGGCGCCGGCAGCTCCAAGCACGACACGTCAGACATGGCAAAAAGTAAGTCGGAATTCCCTGTGCCGTCTTCCCAATTCTGGTGCGGTTTAGGTTTTCCTATCATTAATCCTTTGCATCAGAATTTGGCTTTATCTATTATGCTCCCAGATCCTTGGGTTGATGTAGCCGCCAGCCTCCCAGATCCTCAGGTTGATATAGTTGGTTGGTTCCTAGGCCCCCATTGCAAACCTGTCAATCTTCCTCGGATGCTTATTGTTATAACAGAAACACAAAGATTGACATTATCTATAATTTGTTTCTCCCATTTTTCTTTTCCATTTCAGTTGACGACAGACACGTGAGTCGCAATTAAATCCTCTGCTTTTTTCTTATTTTCGACGTACGTTTTTAACCGGCAGAGTAAAACAAAAAATTTTTGAATATAATTTAATTTCTAGCGCCGCTCTTCATCGCCATTGAGTCTGAGCAGGAACCGCTCGCCCGCTGTTGACCGATCCTCCGCCACCATCGCCTCCGGTGGCGGCGGCGGCGGACCTGAGAAGCGGCCGAAATACGATTTGGACGAGGACTCCAAATCTGAGCAGGATGTGGTTGTTGACGATAATAACGACGTGAGTAGATTAAAAACGGAATTTTGGATGAATTGATTATTAAATAATTAAAAGATTAGCGGCATGTTGATTTTTAAGTTGCCATGGTAACCGCATGGCAACTGACAGGTTTTTTTTCGAATTGTTGCTGTAAATTATTGCAATTATTTTTGTTGCCATGGTAACTATAATTTATAACAATGCTTTAAAACTGATTATGTGCGATGGTTGGTTACCACAATAGCTACAGTTTATTGCATTCAGATTTCAATTGCTTTACTACGAGCTGAATGCAACTCGTAGCATCGGAATTTTGGTTGCCAACTTCCATGTTGCCATGGAGACCAAAGTGGACAATGGGGAATTAAAGATTTTACAAAGTTATAGCGGCAGCTAAAAATGCTTGTATGTTAGGTAGTTTGTTGTACTAGCTACTCGTGTTTCTATAGCAACTGCCGTTAAATAATTTGTTTTGGTGGATGACAAATAAAAAAAGATTTTATTGCCATTTTTTGAAATAATTTTTTCAAAACTTTCTTTCCTAAAAAGCATTGCTCGAAATTTCCTGAGTCTGCTGGAATTTTTCTATTCGGCAGTCAGTAGCACAGGCCCGCCTCTTGACGTCTTCTCGGGCTCTCGCATTCGCTACTTTCTCTTCTCGTTTTCTTTTCCAAACGTTTCTCTATGCAGGGAAATTGTGTCGCCTCCCCCGCGCTCTTCTTCTTCTGTATCCAATTTTCGCCAGCACAGCCGGCAATCAGCAGCGGCAAGGCGTCTCTTCCTCACGGAATATGATTCTTTGTCTTCTAAAAGACAAGATAGCTTAAGATTGCCGCCTGCTGCTGCTGTTGTTGTTGCTATTTTTTTCCGTGCCTGGTCGGTGGCATCGTGTTTCTATTTTTTTGTCTAAGTAAAACAAAAAATGCGCAAACAGGCTCAATGCGCCCTTTGAAGAGTAGCAAAAAATGACGAGTTTTTTAATAGTTTTTTTTATAAAATAACGTCTAACTACTCTACTCTTAGTAGAGTAAACGGGATTTTAGCAACTTTTTTGTCTTTGAATGATAAAAATCTAACTAACTCGCATTAGGACGCCGCGAGCGGATCCGTAAACGGGGCTGGCGTCGGTGCGGCCCAAAGTCCGAAGGAGAACGGCGCCGGTGACTTGTCTGCTGCCTCGTCGACGGCCGCTGCTGCGCCTTCGTCCTCGTCGGCGACAGCGGCGGCGGCAGTTTCCGCGGCTGCGCGCAAAGAACGACCCGGGGCAGCAGGCAAAGCGACGCCGCCAGTCAGCTCGGCGGGAGGCACCGGCGCTGGCGGCAAGTCGCACACGCCGAACAGCACCGGCGGACGGTCCACGCCGGCTAGCGGCGGCGGCGGGGGTCGCGATCTGACGAAGCACGGCAAGCATGGTGAGACTCAGCTGTGTTTTATCCTTTGCTGTTGGCTTCTTATGAGAACCCTAATATCCTCACGAGAATCGTCCCAATATCCTCACGAGAATCAGCCTAATATCTTCACGAGAATCATCCCTAATATCCTCACGAGAATCATCCCTAATATCCTCACGAGAATCGTCCCTAATATCCTCACAAGAATCATCCCTAATATCCTCACGAGAATCATCCCTAATATCCTCACGAGAATCTTCCCCAATATCCTCATAAGAATCGTCCCTAACATCCTCACAAGAATCGTCCCTAATATCCTCATAAGAGTCGTCCCTAACATCCTCACGAGAATCGTCCCTAATATCCTCATAAGAATCGTCCCTAATATCCTCACGAGAATCGTCCCTAATATCCTCACGAGAATCGTCCCTAATATCCTCATAAGAATCGTCCCTAATATCCTCATAAGAATCGTCCCTAATATTCTCACGAGAATCGTCCCTAATATCCTCATGAGAATCATCCCTAATATCCTCACGAGAATCGTCCCTAATATCCTCACGAGAATCATCCCTAATATCCTCACGAGAATCATCCCTAATATCCTCACGAGAATCATCCCTAATATCCTCACGAGAATCGTCCCTAATATCCTCACGAGAATCATCCCTAATATCCTCACGAGAATCATCCCTAATATCCTCACGAGAATCGTCCCTAATATCCTCACGAGAACCATCCTTAATACCCTCACGAGAATCATCCCTAATAACCTCACCAGAATCATCCCTAATATCCTTATGAGAATAGTCCCTAATATCCTTATGATAATCGTCCCTAATATCCTCACGAGAATCATCCCTAATATCCTCACGAGAACCATCCTTAATACCCTCACGAGAATCATCCCTAATAACCTCACCAGAATCATCCCTAATATCCTTATGAGAATAGTCCCTAATATCCTTATGATAATCGTCCATAATATCCTCACGAGAATCGTCCCTTATATCCTCGCGAGAATCGTCTCTTATATCCCCATGAGAATCGTCCCTCAACTGATTTGAATATCGGATTACACCGGAAACGTCTCCTGAGAATCGCCCGTAAAATCCTCAATGCGACATCGGCTTACAAGAATCTCCCCATGGAAAATCGCCCGCAGGCGGCAGTCGCGGACCTCCACCGCCGATGCCGTTCCCGCCGCCTTTGTCGGCCGCCGACCTCAGCCCGGGATTCGGCGGGCCGCCCGCTCTCGGCTTGCCTAATCCGTTTCACAGGCCGCCGCTGCCTCAGGTGAGCTGCGTGTCATTACGTAATAGTTGTATTCGTATTCGTTTCAATTCGTACGGCAATCCTGCAGCTTATTTGTCGCCTTTTTCTCCCCACTTTCAGATGCCATTCGATCCTACTGGAATGATGCGCGGAAAGCCGTAAGTTTTCTTCTCGAAATCCCAAAACTCTCGGCTCCTCAAATCCTTACCTCCAAAATTTTAGCTGTCTAAATCCCAAGACTCTCTGGTCCCTAAATCCCTTGTAGACTTTCATCTCGTAAAATCCCCAAAATTCAAGCTTCCTAAACACCTAGACTCTGCTTCTTATATTCAATAACTCTAAGCTCCCTAAATCCCATGACTCAGCCCCACAATTCCTAAGACTCATCTCCCTAAATCCCAGGACTCAGCTTCTAAAATCCCATGACTCAGCCCCACAAATCCCAAGACTAAGCTTCTCAAATCCCATGACTCAGCCCCACAAATCCTATGACTCGTCTCCTCAAATTCCAAGACTCACCTCAAATTCCAAGACTCATCTTAAATTCCAAGACTCATCTCAAACACAAGACTCAGCTACCTAAATCCCAAGACTCATCTCCTCAAATCCCAAGTCTCAGCTCCTCAAATCCCAACACTCATCTCCTCAAGTCCCAAGACTCATCTCCTCATATCCCAAGTCTCAGCTCCTCAAATCCCAACACTCATCTCCTCAAATCCCAAGTCTCAGCTCCTCAAATCACAACACTCATCTCCTCAAGTCCCAAGACTTATCTCCTCAAATCCCAACACTCATCTCCTCAAATCCTAAGACTTATCTCCTCAAATCCCAAGTCTCAGCTACCTAAATCCCATGACTCGTCTCCTCAAATCCCAAGACTATCCTACGCGAAATCCCATATCTCTAAAGCCTCAAGGTGCGAACAAAAAGTAATCACCAATAAATCAACCCCAACCCCCCCCGCCAGCGCCTACTCCTTCCTCATCACGGAGGCCGGCATGCAGCAGGTGCCGTTCCCTCCGGACGCCCTCCTTGGCCCGAACGTGCCCCGTCAGGCCAAGCAGGTCAGCGGCCTGCCACACGGCGAGGTCGTCTGCGCGGTCACCATCTCGAATCCGTGCCGGCACGTGTTCACCGGCGGCAAGGGCTGCGTGAAGGTGTGGGACATCACCTCTGGCGGCTCCCGAGCCTCTCTGGTGCACAGTCTGGACTGCCTTCAGCGTGACAACTACATCCGCAGCGTCAAATTGCTGCAGGACGGCCGCACCCTGATTGTTGGCGGCGAGGCGTCCACCCTCACCATCTGGGACCTCGCCTCGCCGACGCCGCGCGTCAAAGGCGAACTGGCTAGCGGCGCCCCGGCCTGCTACGCATTGGCCGTCTCGCCTGACAGCAAGCTCTGCTTCAGCTGCTGCTCCGACGGCAATATCGCCGTGTGGGATCTGCACAATCAGCTGCTGGTTAGGCAGTTTCAGGGCCACACGGACGGCGCCTCCTGCGTTGACATCACGCCCGATGGCAGCCGGCTGTGGACTGGCGGTCTGGATAATACTGTGAGTAAAACGTCCTTTAATCCCACCCCTAATCAGCCAACTCTTATCCCATATTCCCATGTCTTTAATCCCATCCTTGATTAGCCGCTCGTTAATCCCAATTCAAATAAGCCGCTCTTTAATCTAATCCCTGATTAGCGTCTCCTTTAATCCCATCCCTGATTATCCACTCTTAAATCCCATCCCTGATAAGCCGCTCCTTAATCCCATCCCTGATCAGCCGCTCCTTTAATCCCATCTCTAATTAGCCGCTCCTTAATCCCATCTCTAATTAGCTGCTCCTTAATCCCATCTCTGATTAGCCGCTCATTAATCCCATACTTGATTATCCGCTCGTTAATCCCATCCCTGATTAGCCGCTCCTTTAATCGCATCCCTGATTAGCCGCTCATTTAATCCCATCCCTGATTAGCCGCTCCTTAATCCCATCCCTGATTAGCGGCTCCTTTAATCCCATCCCTGATTAGCCGCTCCATTAATCCCATCCCTGATTAGCCGCTCCTTAATCCCATCTCTAATTAGCCGCTCCTTAATCCCATCCCTGATTAGCTGCTTTTGTAATCCCATCCCTGATTAGCCGCTCCTTAATCCCGTCCCTGATTAGCTGCTTCTGTAATCCCATCCCTGATTAGCCGCTCCTTTAATCCCATCCCTGATTAGCCGCTCCTTTAATCCCATCCCTGATTAGCCGCTCCTTTAATCCCATCCCTGATTAGCCATTCCTTTCATACCTTCAACCTAAATCCCTGTGCAGGTTCGCTGCTGGGAGCTGCGCGAGTCTCGCCAGCTGCAAAAGTACGACTTCAGCTCGCAGATATTCAGCCTGGGCTACTGCCCCACCGGGGACTGGCTGGCTGTGGGCATGGAGAGCTCCACTGTTGAGGTTTTGAACGTTAACAAGCCGGAGAAATACCAGCTGCATCTGCACGAATCCTGCGTGCTGTCGCTGCGCTTTGCCGCCTGCGGCAAATGGTTCGTGTCCACCGGCAAGGACAACCTGCTGAACGCTTGGCGAACGCCTTACGGGGCCAGCATATTCCAGGTGAGATCGGCTGGGGTCTGGCTGAATAACTGAGGGATTGTGGGATCAGCTGAAGAATTGTGGGATCAGCTGAAGGATTGTTGGATGAGCTGAAGGATTGTGGAATCAGCTGAAGAATTGTGGGATCAGCTGAAGAATTGTGGGATGAGCTGAAGGATTGTGGAATCAGCTGAAGAATTGTGGGATCAGCTTAAGAATTGTGGGATCAGCTGAAGGCTTGCGTGATCAGCTGAAAGATTGTGGGATCAGCTGAAGAATTTTGGGATCAGCTGAAGGATTTTGGGATCAGCTGAAGTATTGTGGGATCAGCTGAAGGATTGTGGGATGAGCTAAAAGGTTGTGGGATCAGCTGAAGTATTGTGGGATCAGCTGAAGGATTGTGGGATGAGCTGAAGGATTGTGGGATCAGCTGAAGGATTGTGGGATGAGCTAAAAGGTTGGGATCAGCTGAAGAATTGTGGGATGAGCTGAAGAATCTTGGGATCAGCTGAAGGATTGTAGGATGAGCTGAAGGATTGTGGGATCAGCTGAAGGATTTTGGGATCAGCTGAAGTATTGTGGGATCAGCTGAAGGATTGTGGGATGAGCTAAAAGGTTGTGGGATCAGCTGAAGTATTGTGGGATCAGCTGAAGGATTGTGGGATGAGCTGAAGAATTGTGGGATCAGCTGAAGGATTGTGGGATGAGCTGAAGGATTGTGGGATCAGCTGAAGGATTGTGGGATGAGCTAAAAGGTTGGGATCAGCTGAAGAATTGTGGGATGAGCTAAAGAATCTTGGGATCAGCTGAAGGATTGTAGGATGAGCTGAAGGATTGTGGGATCAGCTGAAGGATCTTGGGATCAGCTGAAGGATTGTGGGATGAGCTGAAGGATTGAGGGATCAGCTGACGGATTGTGGGATGAGCTGAAGTATTGTAGGATGAGCTGAAGGATTGTAGGATGAGCTGAAGGATTTTGGGATGAGCCGAAGTATTGTAGGATGAGCTAAAGGAATGTGGGATGAGCTGAACTTCTGAAGGATTTTTGGATCAGCTGAAGGATTTTGGGATCAGCTGAAGGATTTTGGGATCAGCTGAAGGATTGTGGGATCAGCTGAAGGATTATGGGATCAGCTGAAGGATTGTAGGATGAGCTGAAGGATTGTAGGATGAGCTGAAGTATTTTGGGATGAGCTGAGGAATTTTAGGATGAGCTGAACGATTCTAGGATGAGCTGAAGGATTTTGGGATGAGCCGAAGGATTGTGGGATGAGCTGAAGTATTTTGGGATGAGCTGAGGGATTGTAGGATGAGCTGAAGGAATGTGGGATGAGCTGAAGGATTGTGGGATGAGCTGAAGGATTGTAGGATGAGCTGAAGGATTGTAGGATGAGCTGAAGGATTGTAGGATGAGCTGAGGGATTGTAGGATGAGCTGAAGGAATGTGGGATGAGCTGAAGGAATGTGGGATGAGCTGAAGTATTGTAGGATGAGCTGAAGGATTGTGGGATCAGCTGAAGTATTGTAGGATGAGCTGAAGGAATGTGGGATGAGCTGAAGTATTGTAGGATGAGCTGAAGGAATGTGGGACTAGCTGAACTTCTGAAGGATTGAGGGATCAGCTGAAGGATTGAGGGATCAGCTGAAGGATTGTGGGATGAGCTGAAGGATTGTGGGATCAGCTGAAGGATTGTGGGATCAGCTGAAGGATTGTGGGATGAGCTGAAGGATTGTGGGATCAGCTGAAGGATTGAGGGATCAGCTGAAGGATTGTGGGATCAGCTGAAGTATTTTGGGATGAGCTGAGGGATTGTAGGATGAGCTGAAGGAATGTGGGATGAGCTGAACTTCTGAAGGATTGAGGGATCAGCTGAAGGATTATGGGATCAGCTGAAGGATTGTAGGATGAGCTGAAGGATTGTAGGATGAGTTGAAGGATTGTGGGATGAGCTGAAGGATTGTAGGATGAGCTGAAGGATTGTAGGATGAGCTGAGGGATTGTAGGATGAGCTGAAGGAATGTGGGATGAGCTGAAGGATTGTGGGATGAGCTGAAGGAATGTGGGATGAGCTGAAGGAATGTGGGATGAGCTGAAGGCATGTGGGATGAGCTGAAGGAATGTGGGATGAGCTGAAGGATTGTGGGATGAGCTGAAGGAATGTGGGATGAGCTGAAGTATTGTAGGATGAGCTGAAGGATTGTGGGATGAGCTGAAGGAATGTGGGATGAGCTGAAGGATTGTGGGATCAGCTGAAGTATTGTAGGATGAGCTGAAGGAATGTGGGATGAGCTGAAGTATTGTAGGATGAGCTGAAGGAATGTGGGATGAGCTGAACTTCTGAAGGATTGTGGGATCAGCTGAAGGATTGTGGGATCAGCTGAAGGATTGTGGGATGAGCTGAAGGATTGTGGGATCAGCTGAAGGATTGTGGGATCAGCTGAAGGATTGTGGGATGAGCTGAAGGATTGTGGGATCAGCTGAAGGATTGAGGGATCAGCTGAAGGATTGAGGGATGAGCTGAGGGATTGAGGGATGAGCTGAGGGATTGTAGGATGAGCTGAAGGATTGTGGGATCAGCTGAACTTCTGAAGGATTGTAGGATGAGCTGAAGGATTGTGGGATGAGCTGAAGGATTGTGGGATGAGCTGAAGGATCAGGGTATATAGAAAGGTACCATTTACCAAGCTCTCCACCTGAAATCCCAAAACCGCTCCCACTCTTCCCCCCCAAACCAGACAAAGGAGGCCTCCTCGGTGCTCAGCTGTGACATCTCAGCCGACGATCGGTACATCGTGACGGGCAGCGGCGACAAGCGCGCCACCCTGTACGAAGTTGTGTACGGCTGAGGCGCTGGGCTTTGATTTGATTGCTTCGATGACCCGAGCCCGCCTGATTGCTTTTAATATTATTATTTCTGGCTTTTTTTGCTTCGGCTTCGCGGTCTCTTCACCTTCCCCAGTTACCTTGGAGTGTTCCGGTTTTTCCTATTGTGCATTTCCCCTTCCCGACCGGCTGTCTCTGTTGGACCCTGGACCAAGCTGGTGACAAGTGAGCCATCTTTGCCGGGTCTCCTTCTTCTGTAGCCTTGCCTGTTCTTTCTGTCTGGCTGACGTTACTGTTCTTTTATCCCATTGCTGCTTTTTATTGTTCGTTTATTTGTTAATTTTCTATGAAATGTTTCTCCGCGCCGCTATCTATAATCTTCGTTCATTAAATTATTAATTTTTGTTTATTTTGGCTCGCCTAGGCTTGAATTTTGAATTTTAATTCTAACTAAATTGTTTGTCTTGGCTTTCCCCCTGCATTTTGCTGTTCGCTTGTAGTTTGTTCGATATTTTATTCAAATGGCTACTTAATAGAATGAGTAGTAATGCGGGTTTGTATTAATTGTGAATTGTGAGTTTATTAATTGTGACTCCCTTGGGTCGTGTTTGTTACACCGAATCGTGACTTCATTTTTAATGGAATTTTTTTAATTTAATGTCTATTTATTAAAAATAATGATCGCAAGCTGTACAGACTACTCACTGTTAGTAATGTTGCACGCCCGGCTACCATTTATTTATTTATTTGTCTATTTCTGTTAAGATTTTTTCCGCTAGCTTCATACTACTCAGAACAGTAGTCAAAGCGTGCCTGCAATCCCAGTGAATGGCTGCCCCGCCCCCCACCTAATGTTGCCTGGAACTGCTATTTTTTTCTTCTACATGAGTTCACGCTTTCCGCCCGCTTTTTCATTGGTCAGCTCGGATTTTTTGCTGCTCCTTTTTGCTACGAATTTCCCTCGACCAGGCCGTTCTCGGTTTTAGAAACATTTTTTATTATTATTGCTACTATTTATTATTATTATTATTATTATTATTATTATTATTATTATTCAGTCTTGTAATTGCAGGCGGCCCGTGCATGAAAATAAAAAAAATAAATTTTATGTGTATGAGTAATGTACATGCTTTCTCTGTGTCGCGTGCCCCCGTCTGTCAATCATAATTTACATGCTCATAAATTTAATAATAATTGGCCGCGCGGGTCCTCTTAAGACTCGCGTTCGAGTTCGCTTCTTTACTACATTTGAGTGAAGGCTTCTTGCCTTGCTGTTGTTTGCTGATTTAAATCCCGCTCCGCGGTTGCTTAGCAACAAGCTTTGCTTACTGCAAAAGTTGGTCTGTCACCCGAATAAATTAATGCAGTGGAAATAACTAAATTTGCTTATAAATTGTTTATTCGGCGCAGTTAATAATTCATATCCGTTTATTCGATGTATTTGTTCTAAAGATAGTTCTAAAAAAAGTTCTAAATAAAAAATCTTGAGATTTTCTTATAGGCCTACTGGCAGAGGGCATTAGTAGTATGACTAGCACTGGACCTATAATATCAACTATTAAAAGAAAATCTCTGTCGATAATAGTGAGTCAAACTCAGGGAGGCTGACTAGATATATACTGACTAGATGCAAAAACGCGCCTGTTAAAAAGTTAAACGATAAAGGAGAAGAACAAAAATGTTGGAGAAGCAAAGCAACAATAGAAAAAGTATGGCGACACGAAAAATAGACAACTGCAAAAACGAGCACAAACTTAGCATTCTGGAAGCTTTGCACATTAAATTTCACAAACCCAATCTCAATGTCCAACTATCGGGAGGAGGTGCGAGCGGGCAGCTGTTGGTGTTCTAAGTTTGAGCGCTCTTGGGGCGTTTACGCCTCATTCTCTTTCTCTCTCTCTCTCTCTCTCTCTCTCTCTCTCCTTTTCTCTGTCTTGTTTTTCCACTTCAATTTGTTGAACTTTGTTATAATGTACATTGATTTTTTTTAGTCCTTTGATATATTTTCAATGCCTGATTTTGTCGTCTACGCAGAATTTAATTGGTTGAAATAAAATTTTGTTCGATAGTGCCTGAAGATGGCTAGTTTTAGCCGAAACGCGTCGCAAATAATATTGAGTTTTGTTTTATTATTATCTGTCAAGAGTGCTTCTCTACCACAATAGAAAAAGTATGGCGACACGAAAAATTGCTGGCAAGCAAGGAGTCGCAAAATCGGAGTAGGTATGATAATTTTAGAAATTGACATTCCATGCAACGCAAACTGCGGCATTGTCATGGCTGCGGCATTGTCATGGCAACCACTTGACTGTTAAAATGAAGGCGAGAAAATCTTGATTTCAAAAAATAATAATTAAACATGGTCGATAAAAAAAGAAGTCGAGAAAACAGTAAAACCCAAAAAAGCTAACAAAACAAGCTTGAGTAACGCAGAACTTCCTCTATTAAAAAGAGTTCAGGGGGGAGTCAGACAGGCGCTTTGGGGTCACTTGATTGCCCAATGGGGTCAAAGTGGTTCTGGGGGGGGGGGGGGGGTCAGGCGTTCAGTTTAACCCTGAGAGACTGGGATAATACACAGCTACATCCCACTCAGACCAGAGGATCAAGGAAACGCAAAGGAAACCTAAAATTAGGAAAACAAAGCTGCAAACAAAGAGTCAAAAGCTGGCCCCGTTTCTGTCCTTAGAATAGCCAAGCCAGCTCTGGTTAAACACCGTGGACGAGAGGCCGTGGTACAGGTTGATCGGCACCGGCTCCGACACCACCAGAACCTGCGGGCGGTGACAGAGGGGAGAAGTATATGGTTTGTAGAATTATCCCCAAAAAATTGGGTTGGGTATACTTGCAAAACACAAAATTTTCTCAAATTCTAATAATCCCTCAAATATCCCAAACTCTATGAATCTCTAAAATATTTTAATATCCCCAAATTCCAAGAATCACAGATCGATAAATTCTAAGAATCCCCAAAATATCAAAAATCTAGAAATCCTCAAAATATTCTAACAGAAAAAAATCCTAAAATATTCCGAATTCCTAAATGGAATAAGATTCCAAACATCCCAAATTTCAACGATTGCTGAAATATCCAAATTTCTAAGTAACTAAAATCAACGAAATTATATGAATAACTAAAGTATGCCTAATTTCTAGGAATCCCCAAAAATATCCCAAGTTCTAGAAATCCCTAAAATATCCTAAACACAAAAAATCTCTAAAATATCCCAAATTCTATGAATCACCAAAATATCCCATACTTTAGGAAAAATTAAAATATCCCGACTTCTTTTAATCATTAAATTTTCCTAAATTTCAAAAATCACTTATCTAACCCACATTTCAGCAATTACTAGTGTTCCAAATTCTGAAAAAAAATTATCCCAGATTCTAAGAATCTCTAAAATATCCTTAAGACAAAAATCGTCAAAAATATCCCAAATTCTAAGAATCCACAAAACACCCCCCAGCCAACAAATCAGCCACAAACAGCAGCCGCCTGCCAGACCTGAGGCGCCCGATCAGCCAGGTTGGCAGCCAGGGCGGAGGCGAAGCAGTCCAGATCGTAGGCGGCCGTCTGGGCCTCGGACTCGCAGTAGTGCAGCGGGTGGTGCGCCAGAGTGACGTAGGGCACGGCCGCCGAGCTGAAGGGATTCCAGGTCTGGCCGATGCCCAGCTGGCCGGGGTCGCCCCAGCACAGGCGGAGGGCGCCGTGACAGCGCGGCGTCGCCAGCGAGCGCTCCGGCAGGGCGACGTCGCCGAGAGACACCCGGTTGAGCTCGTTGAGCATCAGCCGTCGGGAATGCCGGTGCCGCCTGGTGACAAAGTCGAATTTGCTGAGCACAACGGAGCGCTCGGTCAGGAAGACGACTTTCTCATAGTTGTTGCCCCAGTGGTCGATCTCCGTGAGCACGAAGGTCGACAGCACCTGGCCGTCCGTGTCGGGACTGACGGCCTGGCGTTGGCAGGCCTCGGCCACTTCTTGCAGCGGCACCATGGCAACGAAAACCGCTCCGCTTTTGGCGGGTACCTCGTGAGGTAGGCGTCAGGACGGGACTTGGCCAGAGAAGAGGTGTCGTGCGCGTCGAACATGTCGGCTAGCGCGGGTCACTGCAAGTCGGTGCGGCGCGGTTGTGCTCGAGTTTTTCGTCTGCTAGTTTTCCGGCTTGTCTTGGAGAAGTTTTTGCCCCGGGACTGGAAGGTCGTGGGTTCGAGTCCCAGGACTCTAGGAAGCGAATACTTAATCCCGCATTGCTTTAGTCTAATCAGTTCAGACCGGGTACCAGGAATATGATAGATTTCCTATTTTACAAAATTATGTCGAGTTTTAGAATTACCCAATTGTGAATCTTCTAGTTTTGGGAATTCCCCGTTTGTGAATCTTCTAGTTTTGGGAATTCCCCGTTTGTGAATCTTCTGGTTTTGGGGATTCCCCGTTTGTGAATCTTCTGGTTTTGGGGATTCCCTGTTTGTGAATCTTCTGGTTTTAG
Organism: Macrostomum cliftonense; assembly: GCA_950096795.1. Taxonomy (NCBI): domain Eukaryota; kingdom Metazoa; phylum Platyhelminthes; family Macrostomidae; genus Macrostomum; species Macrostomum cliftonense. The sequence continues at coordinate 2,001,663 of CATNEM010000088.1, forward strand.
GGATTCCCCGTTTGTGAATCTTCTGGTTTTAGGGATTCCCCGTTTGTGAATCTTCTGGTTTTAGGGATTCCTTGTTTGTGAATCTTTTGGTTTTGGGGATTCCCCGTTTGTGTATCTTCTGGTTTTGGGGATTCCCTGTTTGTGAATCTTTTGGTTTTTGGGATTCCCCGTTTGTGAATCTTCTGGTTTTAGGGATTCTTCGTTTGTGAATCTTCTGGTTTTAGGGATTCCTTGTTTGTAAATCTTCCAGTTTTGGGGATTCCCCGTTTGTGAATCTTCTGGTTTTGGGGATTCCCTGTTTGTGAATCTTCTAGTTTTGGGAATTCCCCGTTTGTGAATCTTCTAGTTTTGGGAATTCCCCGTTTGTGAATCTTCTGGTTTTAGGGATTCCCCGTTTGTGAATCTTCTGGTTTTAGGGATTCCTTGTTTGTGAATCTTTTGGTTTTGGGGATTCCCTGTTTGTGAATCTTCTGGTTTTGGGATTCCCTGCTTGTGAATCTTTTGGTTTTGGGGATTCCCTGTTTGTGAATCTTTTGGTTTTGGGGATTCCCTGTTTGTGAATCTTTTGGTTTTGGGGATTCCCTGTTTGTGAATCTTCTGGTTTTGGGAATTCCCTGTTTGTGAATCTTCTGGTTTAGGGGTTCCCCCGTTTGTGAATCTTCTGGTTTAGGGGTTCCCCCGTTTGTGAATCTACTGGTTTGAGGGATTCCCCGTTTGTCAATGGTCTAGCTTTAGGGATTCACGGTTTGTGAATGTTGTGATTTGCTAGGGGGTTTCTTGTTCTCTGAATCGCCTACTTTTTTAGGAATTATATGTTTGACTTTCAATTTTATTGCATCCTAACGTGTGAAAAGTTTTGGCTAAAATAATGATGAACGAAAAGCATGTTTTGAGCTAGAAAATAAATATCTGACGGGCAGGTGATTTTAAAGCTACTTAATAAATGAACTTAGTTACTTTATAGTGAAGTGCACGTTACGTGAAATTTTCAACTAAAACTACTAGCTAAAAGTGCTGAAAGAAAAAATAAATTGTCACTAGGTGCCTGAACTTGGACTTTCATCGAGAAAACATACTGAGGCTGCGATTCATATGTTCTGTAAATAGAAGTAAAGTGGAAACGCTGGAATTTTAAGCAACGCATGTCATCATAAAAACTGTCTACAAAAATAACTTAAAGACAAATAGCCTGTTAATGATGGTAAAATGTTGTCAAACATCAACTACTATTGCAGGAAATTTTAGAAGCATTATATTTAATTATGAAATGAATATGTGATTTCAACAATAAAGACTTTGAAACAATCAAATATCGCTACACAATTGTTAATTTGCTTTAGCATCAGTACTTGCACAACCTAAATGCTAGGGAAAATTCTGGGATATTTGAGAGAGAGGAACAAGTTTTTTAAAAAGCAACCATCACGAAGTGCACCTAAAGGACCATGTACTATCTGAAGGATTAGGAGTTCCACCTGAAGGATCATGGGTGTCTAGCTGAAGGATTAGGAGTTCCACCTAAAGGATCATGGGTGTCTAGCTGAAGGATTAGGAGTTCCACCTAAAGGATCAGGAGTTCCAACTGAAGGATCATGGGTGTCTAGCTGAAGGATTAGGAGTTCCACCTAAAGGATCATGGGTGTCTAGCTGAAGGATTAGGAGTTCCACCTAAAGGATCATGGGTGTCTAGCTGAAGGATTAGGAGTTCCACCTAAAGGATCAGGAGTTCCAACTGAAGGATCATGGGTGTCTAGCTGAAGGATTAGGAGTTCCACCTAAAGGATCAGGAGTTCCAACTGAAGGATCATGGGTGTCTAGCTGAAGGATCAGAAGTTACACCTGAAGGATCAGGAGTTCCACCTGAAGGATCATGGGTGTCTAGCTGAAGGATCAGGAGTTCCACCTGAAGGATTAGGGATTCCAACTGAAGGATCAGGAGTTCCACCTGAAGGATCAGGAGTTCCACCTGAAGGATCAGGAGTTCCACCTGAAGGATCAGGAGTTCCACCTGAAGGATCAGGAGTTCCACCTGAAGGATCAGGAGTTCCACCTGAAGGATCAGGAGTTCCACCTGAAGGATCAGGAGTTCCACCTGAAGGATCAGGAGTTCCACCTGAAGGATCAGGAGTTCCACCTGAAGGATCAGGAGTTCCACCTGAAGGATCAGGAGTTCTACATTAAGGATCTGGGATTCCACCTGAAAGATTTCGGGCTAAACCTAGGCGCTTAAAAATGAACATTGCAAAAACCAGCCTTAATTAAATGTTTTATTTTGAAAAGATCAAAAATGACAACGGTTACGCAACAAAGGGCGTCTCAATCAGCGACCGCCGCCGCCGCCGCCGCAGGGAGGAGTCGCGGGGATGGCGTCGCTGCTGGCCCATTCGTCTGGCGTTTTGGCGACAATGCTGAGCGCGTGTACCCGGGTGCGCAGCTCCTCGGCCAGGGCTTCCTGCACCATGCGGTGCCGTTGCAGGCGGGCCACGGAGGCGAATTTGTCCGACACCACCACCACCTGAGCGGATGCGGGCGGTTCGGCATCATGGAGTTGCGTCATCGTCTAGGGCTTCGTGATAGTCGAACTCGAATGGGATGATCAAATACTCATGGGATCTCATGGGATTTCGAGGGCCATTTCTAAATTGGGATTTCGATGGCCATTTCTGTAATGGGATTTTGTGGGCCATTTCCAAATTGAGATTTCAAGGGCCATTTATAAATTGGGATTTCAAGGGCCATTTATAAATTGGGATTTCAAGGGCCGTTTCTAATAGGGATTTCGAGGGCCATTCTAAATTGGGATTTCGAGGGCCATTCTAAATTGGGATTTCGAGGGCCATTTCTAAATGGGATTTCGAGAAAAATTTCTAAATTGGGATTTCGAGGGCCATTTCTAAATTGGGATTTCGAGGGCCATTTCTAAATTGGGATTTCGAGGGCCATTTCTAAATGGGATTTCGAGGGCCATTACTAAATGGGATTACGAGGGCCATTTCTAAATGGGATTTCGAGAAAAATTTCTAAATGGGGATTTCGAGGGCCATTTCTAAATGGGATTTCGAGGGCTCTTACTAAATGGGATTTCGAGGGCCATTTCTAAATGGGAATTCGAGAAAAATTTCTAAATTGGGATTTCGAGTGGCATTACTAAATTGGGATTTTGAGGGCCATTTCTAAACTGGGATTTCGGGGGCCATTTCTAAATGGGAATTCGAGAAAAATTTCTAAATTGGGATTTCGAGTGGCATTACTAAATTGGGATTTTGAGGGCCATTTCTAAACTGGGATTTCGGGGGCCATTTCTAAATTGGGATTTCGAGGGCCATTTCTGAATTGGGATTTCGATGACCATTTCTAAATGGGATTTCGAGGCCATTTCTAAATGGGATTTCGAGGGCCATTCTAAATTGGGATTTCGAGGGCCATTTCTAAATGGGATTTCGAGGGCCATTTCTAAATTGGGATTTCGAGGGCCATTTCTAAATGGGATTTTTTAGCGGCTCTCAAGAGCAAACGGAGAGAGAGCAAAAATTTAATTTATTTTTTCTACGCACAAAGGTGTTATATAGCGCGCGACCAGAGGGCAAATGGGGAGGTGCGCACAGGAAGCGTGAGTCAGTCAAAACAAGCTTAGCGGGCCGTCTGGCTGGGCGCGCCAACACCCCAGCTAAGCAGACTCATAGTTTCAGTGCAACTGCACTGACGTGAGCTGGCCTGGCCGCCACACAGCTCCCCCCAGCACCGAGCTATGTGCCGAAGGTCGTCGGGCGACACTGGCGAGGCGGCTGTCGGCGGCTGGGGAAGGCGGCCTTGCGCTGCGCAGTTGGCTTGGACTCGTCGGCCGAGGCAGCTGGGCCTGCTGGAGGAGGCGTCGCCGGCGGCTCAGCGCCAGCGGGCTGCCGCGGAGGGCGGCCTCTGGGTCGCAGGGCCGGCTTTGGGATTGGGCTCTCCGTGTCGATGACCGCCGGCTTCAGCCTATCGACGGCCACGCGGTCGCGCCTGGTGCCCAGGTCTAGCAGGAAGGTCTTTGCGTCCCGCTCGAGCACCTTGAATGGGCCGTCGTACGGCCGCTGCAGCGGAGGCCGATGGCCGTCGCGTCGGACGAAAACTAACGGGCAGGTGTCGAGCGCGGCGGGCTAGGCGGCGGCGCGGCTGCCATGGCGGGATGTCGGAGGCGGCCGGAACGCCTGCACGTGACCGCGGAGCCGGGCGAGGAACTGGTCGTGATCGTCGGCGGGCGGGGCGGGCTGCAGACACTCGCCAGGCACACTGAGGGGCGCCCCGTAGACCAGCTCGGCCGACGACGCCGGCAGGTCCTCCTTGGGGGCCGTCCGGATGCCGAGCAGCACCCAGGGTAGCTCGCTGACCCAGGCCGGTCCCGACAGCCGCGCCATGAGGGAGGCCTTCAGCCTATCGACGGCCACGCGGTCGCGCCTGGTGCCCAGGTCTAGGCCTTCAGCTGCCGGTGGAACCGCTCGACCAGCCCGTTGCTCTGCGGATGGAAAGCCGTGGTCCGGTGCAGCTGCATGCCGAGCAGCCTGGAGACGTTGGCCCACAGCTGCGACGTGAACTGGGAGCCGCGGTCAGAGGTGATGTCGCTCGGCACGCCGAACCGGGCGATCCAGTGGGCGATGAAGGCCGAGGCGCACGCTGCAGCTGAAGTGTCGGTCATCGGGATCGCCTCTGGCCAGCGGGTGAAGCGGTCCACGATCGTCAGCAGGTGCGTGAAGCCTTGCGAAGACGGTAGAGGCCCCACCAGGTCAACATGCACGTGGGCGAAGCGCTGGTCCGGGACGCGGATGCTGTCCACCGGGGCGGCGACGTGCCGCTGCACCTTGGCCGTCTGGCAGGCGACGCAGGCGCGGGCCCACCGGCTGACGTCCGTGTTCATGCCGGCCCACACGAACTTGGCGGCGACGAGGCACCGCGTGCTGCGGACCGACGGGTGCGCGAGACCGTGGATGGCGTCGAAGACGGCGCGGCGAAAGTCCGGTGGCACCAGCGGGCGCGGCCGGCCGGTGGAGATGTCGCAAAGCAGGGCGACCCCGGGGCTGAGCTGCAGCGGCTCGAGCTGGAGACTGGCGTCGGTCCGGGAGGCCGTGTCCGCCGTCTGCGCCTGGGCCATGGCGGCGAAGTCCACGCCGGGAAGCAGCTGCGGCTGCACCGAGGAGACCGTGCAGCGGGACAATGCGTCCGCCACCGGGTTGTCCTTGCCCGCCACGTGCTGGATGTCCGTGGTGAACTCGGACACGTAGGCCAGGTGCCGCTGCTGTCTGGCCGACCACGGGTCTGACATCTTCGACATGGCGGCGACCAGCGGCTTGTGGTCCGTGAAGGCGGTAAACGCGCGGCCCTCGAGGAAGTAGCGGAAATGTCGGACCGCGAGGTACAGGGCGAGCAGCTCGCGGTCGAAGGCGCTGTACTTCTGCTCGGGCGGGCGTAGCTGCCGGCTGAAGAACGCGAGCGGCTGCCAGGCGCCGTTGACGCGCTGCTCGAGCGCTGCCCCGACTGCCGTGTCCGAGGCGTCGACGGTAAGGGCCGCGGGTGCGCCAGCATGGCGGCGGAGGCCAGCGCCTGCTTCGCTCCGTCGAAGGCGGCGGTCAGCTCGGGTGTCCACCGGACCAGCTTCTCCTTGCCGGCCATGGCCGCGTGGATGGGGCGCAGCAGCTGTGCGGCGCGCGGCACGAAGCGGTGATAGAAGTTGACCATGCCGGCGAACTCTTGCAGGCCCTTGACGGTGGTCGGCGGCGCGAACCGGGCGATAGCGTCCACCTTGGCGGGCAGCGGCACGGCACCGCGCGCGTTGATCCGGTGGCCGAGGAAGTCGATCTCGCTGCGGCTGAACTCGCACTTGGCCGGTTTGACGATGAGGCCGCTGTCGGACAGGCGCTGGAACAGCGTGCGCAGGTGCTCCAGGTGCTGCTGCTGACTGCGGCTGGCTACCAAGAAGTCGTCGATGTAGGCGAAGACGAAGTCCAGGTCCTGACAGACGGAGTCCACCAGCCGCTGAAAAGCCTGAGCGGCGTTCTTGAGGCCGAACGGCATTCGCAGAAACTCGAAGAGGCCGAACGGGGTGATGACGGCGGTCTTGGGCACGTCGGCTGCGGCCACGGGCACCTGGTGGTAGCCGCGCACCAAGTCGATCTTGGAGAAGACCGAGCAGCCGGCCAGGCGCGCCGAGAAGACCTGGATGTGCGGCACCGGGTAGCGGTCGGGCACGGTGACGTCGTTGAGCCGCCTGAAATCGCCGCAGGGCCGCCAGCCGCCCGAGGCCTTGGGCACCATGTGCAGCGGCGAGGACCACGGGCTGCAGGACCGGCGCACGATGCCAAGCTGCTCCAGTAGCCTGAACTCCTCCTTGGCCACCGCCAGCTTGTCCGGCGGCAGGCGGCGGGGCCGGGCGTGGACCGGCGGGCCGCTTGTCGGGATGTGATGCTCGACCCCGTGGCGCGACTCGGCCCGCTGGAAGCTGGGCTCGGTGAGTGCGGGGAACTCGGCTAGCAGCTGGCTGTACAGGTCCGCAGCGGCGGCTGCGGCGAGCTGCAGTCCGGGTCCGGCGCCGTCCAGCAGGTGCACGCTGGCGAGCGAGCGGGCGTCCAGGAGACGCCGGTGCGGCAGGTCCACTAGCAAGCCGTGGTGCCGCAGGAAGTCGGCGCCGATCAGCGGGCGGGAGACCTCGGCCAGGATGAACGGCCACGAGCAGCGCCGGATGCCGAGGTCGAGAGTGAGATGGCGGGTGCCGAAGGTGCGGATCAGGCTGCCGTTGGCCGCGTAGAGCGGCGGCCCAGGACTGTGCAGCCGAGCGTCCGAGCCGGAGGCCGGAAAGATGCTGACCTCCGCGCCGGTGTCGACGAGGAACCGCCTGCCAGTCTGCTTGTCTGGGATGAGGAGCAGGCTGCTGCTGTTGCCGGCCGCCGAGCTGTTCACTGACGGCCGGCCTGCCCGTTTCCCGAGAAAGTGCACGGGGACTCGCAGCGGTGGGCCTTGGCGCCGAATCGGCGGTGATAGTAGCACCAGCCATTGTCCGGCTGCTGCTGCGCGGGCCGGCTTCGCCTGGTCCGGTGGGCGTTGGCTTCGCCGGCGCGGCTGCCGCTGGTGCTGGCTGCGGCGACTCCGAGCTGCGTGGACTGGACGTCTGGATCGGCTGCTGGCTGCCTCGAGGCCGCGGCGAGCTGCGGGCGGGTGGCCCACCAGCAGGGCGAGCATTTCGTCCATCAGCTCGGACGGCCGCCGATCGCCGAGGCCGGACATGCTGAGCAGGCGGCTGGCTCGCTGCTCCCGAGTCAGTTCAAAGGTGGACTTAAGCCGCTCCTTCAGACTCGCGTACTTGTTCTCCTTCGGCGGCGCCTCTAGCACATCGAGGAGACGTTCTGCCGTCTGCTGGTCGAGGGCTGCAACCAGGTAGTTGTACTTGGTCTCGTCCTGCGTGATGCCTCTCAAGGTAAACTGGGCCTCTGCTTGAATAAACCAGGCTCGCGGCTGGGCAGCCCAAAACGTGGGCAGTTTGAGGGAGACGGCTGATTCGTTGGCCATTGTACGGAATGGCTGAGTCGGGCTCACCAATTTAGCGGCTCTCAAGAGCAAACGGAGAGAGAGCAAAAATTTAATTTATTTTTTCCACGCACAAAGATGTTATATAGCGCGCGACCAGAGGGCAAATGGGGAGGTGCGCATACGAGGCGTGAGTCAGTCAAAACAAGCTTTAGCGGGCCGTCTGGCTGGGCGCGCCAACGCCCCAGCTAAGCAGACTCATAGTTTCAGTGCAACTGCACTGACGTGAGCTGGCCTGGCCGCCACAATTTCGAGGGCCATTTCTAAATGGGATTTCGAGAAAAATTTCTAAATTGGGATTTCGAGGGCCATTTCTAAATTGGGATTTGGAGGGCCATTTCTAGATTGGGATTTCGAGGCCATTTCTAAATTGGGATTTCGATGGCCATTTCTAAATTGGGATCTCGAGGGCCATTTCTAAACTGGGATTTCGAGGGCCATTTCTAAACTGGGATTTCGAGGGCCATTTCTAATTGGGATTTCGATGGCCATTTCTAATTGGGATTTCGATGGCCATTTCTAATTGGGATTTCGAGGGCCATTTCTAAATTGGTACTTTGAGGGCTATTTCTAAATTGGGATTTCAACGGCGATTTTTTGGAATTCAGAAGACGTTTCCTAGATAGGTTTTCTAGTGCATTTTCAAGTAAAATCTGATGGGATTTCTCACGATTTTAGCAGCAGTCTCTAACCTTGAAATGCGACTCGCCAGTGGGCCCGGCACCGTGCCCGGCTGACTCGTTAATCACCAACAGCTTGGCTGGCGCCAGTGCGGCGCTCAACTTGGCGCGCAATTCGCTAGCCACGGGGCCCTGGTAGCCTTCGTCAACTGCGTCGCTGGACATCGCTGCGCGGGCTGGTTGTTGGGCTGCAAGCTGGCGAGAACGGGTGCGAATGGCAATGCTAGTTTGACAGCTTAGGGATGGGCATGTGCATCTGTACATGCTGTATGTACATCGAATGGTGTACAAATTTTACACTGGGGGTGAAATGGGGATCCTTAGTCTTTTATGGTGTAGGAAATGTACTTTTCAGGTTATCGATTGTGTATAAAATATACATATTGGGTAATCTATGGTGTACAAGATGTACGCATTGAGTAATCTATGGTGTGTAAAATGTACATACTGGGTCATTTTTTGTTGCATAAAATGTAAATTTTTTGGTAATCTATGGTTTATACACGCACATATGGGGTAATCAATTGTGTGTAAAACTTTCACGTGCTGTAGTCTATATATTCCAAGTATGTTATATTCGTGGTAATTATGATTTTAGCAATCCAAAAAAGACAAAGAAAAGGGCAAATCGGTAAGCACGCGATCAGATGTATTTCTCAACTAAGGTTTGCTTTTATATTAACTAATTTCTCTAGTTTCTGTCTAATTCGGCTGACAATAAAAACTGTTTTTTTTAGTTAGTCAATTTTCTAAGACAAATTTGCTGTTAAGAAAACTAGTTGCAGTTAGTTGCTGCGTGATGAATTCCGACACGCAGTCTTACAGTCAAATGTTTATACGCCTACTGATAGTAGCAGTTCGATAAGAGAATTTTATGTTTAAAAAAATCCAGCCCAATTAATTCCTCAATAGAAGTGGTGGTGAAAGAAGCGCCGATAGTTGAAATCTTTCTTAGAATTGAGGGCGTAGAAGCCGTAGGTGATCGGGTCGATCCACAGGCCGCGAGGATTATAAAATATCGGCGTGGAGAACCAGTGGCCAGCTTTCCAATCGGGCACGTCTTTCATTAGTTGATTCTCGGCCTCGCGAACTTTAATTAGTTGCTTCAAATAGAGCCGATTTCTTTCGGCTAAGACAAACGGCCATGCGGCGATGCGCACCTCCAGGGCTTCCTGCTTTTGAAAATAGTATTTCTGTCGCTGGGGCGTGATCCACATTGTGATGCCGGCGTAGGACCACAGATAGGCGCCGGCGATGATCAAGTGACCGCGCCAGGGTCGTTTTATCTGCTTGCGAACGAAGTCGATTGGTTTGAAACCGCCGGCTGGCGGCATCTCCTGCTTGAAGCCGCCAGGATGGGAGTCCATGGCCGAGCGATTCGCTGTAATTTTTGCCCAGGTTCGTGGCAATTATATTCACATTTATGCATTCGTCTACTAGTAGTAGGGCACAGTGCAAATTAACACTATTCAATAAATTTGCCTTAATTTTGCCAATAAATTTACTCAGTAAAAATCACATAATGTAGGGTGCCTAGTTTTACCTACTGCTAATTTGTCTACTTGGTAGACAGAAAATAATGGTTTTTAACGAATAATGTAAAAGGAAGCTATGGTGTATAGCTAAAAGGGCACTGGCATGTTTGGTTATTTGAAAGACAGAAAGACAAACCAGTTTATTTGTTAATAAATGGCTGATTTAGTAAGTCAATATTATATGCAATGCAAGCTAATATAAGTCTAACTGGTATCTAATTATATAGAGAATTAAAATTGCAATGCTAACTATAATAAAAGATATGTCTGGGATATAGCAATATATACCTGTATCAATCCATCATTTAAGCCAGTAGTAAAAAGAAACTTTATTAATCCTATTACTAGGGGTCCATGAATTTTGCCAGCAGGTAATTTGCTAGCTCAACTTTGTTAGCAAGAATTTTTTGGCCGAAATTTGCCACCTAAACTTTGCTTGCAACGATTTACAATGAATAATACAATAGTTATGAAGAATTGATAGATATCAATAGTATCAATAAAGAATAAAGATGCTTCTATAAGTATTATTGTGTATTAGCTAAAATTGAGTAAAACAAGCTGCAATAACCTAATTTGGACAATTTTGAGCAATTGTCCAGTGATAGTGATAGCCATCTTACAATGGCGCAACTAGAATTTTGTGAAGGGGGGGGGCAGACCCTGATGAGTTTGGTTCAAGTCTGGATGGCTTTTTTGTGAAAATTTGCTTGGTCCCCCCTTACTGCATTTTTCCTCCTTCTCTGAAAAGGGGGGGGGGCAGTTGCCCCCCTTGCCCCCCCCCTAGTTGCGCCACTGCCATCTTACTTTAATTGGTGGGAGTTACATTGTTCAGAAAATTACTTTTTTTCTGCATATAGTCACACTAATTCTGAGTACTTTATAATAGTGTAGTGTAAGTCCTTGATAGCAAAGTTGGGTTGGCAAACTTCAGCAAAGTTTAGCTGGCAAAGTTTGGCTAGCAAAATTTTTGTTAGCAAATTTCCTGTTAAAAAAACTTTTGTTACAATTACTAGAAATATACAATTAAAAAAATCTCTGTTATTTCTCTTTAGTTTTTTAATAATTAATAATAGATTTAATAGAATAAATAGATTTAAAATATACTATAAAATTATTTCAAACCTTTTTTGAAATGATCAATGTTCAATATTTTTGTAGGTATTAAGGAAAATACTTTGTCTAGTACATATTACACATAGATGTAAGAAAAGTTATGACAATATAACGAAGTGAAGTATAAATATGAAATAATATAACAAAGTACACTAGAACTATGCCAAATTGGAATATGACTTATGAGAATAAGTATAAATTAACAACTTGCTTTTATTTTTATATTAACCTTAAACATTTATCATGACTTTGCAATAATACTTGACTTTACTTTATAATTGCTTTTACTTACTATACTGGAGTCTCAACTTAATTATTAATGCTTACCTTAGACTTAGAGCTTACCTTAGAGACTTTGTTGTTAGAGCCATAATAAAATAGCCAAAGAAAGTAAAATTGTTAAATCAATCATAGAATATAAATGCAAAGTCATTATATATCAATATATGACACATACAAGGGGTGCTGCAAAAGTTTCCGGACTAATACTCATAGTGGGAATAATTCGAGCTCAATTTGGCTGAAAATTTGTGCATATATGATTTGGACATAGACAAAACTTGTCCTAACTTTTTTTGCTGCGCAGTTAAAAGCTGTCTACATGAGGGACAAAAGAAGTTTCTGCCTTTTGTAGCTCTATATACGATTTTGTGTTTACCAAAAAGACCGAAAATGAGTCAACCGAAAAATCCCTCTGATTTCGGGTCGAAAGAGAGCCAGCGAAATTTGATTATGGCATGTCAAAGACAGGGAAAAACAGCGACTCAGACTTTTGATGAGGTGCATCTTGCATTTGGTGCCCACTCCTTGGGTCGCACACAAGCTTTTGAGTATCACCAACTCACTGCTGGTGTCACCCAGGTCGCTGATGCCCCAAGATCTGGGCGTCCTTGCACGAGTTCCGGTGAGGACAAAGCAACTGTTGTGATTGCCTACTTAAAGGAAAATCTGTTGGCAATGGTGCGGGAAATGGATAGCATCTTTGGCATCCACAACTCCATGTGACAGCAATTGGTAGCTGCAACTCAAAAATCATATTTATTGACTTTGATCACTGAGTTTCTTTTGACACATAACTTTGTACTGCGTTGTCTAGTTTTTTCGAAATTTTATAAAATCATAAAATACTGTTAAAATTTTGCCAGTTTCAAATTTTGGCTTAATCTGACATAAATTATAGTCATGGCGAGTATTAGTCCGGAAACTTTTGCAGCACCCCTCGTAGTAGGTATAGCTAATGGAGTAACTGTTGTAGCTACACAGAAAATACACTATCACACACTGAAAACCGCCACCCACACCCAAAGCAAGGTGGCACTTGTTTACGTCAAGCAGCTATTTACTGGTTTTCGCACATGACTCAGCCCACTCGGGCGAGAAGGAATTAAGGTCAAACAAAGGGCAGTTCAACGTCTGATGATAAATATATTTAGAGCTCATGCCGAGCAAGCACCCCTGCATACACATGAAGATTATTGACAATGCTTCGGGTGTGGGTGGCGGTTTTCACTGTGTGATAGTGTAATCAAAAATTAAAAAAAGCTTAAAAATTTGAATTTCTAGTGCAAGTACAAGTACATGATAAAAGTTCAAGCAATAGAACCTAAACTCTTTAAGACAGACTAAATTTATATTATACTATCCTTCAGCAATGAGCAGGAGCACCATGTTACGAAAAATTTTTTAAGAGAAATTAGAGACATAGAGCTTAAAATCCAACGAGTTTTTGCGTTTTTTAACCGTCAAATTTGTGGGAAAAGCCGAATTCTATTTAAACAAATGTATGCTTATAGGGTAAGTGAAGTCAAACTTCGAGGACTCAAAGCCCAAAATACACGTATCAATAGGGGATATCTTTTTTCTTTTCAGATTGACCTGGTCTATTGTTTTCAGTTGAAACAAGGATACTAATTTGGCATCGCTCCTAGAAATCTGGATGCCATTTTGGGCAGCTCAGATGCCATTGCCTATTGATTTGGCCATTTGCCTGATATTTAGTTATCACAAGGGTAAAAATTTGGATGCCAAACATTGGAATCTAACTTCAGAATGCCTTTTTTGTGTCATCCCTATGGCAAATAAAAACTGCGTTACTATAGTTTTTTAATCAAAACAACTCCATTGCACATAAATACTTTATTTACACGGAGTACAAGTCATTTTCGTGAAATTTTTCAGGAGATTATTATTCCGTAGTAACGGAAAGGACCCATTAGAAGTTAGCACGCGGTCGTCCTTGAGCCAACCATAAATCATGCTGCCAACTTATATTATGCATCTACGTATTCTAGTGGCGCATTGTCCATCACTGCTTCTTTATTTTGTAAAGGACTAAAATAAGTTAGGCCTGCAACCGATTTTCAGCTAGAGTAGTGGGCCTTAATTAGCAAGGTAACGATACTTGCTGCATTCTGAATATTTGCCATAATGTCAGGCCAGGGATTTTTTCGATCCGTCAACGGTCAGGCCAGGGATTTTTTCGATCCGTCAAAACCTCCTAGACCAGGGTGCAATAGCTGGAGGAAGGGAGGAGTCTTTTCGAGTGGGAGACTCTTTGTCATATCTCATCTCTCAGGCATCCACTCCTGAAGCCCCTGCTGACTCCCTCTACCCTATCTCCCCCTCCCAAAAAGTACATTACTTGCACTTTCCGGCTGGCTCTGCGCTTTTACTGTTATCCTTCGTGCCATTTCCCAAATTATTTCCCGATAATATTCTAATGCTCAGTCTACCACTAATCTAATTTTAGTTTCTACTGCTTTTCCCCTATTATTCTTTCATTACACTGATTCATTAACTGAAAATAATATAAATAAATGTACACTCGTAGCAATCTAATAACCTGTCTTAGTCTTAGCTTCGACTCATTATCATTATAAATTCCTTTTATCTCTGTTCTTTCCTTGAGATATCTATGGTCTGCTAAGTCCTCCCAACGGCGGTAAAGGATGGGGAAGTTAGGGAAGGCTGTCGGAACAGCACTGTCGAGTCCGTGTATGTGTTGAGAACCTGACTGGATGCAGTGCATCCTCCAGATATAGCGATCCTCCAGCACGGAGCGTTTGGAAGCTAAGAGAGCACACTTTCATCCTATGCTACTCTTAAAAGATCATCCCCAATCCACCGGTAAAAACCCATCTGGTGTTAGTGCCCTTTTGCAGAGTCACTGATTCGGCTATAGCTCACGCCTTTCTGCAAGTACGAAGATCCCGAATATTACCGGCGGGATCCCTGTCTGGTTAGACTGGCTTTTGGTGTAACAAGTCTGTGTTCCCATCTCCCACAACGGATCAGCCGGAAACCTCCCTCCAGATACAGCACTGTACATTTCTCTGTACATTTGGCATGACGTCCTCACAGCAGGGCTGCCATCCAGGAATGATTTGTTGACTAAAGAATCTCAGGGTGACAAAATTATTCAATTATGAGAAGAAAAAAACATGCGCTAGTTAAAATGATAAAGGAAGGAATAATATATACAATACGCTCGTACTTATCATCCAAACCAATTGACCAAGCAGATGTGTCTATGGGCCGAAGCCGCTTCACTGAGAGACAGGCTAAGAGCAACAATATGTTGCAAATCAATCTGTCACGAATAGCTTCAGCTAAGCAGTTTTTATGCATTCGGTGCTTTGTACGGCACTGGCAAATTAGGATTAATTAGCACAGCCTCTTGGCGCTTGTGATCCCGCCGCAAACATGTTTGCCGAACAGCGAATGCTGGCCAGCGTACTCATACTATTGTGCCTAGCGTGCATGGAGATCCAAGCCTGTCTGCCAGTGATTCTTCCCGTTGTCGGCGCCGTTTTTGGAGGCTTCGGAGCTGGTCGATTTGTAGGATCGAGGAAAGTTACGGAGCGCCCGGAGACCAAGAACAAAGGCTGCTTCGCCGACAGCGTCAACGCCCGAGCAATGGGCAAAGCCACTTTGCACAACGAGAAGATGACGAAGATACTGTGCCACGACGAGTGCAAGAAGGCCAACACGAAGTTCCTTGGCCTGCAGAACGGCACGGAGTGCTACTGCGCCAACACGTACGACAAATATGGCCAGATTTCGTCGCTCAAATGCAACAAGAAATGCCCCGGCAACGATAAAGAAACATGCGGCGGCTACATGGCTAACAATGTGTTTATCGTGTAACACTGGTGCGTACTCAGCTAATAGTAGTCTAAAGCAGGCATCGCATCGAGATTCGAAACCTTCTGTAGCCAAGCGGTACTTTTAATTTCGCATTTATATTACTATATTTTTAGTTATTGAAGATTGCTTTTCTATAGCAGGTTCCTGTCAGTAGTATGTTATGCGTTAGGCGCCAAGGCGTAATTTTTTTATTTCAAAACTTCTTTTGACGGCTGTATTATTTTTATGGCGTCATTTTTTTTCAGAGAAACACACGGCAAGTTAGTAAGCAGACTGTAGGCACTTGCACTTTGCAATTTTAATGTCACCTGCAACTTTGCACTGTAATGGCTGAAGTATTGTCATAAAATACAAGCGCCTATTTTTATGATGGTTTGCAAGTAAATAATATTGATTTTAAATACTGACTTAAAATCTTATATTGCTTCCCTAACAAAGTCTTATGCGTTAAATATTTTTAAGCATGACATTTCCTTAACTAGCCTGAATAACAAGTGCGGGTGCACTTGCTAAGATGTACATGCATTTACAATGCTTCAATCACAAACAAAAATTATTTAGGAATTAGAAACCCTAGTCAGCTTACATTTTTATTTGCGCCTCAAAATAAACAGCAATGAAACTCGTCATATTTATAAATTCTGCTTGGAATGTGCGAAGTAAGTCAACGCTATTTCTGTTCGAGTGATGAAAATGAAGAAGCTACCGCCACTGACTCAGGGTGTATTTTTAGCTCGAAACGCAACTCGTGACGTGATAAAGCCTGTCTTTTTTTTAACACTGAAGCTTCTTTTTAGCTAGCCTGTAACTTAACTAAATTTCTCTCCTATACCAAAAAGAACTTTTGCTTAACCGAACGTCTTCTAGGAAGCCTCGAAACTCTAAAAAATAAGCAAAAGAGCTCGGAGAAGGCATGCAGAGCGAGAGCCGGTGCACAATGGCCAGGTGTATGCGAGAAGACGCAGCTTACAAAAACAATGCCGTACAAGGGGCTACACTGGAGTCTAATAGCTTAGGCGAGGATTGTTGCGGTGGGGGGTGGGGAGGTCAGCCTGAGATGGTCCGATCGTCTCCGTACAAGACAGCCCTATGAAGGTGGCCGCGGTTGCCTTGCCGTCACGACGTAAACAGCTGCTACTTTTTAACGTAAGAAATCTTTTCAGAAAGCTTTTCTTTACGAGCATATGACCCTTTAAATTAAGCAAAAAAAAAATAGAAAAAATCTTCATCACTCAGATTAGCTGGCACGCAATAAAAAGAAGCGTCTAACAGTCTGGTTCATCATCTATTTTCAGCAAGAAAATTTGATTTTTTTTCAATAATGCCAGTTTTGATCGATAGAGGTTCTCTACGTTTCCGGCAGATGCTTTTACTGCTGCTGATGCTGCTCTGTCTGTGTCAGGTCTGCTTTTTCATTATTAATTTTTATCTGTTTTAATATCTGTGTGTCTGCAAGGTTTCCGACTCCAAAAAAAAATTGTAGCGGTCATCGTCAGACGGCAGAATCATCATTCGACTGGACACGTACCGCAACCCCAACAGCGTGCTCAGCGATGGCAATAAATGTGACACATTCGGCAGCGCCTCCCCGTGCGACATGAAATTCACCGTTAGCTACACAGTGGGGTAGGCGCTGCTGGGTCCTCGGAGCTTGAAACTTGCATTCACCTACTCACCAATACTAACGTCTCATCCATAAAATTAAACTATTTCGCAGATCTGCTTCGCAATCGCCTTACTGCGTATCTGGCGAGTTTCCTAACGCCCTGGAAGTCAACAATTTTTGCCCGACTCCGATCGACATCAGTTTTACGGGAGCGTTTCCGATTTCAGTGAGTCGATAAAAGATTCTGCTTCTGGGATAAATGAATAAACAAGCTAAGTGGTTAAAGCGGAACACTCAAGGACTGCTTGCAAGCGTACATCCCGTAAATTCATTCCACCAGGCAAACAACTGGCAAGTGCGGGTCGAAGTTTTCGACATTGACCTCACGCCCGACGAGAAGGTGGACGATTTCAGTTTGAACGAATTATTGGACCCGCCAACCACATCGATTCGCAGCGCAAGCTTCAATGGCAGCCCGCCAGCCGGGTTCACTACTGTAACGACCAACTTGAGACACGCGAAGTAAGGCTGAAGAAATTGCACACCATTTTTTGCCAAATTCTTGTCAACTTTAACCGAAGAAAAAAAAATAATTTCTGGACTGCAGAAGCATAACTTGGTCTTACCAGCTGTACTGCTCAGCCCATTATTACTCCGGTCTGTGCGATAAGTACTGCAAACCGGAGGACAGCATCAATGGCCACTATACTTGCACGGCCTCCGGGGACAAAGAGTGCCTACTAGGTAATTTGATTTGATGTTTTTTCATAGCTTTATTGGGTCCAAACTGCCGACTGATTTCTAAAAGATCTGGTCGTGGAAGGATTCAAGAAAACTGACATTTTACAGCACCAAAACCAGAAATACAGTCGAATACTTTAATGCATTCTTCAAAAATCTAAAATTGCATTCCCGTGAAAGTACATCCTAATGATGTACAATAGTGTAGAGGGTTTGTGGGAGATAATGCGGTGACGCTCCTGTACACTTGCTGGAGTCGTGGGGTGGGTGATTGGTAAGGACGCCTCTGTACAATGTACAGCAGTGTGGGTGAGTGATTGGACAGGCATATAAGCTATGTGCACAGGCGAGTCGGCTTTTTGCATTGTACATTGTATTTTTACGCTTCTAACTCAGGCTATTGGGACCCGGCCACTAATTGCAAGAACACTTACTGCACCGGGACAACTCTCTGTCTAAATGGTGGCCTGTGCAACGCGCTCATCGATGGATATTCTTGCAACTGTGCGTCTACTAACTTCACAGGTGATGGAAACTTGTATATTCATTAGTAAAGTTGATTTAGGAGATAAAAAATCGACGAAGGATGTATTACTTCATCGGTACTATAGACTAGGACTTCAACCGTAGGAAAAGAAACCATAGCTGACCAACATTTCACTACAGGGCGGCATTGCGAGATACCAAGAAACCCGTGCACCTACAATGCTCCCTGCCGCAACGGCACCTGCAGCAACCCGAGCGATGGCGTCTACACCTGCGCGTGCCACCCGGGCTACCGGGGCACTAATTGCGAGTTCGACATTGACGAGTGCGCTGGCGGAGCCACCGGCTGCAATCTGATCGGAACCGAAAATTGCACCAATTTGATTGGCTCCTTCAACTGCAAATGCAGGGACGGCTGGTCCGGTAAGAACTTCGTAGCGGTGCTGTTTCGTAGATTTTTCTATATAACATTATTTGTTCTCCACTTCACTCGTTGTAAATTTCCAGGCCCCTACTGCAGAAACATTTCGGACTACTGTCTGGCCCTTCGCCCCTGTCTCCATGGCAACTGCAGCAACGGCAATGGATCAATGGGAAGCAACTACACCTGCTCGTGTCACGCCGGCTGGAAAGGCCCCAACTGCGATCAGGATGTTGACGAGTGCGCCGAGGCTGGAGCCTCACCGTGCTATGAAAATGGCACAGAGGCCTGTGTCAACTTGAATGGCACCTTCGCTTGCAACTGCAAGCCTGGATGGACTGGTGAGCCGGCTGGGGAATTCTTGCGAGTTTTCTGCAAATTAGTGGAGACAGAAAAGAAGGAAAATATTCCTTCATCCCCTCGATAGGCTCGGTGTGCAACAACATGTCCGACTATTGCTTGGCCATGAAGCCAGCCTGTTACCAAGGTAACTGCGTCAACAACGGCTCCAGCGGCTACGCGTGCGTCTGCAACAGCGGCTGGGAGGGCGCCGCTTGCGACAGGGACATTGACGAGTGCGCTGGCGGAGCCAACGGCTGCAATCTGGCTGGCACCGACAATTGTACAAACTTGAACGGCTCGTTTAACTGCGTTTGCAAAGAGGGCTGGTCTGGTGAGAGCTTCTGAATGCCCCTGCCTACTGATTTCTCAATCTGTCCATCTGCGCTGCTCACGTTACCCTGTCTGCTATTCACTTCTGCTCAGATGAAAGAACAAAATAGACAGCAGGAGAACGTATTGACACTTAGCAAACCACCATTTATCCTCCGGACAGGATCCAAATGCAAAAACATGTCCGACTATTGCCTAGCCATGAAGCCAGCTTGTCACCATGGCAACTGCGTTAACAACGGCTCCAGTAGTTACGCGTGCGTGTGCAACAGCGGCTGGGAGGGGGCCGCATGCGACAGGGACATTGACGAGTGCGCTGGCGGAGCCAACGGCTGCAATCTGGCTGGCACCGACAATTGCACAAACTTTAACGGCTCGTTTAACTGCGTTTGCAAAGAGGGCTGGTCTGGTGAGAGGCCTCTGAGTGCTCCTGCCGACTCAATTTGTCCATCTACATTGCTCACCTTTCCCTGTCTACTACGAGCGTATTTATTTCTAGTGGGATGGAAGCAAAAAATAGACTGGAGGAAAACATGCTGACACTTAGCAAACCACAATTTATCCTCCGGACAGGATCCAAATGCAAAAACATGTCCGACTATTGCCTAGCCATGAAGCCAGCTTGTCACCATGGCAACTGCGTCAGCAACGGCTCCAGTAGTTACGCGTGCGTGTGCAACAGCGGCTGGGAGGGCGCCGCTTGCGACAGGGACATTGACGAGTGCGGCAACCCTGCTGTGTACTGCGTTAACCAACGGAGCTGCGCCAACACCGAGGGATCTTATGTTTGCGTCTGTCAGCCGGGTTTTGAAGGTTCGAATTATTTGTTTCTTTAAATATCTACACAAGATTGCAGTGTATATGTTAAGCACGAATTTATCATTTTCTCTACTTTAAGTAGAATACATAAGGTATATAACTAATAATCATTCCGAATTACTTCAAACTGCGCAGGTCCTCGCTGCGACACCAGGAACAACCCGTGCCTACATCAGCGACCCTGCGCCCATGGCAATTGCACCCCGGTGACAACCAGTTCGGGGCCGAACAGCGACTACGCATGCGCTTGCAACACCGGTTGGGAAGGTCGGAACTGTACGGCTGACAAAAACGAATGCAAAGCTGACTCGAATCCATGCTCCGAGGGGGAGGTAAGAGCAAGACGCTTGGCTTGCTGTTGTACCGAACTCGACTCCTTGGTGCTCTTAAGCACAAATTTCTGTTAGTTGCGTCTAGTTGAGCTAGAATAGCTTACACAATCTAGTTGAGTCTCCAAAAACCAGCAACACGCAACCCGCAGACCTGCGTAAACCTTCTGGGCGGGTACCGTTGCGACCCACCAGCTGCAAGCTACTGGTGGGTGGCCCTCATCATCGTTCTGATCCTGCTTCTAGCCGCTGCCGCTATCGTAGTCTGGCGATTGCTAGTCTGCCGCCAGCGGAAGCTCTTGAAATTGGGCCGGCAAAGAGGCTCAGCTGACCAGGCGTCGAGCGCTCCGACAGTCAACGTGCGACCTGGTAATCTCAAATGGCCTAATGACGATCGAGCAACCCTGGACGACTGGTCACCAGCGAAGTACAACTATGAAATCGGTTAGCTGACGCGATTTCACTGTTTTTATTGGCATTTTTTAGTCCGTCTCACAGTGTGACTATTTGAGACTTGGCGGAATTTTCAGACAATAAGTCGCCGCGTCTGCCGCCAAGAAATACGAGACCTCCAGCACCGCAGCCGCCGTCCGAGCCACCGCTTGACGCTGACGCTGAGTACGAATTGATTCGCACAGTAACAACTGGCCAAGGTCAAGCAGCTCGGGTGCATCATTCACAACTAGACGACACTGGGACCTATGATGAACTGCGACACTCAAAGATGCTGGGCACTGGAGAAGCGCGTGAGTGCCTCTTTGTTTAAAATGCGTTCGTAGACTAAGAGACTTAGGTCACTGTCCTAAAATACGTATAAATACTCAACGGAAGAAAATTCTGAATACAAAAACTTGTGTACAAGTCTTGAAAACTTCGCATAACCTTCATCATCATCCCATCATCAAGACTCGCAAACCACGGTACAAGCATTTGCCTAACTTATGAGTACAAACTCAAAAAAACACAATAGCCCAACCATTGAACGAAACCGGGCCGAAGCCGCCGTTGCCGAGGTCGCCGCGACCACTGCATAAGAAATTGGCTCAACAATCGCAACCAGCGGCGAGCGACAGTAGCGGCGGCGGCGGTGGCAGCGGCGGTGTAGATAGCGAATTTGAAAGCGCGTACGACAACTCGGGCTACTTGTCCAGCGAGCCAGTCAGCCGGCCAGTCTCCAATCCGGGCTACCTGGACATGACCAACGATCCCAATGGTTATGTCCGGCCGAACTCTCTTGCCATCGATTCCAGTGGCTACGCCAGACCGATATCTATTGTCATCAAAGATCAGCAAGCGGCTGCGCAGGCGCTGCCTCATCTGCCGCCGAAGCCGCAGAAGATCAAGCGCAGGAAACCAAAGACGAAGCCGCCGCCGCCGCCACCGCCAGCCAAGCCGACAGAGAATACCGATGGAGCGCCTGTTGACGTGCCCGAAATTCACATAATCGATGCCTACGGAGAGGACGCTGGACCTTTGACTGCCTCCTTGAATCGATTGAACTCTCAGAATGCAAGTGAGAGTCTGTGATTGACATGCCGCCATCTCTCGACGCGATTTTTAGCGTATGCAAAGCCGGAAGCTAACAATTGGTGCTTAAATTCAGGCTGATCCTTTGATATACAGCGAAGCAGGCACTGACCTTCGTGTTATTTCACTATATTTTGCTCAGATTTTATCACTTTAACCTCTTTGGGCTTCTTAGTTCAAGGCTTAAACATAGCAGATGGACTATCGTGAATTTTAGCTAGCATGTGTACGTACCTGTAAATATCAAATTGCCTTCGTAAAGATTCGAATTGTAAATAACACAGAATTCCCTATTTACCAAGATATTTCAGCGCCAATCTTGTCCATAACACTTATGCTTGTCTGTCATAATAGTAAATAAAAATCTGCGCCACTCAAGATACACGTTCTGATACTTGCGCGTATAGTTCAGTTTTATTCGGCAAGACTATCGGATTGCAGGACATCTTATAATTCATTCATGCCTTGAATTTAATAGTCAAAGAAAGAAGCTAATTTTCAAACACCAAGGAGGCTGGCTGAATAAGCAAAGAAGCGATAACACGTGTCAAATAATCTGAGCCATAAGTTTACAGCTGGACCGCTGAATAATACGGAGACTTTAGAAAGTACAAAATATTTGTAAGAAAACTGTAATTTATAATGGCAACCGAGTCAATTCTCAGCAGAAATCTGGCGGTGATTGCGTCATCGGACGGGTCTGAAAAGCCGCCAAACCCATCAGAGGTCGCCTGGCGCCTCCGGAGCCTCCTGGTGAGGCGTCCACGGGGGCATTGGCTTCGGGTAGTCGGGCTACAGCCGGTAGGAAGGGTCGTCTCAGACTCTCGTCTTCATCGTCTGCTTGAACGCTGTCAGCATCGGATTCGTCCTTGTCGACCGTTGACGACGACGAATGACCGTCTGGGACTCGAACTCTTCCGACCGGCGTCAGCGGTTGATTTGGCTGAGCATCGTCAGCGTCAGATTCCTCGTCGCTGCCAACTAGAGGCGCGATGTAGTTCAGACGCTGCACTGGAGCTGAGTGCTGCTGTTGCTGCTGCTGGACCAGCTGCGACGGAGGCAGCGGTGGTCGCGATCGCGGACTGCCAAAGTCGGCGGAGATGTTGACTCGACCTAGCGCCGGTGAGCGTACGGTTGCGAGCTGCTGGTGTTGCACACCCTCCCGGAGCATTAGCGTCGTGTACTGAATAGGAGATCCCGCGCAACCACCAACTGCGCCTTCCAAGCTGCCAAGACTCGTCAGAGAGGTCTGCGCAGTGAGGCCCGCAGTGCTGCTGTGCTGGTTGTGGTACACCGAAGAGGCTGCAAGAAACAGATTGGGCGAAGGCAAATTACTTCTTTGAAATTGAGGGCCAGGATAGAGCAGATTTTCTCCAGCTCACCATGCCTACTCCGTAAACCGCTAACGGCGGAGCATCGGTTGTTTATCGGCCCAGCAAACGGGCTGTTTGAATCGCGCGACTGAACATGGAAACCTTCGACGCAGTGGAGAATCTCAGCAAAGCTTGGTCGATGGCTGGGATCGTGCTTCCAGCAGGTCAGCATCATGTGGTAGCTAGAGTTGCGAAGTAGATAAGAAGTGCAGCAGGGGAATATTTAGAGGTTCTGATTAGATATAGATAAAAATAGTACGAATCTCACAGTGGCTCCGGAGCATTGGCTGGCTGCTCGAGGATTCCGCCACGGCGAACATAACGAAGCACTTCTCCGTTCGACTTGCCTGAGTAAGGCTGCTGGCCAAGCGTCAACGCTTCCCAACAAAGTACACCGAAAGCCCTGGAACAATGTGTTAATATTATGAAGTCTTTCTCAGGTACACAAATTGTTATGTATTCAATGAATTAATGTACAGACCAGACATCAGACTGAGTTGAGAACACGCCATCAGTTAGCGCTTCCGGCGACATCCACCGAACTGGCAGCATCGCTCGTCCGACATCCTTCTTGTAGTACTCGCTCCGGTAGACATCCCTAGCTAGGCCAAAATCGCCGATCTTCACAAGTAGTTCGCCGGAACGTTGCGTCACAAGGCAGTTCCTGGCGGCGATGTCGCGGTGGACAAATTTTTGCGATTCCAAATAGCAGCAGCCGTTGGCCACATCAAGGATGATCTTCACCACATTTGCCAAGCTTAATTTGGCGCAGGGATCTGTGGAACATCCGCGAGATCGACGCAGAAAGCCTAGTAGATCGCCGCCTTCCATGAGCTCGAGGAGGATGAAGTGCGGATCAGAGTCGACGCACACGCCGAGGCAGCGCACGATGTGTCGATGATCGAAGCGCGACGCAAGAGCCGCCTCGCGCAAGAAGTCGGCCTTCTCCTGAGCGCTAGCAGTCTTCTTAACCATCTTGACAGCGCAGGGCAACTCATCGATATCTTCAGGGTCTTCTGCCATCGCGGATGCTCCTTGTGAACGATTCTTTCTCGGGGTAGAGCTCTGCAAGCGCACAAAGCCTTCAAACACTTGTCCGAACGCACCAGAGCCCAGAAAACGAACAACATTGACTTGACGCTTCGACACTCGAGTCATGACGGCCAGAAGGCTTCCAGCAGTGGCTGCAACAGCAGCCGCGTCCTGCGTCGGCTGCTGACGTCTCAGCGCGTCCTGCAGTCGACGAATTTCGTCTTCATCGGAGACGAGACCAAGGTCTACGTACTCTTGCGACAGCACTGGTGCCAGTGGAATTTGCACGGTTGACGGTTTTGGACTGCGCTCTGTGCGACGGGATTTGAATTTTTTGCTTTTTTACATAAACTGGCAGTATTTCTTTCAAATTAGGCATGAATCAGCTTACTGCAGAGAAAGTAGGCAAGCAGAGGCACTGAGCCGAGTAGAAGTAGTAACAGAGCTCCCAGCAGAGTCAGCGTGACAAAGCTTAGACCAGACTCTGAAAAGAGGTGGATACAATGTTAGTTCGATATACGATCGATGTTTTTAGTTAAGCAGACATCGGGGCCAACACACCGGAGTACTGAACGGCTCTCGCAGCCAGCGGAATTGGCACAGGCTGACTTGGCGCGCTGAGGCCCATGGAGTTCACAGCGGCAACGCGCACCGCGGCTGCCCAGGACAGCAGGGCGCTGTCGCCAGAAAATCGAGTCACATTGGGAAGCCGCTTCCAGTAGACAACCGAACCATCGGACGCATTGGCTGCCACCAGTGACAACTCGTAGCCAAGCACCGGCGAGCCGTTAGGTCTGGCCGGCTCCCACACTAAGCCGAGATTCTCGTCGAAGCGGACTTGCCTAGGCGGGTCCGGCGGAGTTGCTAAAAAGCATAACGAACGATGTTAGCATAGATTTTGTCATTCTGGTCGGTGTGCGGTGAATCTAACCCAGGAAAACCCTTAAGTTTGAGTGTTCGTCAGCAGTCTTCGCTGAGATGAGTGTTACTAACCAGCACTCCTAAACCGACAGCCGACCAGATATTCGTCCGAATCTGTCGTCAGTCCTGTCTGACTGAGAATTGGCTCGTACACCCGGCCTGGCAGTAGTTTATCGCTGAAGTTCAGCTTTAGTTGAATACCTGGTTAATCGAGAAGAGTAGCAAGTTATGTCGGTTTGGTTTTGTTACTTTTTATCATGGTACAAGCGTTACTAATATCTCGACAAGTCAACACCTACTGACCTTCACCAGTAGAAAACATCGCGACTGTATTAGGAGCGATTCGTTCGTCCGACTTTATGTCCTGTAAATTTAACACGTCAGAATTTTTAATCCTTATCGGCAGTAAAACATACAATTTTATAACTTAGCTACCCTGAGGTTCATGGTAAATCGCGATTGGCTCGGTCTCAGCACTTCGGCAGTTACCAAACCGATTGTAACGCCGGTCAGGGAAGCTACTAACGAAGTTGAATTGTAGCACACACGTTTCAAGTTGACAAATCGACCACTGGGGTCAGTCATGGATCGGCTAGATCTTTGCAACTGTCCGTTGGAGCGTTCCACAAAGATCGAAGTCAAGCTGTAGGCCGCTGCCTCTCGTTGTTGTTGCTGAAATTGCGAACGCTCGCTCTCAAAACTGTCTTGCCGTTGCTGCGGCTTCTGCACCGCTGCCGCTGCACCTGGCGCGGTGGTCGATTCGGGCTGAACTGACAAAATTCGAACCAGTGACCGATCGGCAGACGTTACCTCGGAAACTTCGCAGAGAACCAGGTTGTATTTGATCAGATGCAGTCTGGCCAGCCCTGAATGGAGATCAGTGAATGCAGGCAACAGAGATTCTTGCGATTTGATTTATAATACACGTAAAAAGCCTTGGTATCTAACCTGTGACTGGCAGACAGGCGCAAATGCCTCCCACGCTGGACACCTCGCAGAGGTCCCAGGAGCCTCTAAGCAGCAGCAGCGACGCATTAAGCTCGGCATCCGTGTGGCACAGTGCCCAGTTCTCCGGCTGCTGGCGGAGCGACTCCATGCATTTGTTAAAGTCGCGCTGAGTGTAGGCGGCCACAGCGAACCGACTGAGCGAATCGCTGGGAATCAGATGGTCCAAATCGAGCGACTGGTAGTTGCCTGTGGCTCGGCGAAATCGAAGTTGTCTGCGGATCGGTTTAAGTTATTAGTTCAAACTTCTGTAAGTTCCTATGCTACAGAACAACTCTCTCAAGCTCTATGATAATAAATCCAAGACCTTTCCACAACCAGCAGTTCAATGTCTGACGGCTGTCCGACCGTCTCCATGACTACCGTTGCCTGTGGTAACCGGCCAAATTCAATTAGCATCAGGCGAGTCCTTTGAACGGAGCGCAACGACGTGGCGGTCTCCAGCCACAGTAGATTGTCTCTGAGCCAGTCGAAGCCCATCCAGTATATGATAACCGTGTCCTGTTCCAGAATTTTTGGAAATTATACTAAGTAGGATCTCTGACATGTTTTCATCCAGTTTTAGAGTCTCTGAAGGGTTTTAGCCTAAGGAAGTTATAGTCACTAGGGCATCGAGAAAGGAAGGTTCTGGGGCTAAGGGACGATATGTGTCCACTTAATCCAGCGTGTCTTCAATCTTCATTGTTCCTCTTTCTTTGATCCAGGTTTTAAATCTAGTCAAAACTTCTGGATTGGGCGATTTTGTCATGTTGTCTAAACTTGAACTAGCTTTGTTTTTGTTCAAATACTAGTTAAGCCTACATTGGACATCGCTCGGCTGTAGATGGACTCTCTGGTGGGCTGATCAGCGGCCGAGGTGTACAGCTGACGCCCGATAGCGTAAAATATTCTGGCGTGATGCCGTTTCACCGCGAAAGCCGTCACGTCCTGCTGCCGAACCAGCGTGGCAGCCCTAGACACGTCCTCGTAGACGAGATCGCGACGCGTGCCGCTCGAATCGGTGGGCTTGTCCGTGCTCACCCGCAGGCTGTCCGTCCGATCGAAGCGGCCGCCATCCGAGCAGGCAATCAGGTTCTGCTCGGTGCTATCGCCGCTGCTTGTGCAGCCGCGCGAGTTGCAAGCGGCCACGCTGAAACAAGCCACCTGGTCGGCTGAATCCAGCGTCGCTCCGAAGCAGGTGCGCTGCCGGCCAATGCGGTGCTTGGACCAGCGCTGACCGAAATCGCTGCCGACAGAGGAGCTGGTAATGCGCAGCGTCACCCGGTATTCTTGAACCGGGTAAGCTCGAGAATTGGCCAGATCTGGCGGACTCCAGCAAAGCTGCGCCTCGGTGGCTCCAACCGCGTTGCTAGGCTTGGGATGCCGATACACGGTAAGGTTGACTGGAGGCTTCGGGGCTGTTATAGTCGTTACAAAAATGTTAAATCTTATAATTAGAAGCTCTAAATAAACAGACAGAAATCTGGACTTAAATTTGGAAGGGAACCCACAAGCAATTGGAGCTACAAAAGTCACGTTGAGAGTCTGAGAACTCTGAG
Organism: Macrostomum cliftonense; assembly: GCA_950096795.1. Lineage (NCBI taxonomy): Eukaryota > Metazoa > Platyhelminthes > Macrostomidae > Macrostomum > Macrostomum cliftonense. Next base: position 2,029,161 of record CATNEM010000088.1, read on the forward strand.
CCCAAGCTGTCAGCGGAGTAATCTCCAGGCGAACCGCTGCCAGTGGCGGTATCTGCGTCAGTCGCAGCCAGCTTCGGTCAAGCACTCTCACTGATCGATTTCTGCCGTCAATCTCGTGGCTCACCAGGTACCGCGTGAGGCCCCTCGGCGTGGATTCCGGCCACTCAACCAGCAGCTCGCCGTCCGCTTCAACATTAAATCGTTCCGTTAGCAGGGAAGCGTTGACGGGGGTTGGGATCACCGACAGATTGCGACGGGCAAGTTCGTCCAGCAGGTCTGCGGAGTTGATGATAATAGTGATAATTTAAAGGAGGAGTTATAGAATTATAGCCGAGTGGTAATGACCGGAAATTTGTTGGTTCGAACCCTGGCTCTAGGAAACAATGAATCATCTTGAGCGAGGCACTTAATCCTGCATTGCTTCGACCCAGCTAAGTTCTGCTGGTGGCTTTTGCAGCCCGTCCAGTCATTCAAAACTAAACAGCTGTATACAGCCCTCTGATGCGCCGCACTGCAAGCTCGTCCACGGGTGAACATCTGGTTGAAAATTTGGGTGTCCCTTGGCGACATCGTCCCAAAGTATTTTCTGCACATTTTAATGACTCCTGAAGCCAGTGCGGACACAATATACGAGTAGCTACTGTACGAGCGTATGCAGGCATAGACACACACACACGCCCGGCACAAAGTGGAAATTCAGAAGTGAAAACTATCAATGCTTCCCCATTTACACAGGTTGCATAAGCGGCTTTTCAAAAATTTACGCTACCAAACTACCAATTTGCTCAAGGTAACCATCCAATATCCACCTAGATAACAGCTGGCAACGCACAGAACTCT